>VZTJ01006417.1:6495-103587 GCA_013397795.1 Orthonyx spaldingii | reverse complement strand
AAAAAAAAAAAAAGAAAGCTCAGGCATAAAAAACTTTGGAAAAGAGCAGCAGAAAAGGATCCCAGCACTGTATTGCACATCTGAGGTGGGAGAATTAGACACCAAAGCCCTCTAAATCCATCCCTGCTTCAGGTGCCTCCTTTTATCTGCAGCAGGAAGGGGAGACCAGAGAGCTCAGCACTGGGTTTTTTTTGGTATTTTTAGTTAAAAAGTGTAGTAAGCATTTTAAGAGCGATAAGCCCTTGAAAACATCAAAAGAGTGACGTGTTTTCTAACAGGGTGATGTGCTGGTGGAAGGGGTGAGGGGAGCAGAGGGACCTGCTGCCCCTTGGTCACTCACTGGTCCAGCCTGACAGCCCAGCCACAGAGGGGACCCCACTCCCAAAGGGAGATCCCAGAGCACCCTAAAACCAGGCAGGTTCTGGAGCAGCTGCTCCCCACAGCCTGTTCTTAGCAGCCATGGTGCCAGGGGGGAGCAGGGAGAAAAGCAGGATAAAGCAGGATGTGTTCTCACAGAGAGATAATTTTCTGAAGGAAAATGATAAAGCCCTCACTCTGTGGAAATGCACTTTTAATCACACTGTAATTTCTTCTATACAGAGATTTTTTTTAAAAAAAATTTTGTTGTTTTTTGAAGTAGCAAAAATCCAAATAACATCCCAGACGTGCTGCCAGGGAGCTGTGCTGTGACAAATGAGGCTCCTGCAAGAGCAGTTGTCATCCTGCAAAACCAGGGGCTGAGTGTGGAGCCAGCCCAGCTCGGTGCTCCCAGCACTGAATCAGCCTCCAGCCCCAGCCCCTGCCTGTGCAGCACACTGGGAGCACTGGTTTGAGATAATGAGTTTTCTGAGGACCTAGGAGCAGAGGTAAATTACATTAAAAAAATTAGGAGGGACTAATACGGATTCATATTTAGCCTTCCTCTTCAGGTGCAAGCAAGGCTGGAGAGAAACAGATGAAATTTAGAAAGCTGCAACATCCTGTCATAGAATCCCAGAATGGTTTGGGTTGGAAGGGACCTTAAACATCATCTCATTCCACCCCTGCCATGGCAGGGACACTTCCACTGTCCCAGGCTGCTCCAAGCCCCAATGTCCAACCTGGCCTTGGACACTGCCAGGGATCCAGGGGCAGCCACAGCTTCTCTGGGCACCCTGTGCCAGGGCCTGCCCACCCTCACAGGGAACAATTCCTTCCCTTTAACTAACCTAAATTTCCTCTCTTTCAGTTTGAAGCCATTCCCTGCATCCTGTCCCTCCAGCCCTTGTCCCAAGTCCCTCTCCAGTTCTCTTGGAGCCCCTTTAGGCTCTGGAAAGGGCTCTGAGCTCTCCCTGGAGCTTCTCCTCTCCAGGTGAACACCCCCAGCTCTCCCCGCCTGGCTCCAGAGCAGAGGGGTTCCAGCCCTTGGAGCAGCTCCATGGTCTCCTCTGGACTCTCCAGCAGCTCCAGGTCCTTCCTGTGCTGGGACAGGGCTGGGGCAGCTCTGCAGGTGGGGTCTCACTGAGCAAGGGGCAAAATCCCCCCTCCCCAGTCCTGCTTCCCACCCTGGGGCTCAGCCCAGCACTGGGCTGGATTTTGGGGCTGCCACTGGAACAGGAGGGAAAGGAAACCCATTAACCCCCTAAACCTTTGGACTCCCACCCCTGCTGGAGACCACAAGAGCCGAGCAGCAGCTCTGCCCAACAGAGAGGATTCCCCAGGCAGGGACAAGCAGGACGGGTCCCCCCGAGGGCACTCACAGCGATTTTGGCCTTGACAGTGGCCAGCTTGTCCTGGGCTGCTGCCAGCTCGGCGTTGGCCCTGCCCAGCGCCTGCCGCTTGGGCTGCACCTCGCCGAAGACGCGGTGGAAGCGCGCGATGTTCAGCACCCACGAGCACAGCCCGGCCGCCGCCGAGGACTTGGTGGCCACGAACTCGGGGTTGAACTTGGGGTCCTGCAAATAGGGCTGGAGGGCTTTGAGGCAGTTCTCGTGGATGTTCTCCTTGTTGAACTTGATCAAGGAGTCCAGGAAGGCGTCCACCCTGGCCATAGCCACTTTGGCTGCTTTCCAGCTCCTGTCCTTGGGGATTTTCCCCCCCGGGGCCGTCAGCACCATCACGGCCGCGGTGACATTGCTGACGGCAGCAGGAGGTGACCCAAAGGACCTCAGCTCCGTCAGATTGGTCTGAAAAGGGGAAAACAAGGTTGTTAGATAGAAACGAATGGGCTTTCTTTTCACTCTGCCACTAATAGAGTCAGGCTCCCAGGCCATCAGTCTGATAAATTGGGCTCCTCTCAGCCCCAGCGGTGCTGCCTTTCCATCACTGCTCTGCCTGTTTGCAGCACTCCTGCTCCATCCCCTGCTCCTGATGTCCCACTTGGGACCAGCACAGCACTCTGCTCCTCCCCACGCTCCCACCTTCTCCCTGCTGCCTGGGGCAGCAGGGGGCTTTGTTCCCTCTCAGAAGATTGGGATAAGTAAGAATGAAATCTATAGAAACAACCGCCAGGCTCTCTAAAACAACCTTCAGAGCTTCCCTTCATGCTCCCTCCTGCCCAAGCTGAGGTGCCAATGTCAAACCCATCCTCTGATTCCCACATCCTGCAGCCCTCAGGGTTCAGGGAATGCAGCTGCTGAGACAGAGCCCAGGCACCCTCACAGGGCCAGCGGCCAAACTGCACTGGAGGAGCCAAAAGGGCATTTTTGTCTCTAACTCCTGATTTCCCAAGTTTTCAAACTCGCTATCACATCTGGCTTTGCAGTTTTTTGTTTTGCAGGTGCTCTGCACTGGGTCTACCACAACCCACATGCCACTCATCATGGTCCATGTAATAATTACCTTAATTATCTTCCATAAATATGTAATTATCTCACATATGTATGGACTTATCTCTCCGTAACTGTCTCAGTCACTCTCACTGCCACCAGCCCCTGCAAAAGGCGTCACCACCACAGCAGGGGACAGAGGGGCTGCAGCAGGTCCCACCCACACAGCCAAAGCCAGCCCACGGTCACTTCTTGGCTCACATGGGTAAAAAAAAAGGAAAAGGAAAGTTTAAACTGTCAGGAACACGGAGAGAATTAACCCTGCCCAGGCTGAGCAGGGCCAGCTCTCCTGAGACCAGTGTGGCTACAGAGGGTTCTGGAGGCACTGAAAGGGATTATTTAAAGCATCATCAGGATAATCCTGCCACCACAAACACAGGAGCAGAAACCAAGGTGGGTTCAGGGTGCAGCCCCTGAGGAGGAAACAGCCTGGACATGTCCCAGTGGCCTCGGCTGCTCTTCTTTGGCAGTGCCAGCTGACACTGTCACAGAAATGGCCCCGTATCCACATCCCCACTGACTCTATGGATTTATTATTGGATTCCACTCAACAGCTTTTCTGACTGTTTCCATTATTAATGTTGCATGTAACCCTGCAGTCCAAGGAAGATGGCTGAGATAATTGGGCAGAAACTACACAAACACATGGAAACATTGTTGATTACTGATGTCAGCGAGCAGGTCGGGCTCTCTGACACATTTCCAGCCAGCGGTAAAGGAGACCGTGGCTGCCACTGCTCTGCTACTGCTGCTTTACAGCTTCTGGGAGAAAATCCCAGCATTTCACCCATCTTTGCCTAATGAGAGATTCTACACCTCCAGCATGAATCTGAAACTAAAAGAAAGACAAATATTTTCCTTTTGCACAGTCCTTTCCCTCCCATGAAGGAAAGCCAGAGCACACATGTCTGCAGCAAAGCTGCCTCCTTCCCACAGCTAATCCAAGAGAAACCCCATCCCGGGTGACTCTGAGGTGCTCTCCTGTCCCCCAGCAGGGCTGTGACTGAGCCATGGTTCAAGGCCTTGCTGTGACTGTGGCTTTTCCAGCTGTGGTTTTCCAGCAGGGGTTTTCCAGCTGTGTGCAGTGTGAGGCTGCTGCTCCAGGACACTGCATGAACTCGGACCAAAAGAAATTCACACCTCAAAGTCCCGGGCTCCGAACAGGAACCCCTGGAGCACCCTTGAAGGACAAACCTTCCAAGGCACAAAAAGTCCTCCCCTGCAATCAGAACAATGCTTACCTCCTGAGTATGCATTTTTCCAGTGGCATCTTCCTTTGGACTGTCTTTGCTCCTCTCCACGGCAATGAGTGAAGGGGAACATGGTGCAGCCTCGTGGGTGCTCAGAGCTCTACCAGGAACCCCAGAATCACAGAGAATCTCAGAATTAACCAGGTTGGAAAAGACCTTTCAGATCATCAGGTCCATCCTATGGCCTAACACCACCTTGTCAATTAACCATGGCACTGAGTGCCACATCCAGGCTTTTTTTTAACACTTCTGCACCAGCAAGGAGGAAGCTGGAGGAGGGACGCGACAATGCCCAGAACTTGGGCCATCAGATGACACAGCCCTCTCTCCCAGTGCAGAGAAAAAATATTCCCATGGGAATCCTCACCCTACCTTGTTGAGGGTGTTGAGAGCAGCCTGGGCAGCTGCCAGGGCAGGCTCAGCCTTGGCCAGGTCCTCCTCACAGTCCTTCTGCTTCTGCTCCACCTCCCGGGCGATGAGGGCCACCTTCCTCTCCTCCTCATCGGCCACCGCCTTCTTCCTGCTCACCTTCTCCGTCTCCACGCCCACCACCTGGATCAGCCTGTCAGCATCCTCGTTCTTCTGCCTCAGCTCCACCTCTTGGGCTGCCAGCTTGGCCTTCAGCTCATCCACCTGCAGGGCAGAGAGGTGTGCGGGAGCTGGAGTGCCCTGGCTGCTCCTCGGTGCCCAGCATGGGCTCACCCTGCAGCAGGCAGGGCCTGGCAGAGTCCTGGCAGTGCAAGGGAACATTTCCAGTGGTTGGAAAGAGCCTGCTGCTCCCTCTGCTCGTGGCTGCTGACCCACGGACCACAGTAGGCTGGAAGCAGTGAGGAACCCACCCAGAGAGCCCAGCTCCAGCAGGATGCACAGCAGAGCTGTCCCAGCCCTGCTCCCAGGCAGAGGGACCAAGGCAGCACAGGCACTGCTCTGGGCAGGATCCAGAGGGAAACAGGAGGAAGAATATTTCAGATATCCTCGGGTTGATTTCACACAGCCCAGGAGCCCCATCGCACACCAGGCACACGCAGGGACCTTCTGTCCCTGTACAACCAAACCCGTGGGCTTTGGACACGAGCTCTGATGTCACACCCCCCTGAGCAGGGGTGTGCAGGGGCTGTGCCTCGCTGGGGAGGGGACAAGGCTGCAATTCAGCCACGCTTGAGCTTCTCAGCCTCGCCACCAGCACACCCAGGCACACGGTGGTTTGCAGGAGAACTGTGTCCCAGGCACTCCCTGAGCCTCCTGCTTCCCCAGGCACACCCCGACCCTCCCCACCCCTCCAGCCCGGGCCCACACACAGGGCAGGGGCAGCAGCTGCTCTGAAACCATCAGTGCTGTGGGCTTGTGGCAGCAATCACAGACTCCTGGAATGGTTGGGGTGGAAGGGACCTTATAGCTCATCCAGTGCCACACCTCCCACTCTCCCAGGCTGCTCCAAGCCCCAATGTCCAACCTGGCCTTGGACACTGCCAGGGATCCAGGGGCAGCCACAGCTGCTCTGGGCACCCTGTGCCAGGGCCCCCCCACCCTCACAGGGAAGAACTTGTTCCTAACATCTTTTTTCACCCCAGAAAGATTGCAGTTGGGATCTGCCGACAGGTCCAGCCCTTGGCAGAGCTCCGAGGGTCAAGGGGCTTTAAATGTGATGTCAGATGAGCTTGAGAAGGGATCTCCCCTTGAGCCAGGAGGCACCAGCAGGGCCGTGGTGGCAGCTCCTCACACCCTGCTCACACCAGGAGCCCTCACCAGCACTGGCACGGGGGAAGCTCACGCAGGCTCTCACTCACAGACAGAAAACCTCCTGCTAAAATCCCCATTCCAGTGAATTTACCCAGACTCTGGGCAGACCACGGAGGCTTTCACTGCCTGATCTCAGGCTCATAAAGGTTCACTTAGAGCTCCTGGGGTACATCTATTACCTACACAAAAATACTCCCAGGAAGGGAAGCCAGACACTCGTTTTGGCGATACCCATTTTGATACCAGAAGGGAGAGGACAATCTGCAATCCAGAAACTGAAGCTACTGACATTTGGCATCAGCTTCACGTGGAGAGCAGTTTTTCAGGACTCTCCACATGCCCTCCATCCATCATCATCCCCTGCTGCCTGGCACGGTGGGACTGCTCTCACCAGGACAAAGGCACTGCTGTAAATCCAGGCTCACATGAGCACTTAATCCCTTCGTGTGACAAAGCCAACAGCAGCTCCTTGTTCAGCTCCGCGTCTTCAGGGGCTGCAGCAAATTGAAGTGGGCTCTGCTGATGGCAGATACGGCTGCGACCTTCTGCCCAGAAATCAGCCTTTGTGTGCTGGATGCACACACAAACGGGAGCTTCAGGGGTTTACACGGCCAGGACAAAACAAGCAGGGGATTAAAATCCACAGGCACTGAACGGCTCTACAAAGAGCAGGTGTAAGCTCAGCCCGGGGGAACAGACAATGCCCTGCCAAGCACACGCAGCAATGCGAGGGGAAATGACTTTGTCAGGATTTAAAAAAAAGCAAGGACACTGGAGAGGGACTGTTTGCAAGGGCCTGCAGCGACAGGACACAGGGAATGACTTAAATCTGAAGGAAGGCAGGGTTAGATTGGATATCAGGAAGAAAACCTTCCCTGTGAGGGTGGGGAGGCCCTGGCACAGGGTGCCCAGAGAAGCTGTGGCTGCCCCTGGATCCCTGGAAGTGTCCAAGGCCAGGCTGGATGGGGCTTGGAGCAGCCTGGGACAGTGGAAGGTGTCACTGCCCACAGCAGGGGGTGGAAATGGATGGGTTTTAAGATCCCTTCCAGCACACACCATTCTGTGATCCTGTGATTCTATGAGAAACCTGTGAGCAGCTTCCTGAGTGCAGAACAATCTGATAAGCAATTAGTAATGTGAGGTGGAAAGGCAAAGAGCAAAGCAAATGAGAAATCCAAGGGTAATGTGCTGTGACTTCATCAGGGAAAGGAAGGGAGAGGCCCTTGCCTACCACCAGAACAGCAGGAGAAAAATTATTAAAGAGAAGAAAACCTGGAGGGCAGGCTCCCAGAAGACTCATTTTATCTGATTGTCCCTGCCTTGTTTCAAGAACACAAAATACATCAGAAGGTCAGCGATTAACTGATAGCAGCAGCCAGACTCGAATCTGGGATGCAGTGATGCAATATTAACCAAAGCCATCCTCAGAATTACTCAGCAATGGGCGCTGACCCCTTGGTGGCACACAACACTCTGAAAAACAAATGACTCATCCCACACATCTTCCCGATCCATTATGTCCTAATAGGAAGGAGGCTTCAGCTTCCCTGAGTGCTGAGGGTGCTGCAGGGAGAGATGGCTGTAAGCTGATGGGAAACATTGCTGTAGGAGGGAAGTTGGTCAACAGCGTCAAGGTGTTCAAATCTCCAAAGGAAAAAAAGAAAAAAAGGGTAGAGGGGACCACAGGAAAAGGAAGCAGAGAGGTTATTTTGAAACTGGAACAGCAAAGTCAAACGTACCTGCAGCTCCTGGCACAACAGCCCCTCGTGCTGAGGCCACTCTGAGCCTACAGAAATTCACACACCTCGTCCCTAACTTGTCACGGTATCGACAGCAGGACCCTGGCGAGCACCAGTGAGGCTCTGTCCAGCCTCAGAGCTGGGGCACAGCCAGGCGATACCCAGGGATCCAAATCCTCCCACTTTACTCTGAAAATCCCCTCCACCCCCTGGCACATCCCTTCCAAGCACCAGCAGCACAACCTGCAGGTGACACACCTGAGAGAGAGAGGACTCACCACTTCCTCGGCCCCAAAACCAAACATTTCCATGGGTGAATGGAAAGTTCAGCCTTTTAAATCCATATTCAAGATTGAACACGCTGGTATGATTTCCAATACTGATAAATATCCACTCTCTGGTTTCAAATCAACAGCAGTTTTGACTGTTGTGCACATCTGGTAATTTAGGTGTTTAATTTTAGGCCCCCAGTGCTAATTTTAGACTTGAATTTGACATATTTGTCCTCACTGCTCTGCATTTTAATCACCTCCACAAGCAGGCACCTCTCACCCCAGCCTCACCCCAACCAGACATGAACCTTGTGCTCTTTCACCCTTCTTGTGATTTGATTTTCCCATCCTTCCCATCGCTTCCAAGTCCTCCACCACTGCTCAGCCCCGGCTTTGTGGCTCACCAGAGAACCCTCCCACACAGCACCCACTGGAGAGAAGCCTGAAGAATGCAGAAGGGTTCCCATGTGTCACAACAGACCCAGGGACTTGTTCTCAAAAGATTCATTTCATGTTAGGTGCTTCCCCCCAGAAAATCAAACCTAATCTATCTTATCCACTGCTGGGGAATCATCAAAAAACAGCAGCACCTCACAGCTTCATCAGAACTATTGCCTGCATGGGAGAGGGGAGGTGAGGGGAGCTGAGGGGAGCTGAGGGGAGCAGTGAGGGGAGCAGTGAGGGGAGGTGAGAGAAGATAAGGAGAGGTGAGCTGGGCAGTGAGGGCACGGCCTCGTGGCTCTGGTGGGTGCCACCGGTGCCCTCTGCCACCCCTTCCCCACAAAGGAGATGCTCAAACGTGCACAGTGCTCACCCCTCCTGTGCCTCGCTCCATGAGCAGAGGCTGTTTGAAGGGAGATGGAGATATCAGCACTGAGAGGCACCAACCCAGCCCATCCATCACCCCCAGGCAGGCGCGTGTCCCCTGGAGCGTGGCCGATGTGATTGATGCCCCCAGCGCTCCCCAGAGCAGACGTGTGGAAGGGGATGGACCTGCCAGTCCTTCATCCTCATCAACCCCCCTGCATTCCTCCAGAGCAGCTTCAGGAGAGCCCCATTTGCCACTGCAGAAGTTTTGTAAGCAAACATTTGTAAGAGTTAATAGAATATGAAATGGAGAGAAAAATGGGAGTGTAGCAACACATGTAGGTGTCACTGCAGACAGGTCTGGGAAACACCCAGAACAACTTCCAGGCATTGCCAGAGGAGAGTGCCAGGGCGAGTCTTTAGCAGGAGGATTTTGGGATGATTAATGTGCATTTCAGACACGTATTAGCTTTCCTTAAAGGTGGAGAACATAATGGAAGGAAAAATGAACATCAGCCCCTTTTAACAGCACGCACTATTTAGTTTGGAAGTCTTGCTGAAGTTATTGTAGATTTCCTGGATGCAGATCCAAAAGTCACTGACTGTCCTGTATTTTCTAAGCTGTTTTGTCACCGCAGCTGAAATTAACCATTAAAAGAGGATGACAAAGTCAGCTGGATCCCAATCTCATTTTATTTACTGGAATCTTCCAGTTACCTCCTAAACAGCAGAGACTGGACACACATCTCTCCATTCTCCTTTCCAGAGCAGAGCATCACTTCTGCTCCTCCAGAAATGCACCTCAAGCCAGACTAGAGCCAGGATCCAGCACATATTTTTTTCCTTGTAAAGTTCTCCCTCAAACCAGTCAAGAGAAACAAGGCAAACCAACCCCAGTGGGTTCTTACCTGTGCAGAAGTGCTCTTGAGCTTCTCCAGGCCATTCTCCAGCCGCTCCATTTTTGCCTTTAAATCCTTGTCCTTTTTCAGCAGCAAGTTCTGGTAGAGTTTGATTTGCTCCAGGAAGGACTTGGGGGTGGTGTAGTTGTAGCGGCGCTCGTTGCTCAGGTACAGCCGGGACATCTCGTTGACACTGATGTGGACGTGGGCCATGAATTTGCTTATTGAGTCTTTCACTGAATCCTAAAGGCAAAATGGGAAGACGAGGAGAAACTGTTTTAAATAGAAAACTATATATAACATAGGTTTGTGCTGAATAAAAAGGAATTTGGTAACTTTTCATTCTGCTGCAGCACAATCCAGGATGTACCGCCTAAGCTGATCCCTTTCCACTGTTATCTCTAAAATAACTTTGTTGCTCATGTACTTTATACCTCTTTTTATATCTTTTTATCTCACACGTTATCTTATTCCAAGCAATTTCTCTACAAAATAACTGATCTTCTAAGTATGAATTTGGGCTTTCTTTCTGTACAAACGGGAAAAGTGCACACTCCTAAAAAGAAACATTGCAGACTTTATTCTTCCTAAATCCTACCTAGAAAAACTAAATAAACAGAAATGAATCTCTATTCTAGTAGCAGGTTGTCATCACTGAGAACTTGACCTATTTTTGCCCTTGAGGATTCCAGAGGCTTGGACTTAAGTGGGGAGAGCAGAGAGTGTGTTCCCTTCAGTGCTCAGGAGCACTGGGTTATTTTCTGTGTGGGTTTGGGGCTCTCTGGTGGCAGAGCCATCCTTTCCCCGGCAGTACCATCAACTCCCAGTGGCACATCAGCTCCCAGTGACAGAGCAGCTCCCAGTGACAGAGCAGCTCCCAGTACACAGGAGCACTGTGCCTGTGGCTCTGCTGCCAAGGTCCAGGGCCCTCTCCCAAAAACCTGGAATGTGCCTCACGAATGATTTGGTTGAGTTTAATGCCCTTCAGTGCCACCAGTGATGGACAGACACCAGGGATGCCCCTCTGGACAGACACCGGCTGCCCTGGATGTGCTGGAGGGCAACCCAGCCCTCCCTGCGCTGGTGCCTGCCTGGTGTGAGCATGGTGCCACTCCCAGCTGCGGCAGCGCTGTCCCCAGGGTCCCCAGGGTCTCACCTGCAGGGTGTCCATGTCCCGCAGGAAGCAGAGGCTGACGGACTCCAGGGCCTGCCGGGGCCACGGCTGGAAGCAGTCGATGGTGGTGCAGCTGAGCAGGGCTGGGAACCTGCGGCTGCGGAGGCGCAGCTTGGGGCCCACGGGGGACAGGCACAGAGCGACCTGCGGGGCACAGGAGGGCAGGGAGCAGGGCAGGGAGCAGGGCTGGGATCTGCCCCTGCAGCCCACCTCGGGCTCCACCAAGCAGGGAGGATCCCACCCCACCAGCCGAGGGAAGCCACTGCGTGGAGAATCCTCTGCGCTGGAGCCACCACGCGCTCTGAAGGCCCCCAAGTGATGACACAGACGGTGTGTCCTGCACTTCAGGGCACCTTCAGGCCAGGACCAGGCAACAAAACCTGCCAGGCTGAAGCCCAGAGCATCTCCACCTCACACCTGCACCACGGTGTGTGGGGAGCACCAACCCTGCTGCCTTAAAGAACCTGGAAATAAAACAACACACTTCTGGGATAATGTCAGTATAGGAGGTCATATAAAGGCTGGGTTTTATTGGAGGCCTCCAGGGGCAGACATGGAAAATGTCCACACAATTCCCACCCCCACATGAGGTGAATACAGTTTTGCAAGTTTAGCAAATCAGCATATTTGACAAAAAGCACCAATTAGAGACACAGGAGGTTAGGTAATTTCCCCCAGTTCAACCCTAAATCTTCCCCCCTCAGATGGAAACTAAATTTTGTTTATGAAAAATGAATGTTTATGAGAAATGTTTATGAAAATGTCTCAAAGAGCTGGTTCTTGGCTGTGGTTCCCACAAAGAACCAAGCAAGAATAGGGGCCTTGTACCCCCTGGAGCTCTGGAATGTGTTTTGTCTTTCTGCCTAGAGAAGAAGTTGGGAAAAGTACTGGGACTAGCTACTAATGTAATAATAGGCTACAAATATATGTGTAGAGAATACAGAGATTATGTAGGAGGAAAAAGGCAAAAATCACTCAGCACCAACCCCTCCTGCTCCATCTCACCTTCAGCTGCCGCCGAACGCGCTCGATGAAAAACCTCCAGCAATTCTCCCTGGAGTCCACCAGCCCCCGGGCTCTGACTTCATTCCTCACACTGCTGATGATGTTTTCCACTTCATCATCAGGGAAGAGATCCGGGATTTCCCCTGGGAGAAGAGGGCACATTTGGGTTTACTGGTCTGGATGTTGCTGCAGTCTTAAGAGCAAAGGGAAGCTGCTGTTCCCCTCCTCAGGGGCTCAGGGAAGTTCCTTCCTCAGGTAAAGCCACTGTACCAGGTGCCCCTGCGCCCCAGAAGCAGCAAAGGGGCACAGAAAGTCATTCTGCTGAAAAATAAACACCTGTGAGAGCAAACTTTTTATAAAACACAAGGAAAAGGAGCACAGAATAGAGTCAAAGAACAGAAAATCCTTTTTTTTATCTCTGCAGCTTAATTATGTTACAAAAGAAATACTCGAATCCCTAATATGCTATACATAATATAAAATCATTGTAGTTTTGCAAAAGCATTAATTACACATAAAATCTTTGCAGCTGTTCAGGGCCATTTCCAGCAGTGGCCAAATAACTCTCAGATCACCAAAACATTTTAAAAGTTAAAAATCTTGTAAAAATTTTTAAAATTTAATAGTTAAGCAGCTGATTGCCAAAAATGCACCCAACCAAATATTTTTTTAGTGTTTCCTTACTTTATTACATATTCACTTCCTTTCTGGCTTCTGATTTGATGAAAATCATCATTATTGAGTCAGATACTTTCCATATGAGCACTAATCACTTAGGGAAATACACTAATTAGAAGTCTGCTCATTTGTAAAAAAAGATTAAAAGGTATATTTTGTTCTAGAGGATGATAACAAGTGAAAGAAGTGAGAAGGAAGGAAAGCCGTGCTGCAGAGCAGAGCAGGCAGAGCCTTTTGTCAGCACCCACTGGGCAGCACCCGCACACCTTGGGGGAATCTCAGTCTCCTGCGTTGCCTCAGGGATCTTGGGAAGGGACCTTTGATGTGTCCCCACAGTGCAGCCACAGGAAAATCTCAATGCTGCCTCTCAAGGCCACCGTGAGCTGACAGGGACACCCCAAAGCCAGGCTGCTCAGCCTGTCCTCGCTGCAGGACAAGGAATTAGAGACCCACAGGATGGCTTGGGTTGGAAGGGACCCCAAAGCTCATCCCATCCATCCCTGCCATGGGCAGGGACACCTTCCACTGTCCCAGGCTGCTCCAAGCCCCAGTGTCCAGCCTGGCCTTGGACACTGCCAGGGATCCAGGGGCAGCCACAGCTTCTCTGGGCACCCTGTGCCAGGGCCTCCCCACCCTCACAGGGAACAATTCCTTCCTAACATCTACTCTAAACCCACCTTCTGACAATTTAAATCATTCCCCCTTGCCCTGTCACTCCAGACCCTTGTCCCAAGTCCCTCTCCAGCTCTCTTGGAGATCCTTTAGGCACTGGAAGGGGCTCTAAGGCCTTCCCAGAGCTTCTCTTCTCCATGCTGAAGAACCTCAGCTCTCTCCCAAGCTTCACATTCAGTCATCAGGTGTCTGTTCATCTACACCACGTGCAGGAGTTGGTGGGAACTCCCCCCACAATCTACAACAATCCCTGTCCTTGGTCCTCATTACAAAATCATGACAGGCAGAGCTTGTTTGCTGCTGAAGCCATCTGGCCCTGTGGCTTTGCTTCATCCACCAGCTCACAAACATTCCAATCAAATATTCTATCCAGAAACAACCTTAATTTATGAGATGGATGCATGAGATCCACGGGTAAAACCCCTCACCTGGTGATACATTCCTTTGGCTCTGTCCCAGCTGCAATATCCCCAGACATGTCCCATAACACCTATGTGCAGAATCCCATGGCATATGGGACAAACAGGTACAAGACATAAGGCAAAGACAAGAAATCTCCCAGCTGCTGGAGTGCCCCTCCGCAGGGAGTCCTTGGCACCGCTTCTACTCAAGATCTCAACCCACGTAACTTCTAGCTCATTTCATCATTGCCCTTCTGTCTATCCCGGAATTCCAGGTGCTGCCAGGAGCAAAACTCCCCTGCAGAGGGGGAGAGGAGAGGCACAAGGGCTGTACCTGATGCCAGGAGGTCGTTGACCAGCACCAGGAAGCGCTCGTCCGGCAGCTGCGCATCGCTCAGCACGAACACGGAGCCCACGCCCTTCAGCCCGGCCTTCAGGTACAGGCTTGCCAGGTCTGCCTGCAGGAGGGAAACCAGCAGGGCTCACACCCACAGGCTGCAAAGCACGGGCCAGACCTACCAGTGGGATAATTCAGAGCCTTCCCTGTCACTGAGGATAAAACAATCGCACTTTACTAGCAGGAACTTCACTTTGGTCACTCTCCACCCACGTGGCTGAGCCCTCCAGGTTAATGGGGCAGTTCACGGTTGTTGTCATTGTCAGATGTCACCAAGTAAGGCTTGACATCATGCCCAGGTCTAACACAGAAATTAGGAGAATGTCCTGGCCAGCACTGCAATGTGTGTGGCTGAAAGACTGAGAGGTCAGCAGGGATGTGCCTGAAGACTCAGTGGAATCCCTGGCTGAGGAGACTGTGGCTGTCCATGTCCCCACACCTGCTCACATGGAAAAGCTGTTTAATTTCATAGGCAACACCATCCTCCTGCTGGAGGACACCATCTTTTTGAAATCCAAATTGTTCATGAGATAAATCATCACAGAATAGTTTGGGTTGGAAGAAGATGTTCATCCAGCTGAACCTCCATCCTTTCCTTCCTGCCCCTCCAAGCAAGGTACCAGGCACGTGGGGGATCCTGGAGGAATGTTCTTGTCTACGGTTCAGAAATTGTTAGAAATTCAGCAAATATGCATTTTCCAAAGGAATTATTTGCTACTTTCAGTACTGGAAATTTGGATGAGATCAATGAGAACAGTGGGAAGGGCCAATGGCAGATAGGGGGACCTGTCACTGAGCACACCTGGGCTCATGCTCATCCTCCTGGCATCTCCTCGATTCTGCCTCTCAATACACAACAAATTTTCAGGGCAAGTTCTGCTCTTTATTTCCTTCCCCTCAGCCTCTCAAATCACCCACCTTGAGGTCAGGGATGCCATAGCCTTTCCTCAGGGTGATCTGGAAGACCTCCAGGGAGCAGAGGAAGGCTGCCAGGCGGGTCAGGCTCTGCTTCCCGCTGCCGCCCACGCCCACCAGGAGCGCGTTCCCCCGCGGCGACTCCAGGATGCGGCTGATGCGGCAGCTGCATGGAAGCACACAAAATCTCTCATTAATGGGAGTGTTTTCCTATTTCTCTGCCCACTGCTTTTCAATACATATTTTATTCACTAAGAAATTGTGTTCTGAGCGGGATGAAGCATGTCAGTCTCAGAGACATGGCGGCAGTCGATGCCCATCTCTGCTGAGACCTGTGCAGAGGATGGTGCTGATGGAAAAAAAAACCATTTTGGTGGCAATTCAAAATGTCCCCAGTTTTTTTCCACCTGCCAAGCCCTTCTGGACAGAACAATGTTTAAGTGAAGGCCTGGATTTCTTTGCAGGGAGGGCAAGGGGAAAAGACATTATATTGACATGCAAAAACTGAGAGCAAAATGCAAGGCTCTGACCCACCTCCCCAGGAAAGGCCTCTCTTCTCAAGGCATTTGGGATTTGTGCACAGGTGAGCAGCCCTGCTGTGCATTACAGCACATTCACATGTGGCTGAATGGCACAAACCTACCTGGAGAACAGTCTGTGCCCCTCAGTTATCCACACCACCACCACGGAGTGAGATTTTCCCACTCTCACAATGAACTTGCTGTTATTTCCCAGGTCTGCTCACCTGAGAGTCCTGTGCTGAACTCTGTCAGCCTCCCTTTTATCCTCTTCAAGCAAATACTGACATCCCACGTGTTCCCTGCCAGGTGAAGGCGGTTCAGAGGGAACCTGTGGAACCCTCACTGTCCTGTGTCTGAAACACAAGCCCCATTCCCCTCTTCATGGCATTACCTTTTATTAGCTCCCTTCACTCTTTTCCTATATTAATCTAATTATTTTTCAAATAAGACTGTGAGAAACACTGACCTGCTTTATTACAACTCAAGTATTTTACAATCTATGCACAGACTCTGACTGATTTTTTATAATTTTATAATTATAATCCCATAATTTCTGTGAAATTATTTCCATAAAAGCAATCCAGCCTGTGAGGAGAGATTTGACATTCCTGCTCTGAATTCCCCAGGCCAGCTCTGCCCATGGTTCCTGCCTTGCTGTGCTCCCCAGGGCTCCGTGCTGTGACACAGCCCTGGATGAGGTGACTGACAGATATCCCCCATGGCCCTACATATATTAAGTCATCAAATTTCATTTTTCTTCTTTTTCTCTTCCACTGACAATCTTCAGCAAATTCAAGCTAACATTCAGAAGCTGTTTGAGATGGAGGAAGTTGTGTATTTCAGTCAAATGTAATTTCCAAATGCAGTGAATGGGATTCACTCAGCTCCACTGAAATTGTGAAATTGTGCAGGATACTGAAACCTTGCTTTCCTGATTATTCTCAATATGAACCAGAGGGGCAGTGCCGTGTTTTGTCACAAATTTCAATTTATGTAAAGTGCAAGAGGAGCACAGGAACAATATTCCTGTGGCCATTCTGCAGGCAATGCAAGCAGAAACACCCGTGGACAGCAGGTTTCATGGAAGCCACTGATAGAGGAGGGAATGCCCAGACTACCAGGGAAAATCTGCCCCAGCCCAGTGGTCAACAGTGCAGGTTGGGAGCTCTTGGAACAGACAAACTTTGTATATATATATGTATGTAAATGCCACTCCTGTATATATAAAATTAGGCTGTCAGGTCCAGTGAGAATTGGAACCCCCCACCCTGGTGTGCAGCAGGTCAGTGGCATCCTTCCAGCTCAGAGTCCCAAATCTGCACCTCCTGGGACAAGGTTTCAGTACAAAATCAGTTACAGTTTTGATTGCCAGGGGAGCTCCATCTCCTGAAGCCACTTAAGGCCAGCTCTGCATTTCAGCACCCAGGAGTGACCCTGGCTCTGCTGGGGTTCCCCCAGGCTGTGTGTGAGAGCTGGAGGTGCCCCCAAGGCGTGCAAACAGCTGCATAATGATCAGCAGGAGGTTTATTTTCATATAGTCCCACGTGTCCAATTTCCAACAGGAATCCATCTGCACCTCCAGGCATCTCCATGCAAGCAGGTTTTCCAAAGGATCAAAGCAGCTTAAATGCCTCCACCCTTTGAAAGTAGTAGCCTCAATGCACATAATCTTACTTTATACAGAGGAAAATCCCACTAAGGGCCTGTGTAAATGTGGCTCTAAACCAGCCGTCAGCATTGAGGGAAACCCCAGCACAACCAGTTGTGTCACTGTCCAGGGAAGACAAGAAAGCACCTGAAAGTTGTCATGTCTGATAAATGTTTGTGCCATATGCAGAGCTCCAAGGGCCAAGGATTTCATGGGCCAAACCAGGCCAAAAACCACCAGCATGCAGAGCCTCTGGCTGGAAGCCCCAGAGTTTGGGACATTCCCTCCAAACAAGTTTGGAGCAGTGGACACAATACCTGGGCAGGTGAAGCTTTGGCTTCCCTCCAGCTCCACAGCTGTGATTCTCACAGAATCATGGAACCCTTAGGACTGGAAAAGATCATCAAGTCCATCTGTCCACCATGTTCACCACTAAACCATGTCCTCAGGTGTCCCATCCACATGTTTTTTGAACATTTCCAGGGATGGGGACTCCACCACTTCCATGGGCAGCTGTGCCAGGACTGGACAGCCCTTTCAGTGAAGAAATATTCTCTAATATCCAATCTAAACCTTGCCTACTGCAACTCGAGGCCACTCCTCCCATCCTGTCCCTGTTCCCTGGGAGCAGAGCCTGACCACCACCCCGGCTGCCCCTCCTGTCAGGGAGTTGTGCAGAGCCAGAAGGGCTCCCCTGAACCTCCTTTTCTCCAGACTGAGCCCCTTTCCCAGCTCCCTCAGCCTCTCCTGGTGCTCCAGTCCCTTCCCCAGCTCCGTTCCCTTCCCTGGATATGTTCCAGCCCTTCCATGTCCTTCTTGTGAGGAGCCCAGAGCTGCCCCCAGCACTGGAGGTGCCCCAGCAGTGCCAGCACAGGGATGGGCACAGCCTTGGTCCTGCTGCCACTCCAGTGCTGTCACCAGCACCCCCAGGGCCTCTCCCAACAGATTCTTTCGAGCCCCAAGTGCAGAACCTGGCCCTGTTGAACCACAAATTATTGGCCTCAACCCATGGATCCATCTCCCCACATCCTCCAGGAAGCTCCACAAAACAATCAGCACAGACAAATGATGGCAGCCTGAAGGCAGAAAAGCCCCTTACACGTGGCACATGGCATCCTCAAACAGCACCAGGTTCATGGCAGCGTTGACTTCATTGTAGTTGTCCAAGGCTTCCACGAGGATCTGGTTCAGCTCCTCCCAGGTTGGGACTGGCCTATAGCCAGGCTCCCCGAGGCCTTTGGCAAAATGGCAATAAATGTTCATGTGTCTGGCCTGCTCTAAAGTGTCCTCCATGTCCTGGAAAAGAGAAGAAAATAGTATAGAACAAATATACGAAAACCCACTGCAGCTCTGAGCCTTCCAAGGGAACTGTGGTATTCCAGCCTTTTTAGGTCCGTACAGTTGCACCTGCATGTTGGAAAAGGGGAAAAAGGTTGTCCTAGGTTGCAGTATAAGATATATTCTATTACCAACTCCACAAGCTGTTAGAACAGGTGGGGCACTGTTCGTTATCTCCTGTCATGACTCACCCCTGATAACTCCCGCTGGGTGCTATCTCTGTTAATGGGCCATCAAGAACCCACCCCATGACTCATGGAATTACCTCATCCCATTATGAGATGCTCTGCCCAGGGGGGAGGAGCCAAGCATTCCCACCTGGATATAACCCGGGCTTTGGAACTGCACAGTTCAGCCCTGCCTACTGGATTCCCAGAGGACAAGAGCTACCACTGGACCTTCAGGTGGAGATCAGACCCTTCTACAGGACCACCGCTTTAACTGAACCACTTCACTCGGACTGCTACCACCACCCTGACTAACAGGGTGTCAGGTTGTATCCCGGCTCTGTCAGGTTTTTTCCCCTTGTACTACTGCATTTATTTTAATTTTTCTATTAAATTTTAATTCTGGCTTGTGATCTCCCACTGGTTTGTTTTCAAACTAGTACAAAGGTACAAGAAAGAGAGAGTGGGAAAGGAAAACCCCCAATACTGACTTTCCTTCCAATAAACCCATTCTGTTCTGTTATCATCAGAATTACACCTCCTCAGGCCTCAACACTCACATCATAGCATTTCTTCACCATCTCCCGCTGGATTTTATCAAAAGTATCATGATCCATCTCCTCGACCATCTTATCCCGGTACACCCGGTAGGACTCGTGCAGGTAGAGTTTCACCAGGTCCTGGGGTTGCTTCAGACATTCAGGGGTAGAGAACAGAAGGCCCTGTGGAGAGCAAAGGCAGTCAGGAAAGCCAGGCTTGACCCTGAGGGACCCACCCAGCACCCACTCTGCTGAGCTGAGGACCCCTTACAGCAACCTGCACATAAGCTTCAGAACCAGCCCCACCAAACAGCCCCAGGGAACATGTCCTGTGTTAACCCAAATCTCCCAAACCCTGAATGGTTTGGGTTGGAAGGGACCTTAAAGACCATCCCATCCTCCCCCTGCTGCGGGCAGGGACACCTTCCACTATCCCAGGCTGCTCCAAGCCCCGTCACAGCTGGCCTTGGGCACTGCCAAGGATCCAGGGGCAGCCACAGCTTCTCTGGGCACCCTGTGCCAGGGCCTCCCCACCCTCACAGCCAAGAATTCCTTCCCAATATCCCATCTAAACTTCCTCTCTGGCAGTGGGAAGCCATTCCCTGTGTCCTGTCCCTCCAGGTCCTTGTCCCAAGTCCCTCTCCAGTTCTCTTGGAGCCCCTTCAAATACCAGAAGGCCACAGTAAGGTCACTTCAGAGCAATCCTCAGGCTGAAAAACCCCAAGTCTCTCAGCCTTTCCTCACACCAGAGCTTCCCCGTCTCTCTGACCATCCTCTGGTCTCGCTCTGCAGCTCCAGATGCCCCCTCTGGACTCACTCCAGCAGCTCCAGGTCCTTGTGCTGGGACCCCTGAGCTGGACAAGTGCTTCAGGTGGGGTCTGATGAAGCAGCACAGAGGGGTAGAATCACCTCCCTCAATCTGCTGCCCACACCCCTGGGAATGACTCTTTCTCACATTCTTTTGAAGGTTTGTACTCATTATTCCCATTCTGATCCCCCACCCAGCCTCCCCTGGCTGGGACCCTGCAGAGCCAGGCACCAGCCCAGACCTGTGACTCTTCCATCCCAACCCCATGCCATGGGTGCTTTCTCAAGAAGGAAAAATAGTTTGGAGATGTTAGTGGTGGCTATTTTTTTTGTAATCAATTAATTTTAATTAGGTGCATTCTGCCTGCAGGAAATATCAGTTGCTGTCTGCTTAGCACAGTATGTTTACCATGAACTCTATTAAAATGCATAAAAGAATTATATTTCAAAGAGGTGTTGCCTATACTAAGCCTATTAACAGCACACAGGGTTTTCAATGGTATGAATTAATCAGACAGCTTTTATTCCTAACATCTAATTATTTATACATTAAATATTAAATGCATTGAAAGCAATGTAAAGCAGGCCCTCTCAGCTCACTGGTCCATGGCTCAGATTGTTTGGGTTTCACATCTGTCATTACAGCTGTCAAATTATTTTATTTATTCCAGAAAAAGAAAAATTGGTAAGAAAAGCTGACAACTCAGACAGAGGAAGGAGAAACACATCAGATCCTAAACTGGTTAAAATAAAATTCAAAATCACTCAATCTCTCTGAAATCTCTTTAGTCTAAAGACCCCCAAAAGCACGAGGGACACGTGGCTGTGGGTCACTGCATCTGGGATGGAGGTGGGGCCAACATTAAAAAGAAACAAACAAAAAAAGAGGATGGAGAATCTCTTGAATGGAGAATGAGGAGCATTCCTGCCTCTGGCCCAGCACTGGGATCTGGGTTTTTCTAATGCAGGATGTTTTCTAATACCCCCCAACCCTGGCACATTCAGCAGTTCCAATTAAAGCTTCCCATTGAAACGCTTCTGTTCTCTCCCTGCGCCTCTCAAAGCCCAGATTAACTGCGAGGCAGGATTGAACATGACCCACATCTCACACCAGCTGCTGATGTTCGGCTGAGCACAAGTGACAGGCCTGATTCCTTCCCTACACACTGGAGTTGTTAACTTGTCCCAGGTCCTATTCCTGGATTTCCCTGTCCTGTCACTCCTTTAGCTCCGGTCTGATGGGCTGACACAAGGCACTGAACTTCCACACACCTCCTTTGTGAAACAGATGTTAACAAGGACAGTGACAAATTGCCAGCTGGGGGTTTAGAACAGGGTATGCTGCTGACCCTCAGTTTGGCTGCTGAGGAATTCATCAAATTTTATTAATCAGCCTGAAACTCTGAAAGGCTCTTTGAGCAGTAAGGCCAGATTGCTGGGGGGAAACAGAAAAACAAAATCTCACCAAGGATGGAAGACAACATTTCTGAAGCTGAACAACTTCCCTTTGGTACAGTGGCTGGAAATTCAGTTTAAGTGGTAAAGTCAAAGCTGGTTTTGATTGATTTGTCAGCTCTTTAAATGCCATCCTGCATGCACAGTGCTGAGCACCTGAGAGGAGCTGCTGGCACAGGCCACCAAGCTGTCCTGGCTCTGGCACAGCAGCTGAATCAGCTCCCGCTCTCCTCTCCTCAGGGCCAGCAGCCCACAGGGCATCCAGCACCTGCCCCATGCAGTAAGAGCTTCCCTGTGTGGTGGGGTGGAAATCAACACCCACACTCACAACAGCAGGACAAGCCCAGCTCCACCACACTCACAACAGTCACTGCATGAAGGGCTGAGCTCAGGAGCCCAAAGTTCCCTCCAGCTGGTCCTTTTTCCAGCCAGAGGACACTTCAAACCCCTCCAAACCTGCACCTCCTTCTGGAACTGTGCAGCCCTCCCCATTGGCCAGAGGAGGCTGGAAAGTAAATAAGCTTTTGATTGATCTTCCCCAAAGTCATCAAAGGTGATGGCTCTGGAATCCATCCAAAACCAATCAGGAGTTAGGGAATGGCCCAAGGTCAGCCCCTGTGCTGTGCTGGGTCATTGCTGGGTGGGACACTGTGTTTGCCTCACCAAGTGCCAGAGGGATGCAGCTCCTCAGCTGCCTGTGACATTGGGGCAAACCCCAAGTGCCACAGGACAGGAGCTGCACTTACTTGGAAGATATTGGAGAAGTCTCTGAGGTTGAAAACATAGTGGAACTTGACAGCTGTTGGCAGGAAAGTGGCAGCCACCTTCCGATGCAGTCCCAGGGCCAGGGCAATGAGCTGCTGGGCTGATTTCTGCACAGCCTCTGGGAAATTGCCACTGGCCAGGTGCTGCACGAGGATGGTGCTGTAGATCCTGGACAAGGCATCCTGGTCAGGGTTGGAGAGAGCGAAGACACAGAAGTGACGCTGAGGAAGAGAAAGTGAGACATGGAAAGGTCAGAGAGATGGGAAACCAGCCCCAGGTCAGTGTCTTTGGGGACTTGCTGTGGTTGGACACCACTAAATGATCTCATCTGGGCTCCACTTCCCAGGAAAGGTTGGCCCAGATGAACTTTCGAGGTCCCTTCCCACGTGGGATCCTCTATGATCCCATGACTTGCAGTCCACCAGAACTATCTCCCCTTCCAGTTTCCCAGGAGAGGACAGCTGGCAGGTGACACTGTAGGCTGCCTGAACAAGGGATTTTTCAATGGCTTTTCACAAGGGAAGCTCAGTCCAGTGAAGAGCTGAAAGGTCTGAAGGTCCCACTGACCCGTGGTGAGGCCCAGTCCTGTCTCTGGTAGGAGTAGCCCCTGGAAGGTGCCACCCCCCAGAAGACTCTTTGTTGATTTGGAACTTGCAAAGAAAGAGAACATGATTAAGGTCAGAAAGGATCTCCAAGATAATCAAGTCCAACCTTTGAACAAACCCCATATGCCCACTAAACCGTACTGTGAGGTGCCACATCTTGGTTTTGAACATTTCCAGGGACTCCAGCACTTCCCTGGGCAGCAAGTTCCACTGCCTAACCACCAAAAGACTTTAAGGAACTCTGGTTCAGCAGTAAATATCAGCTAGAGGGAGGTAAAATCTGCCTGTGTGAACCAGAAGCTTTGCTGAGAGTTGGTGTCCAGCTGGCTGGGAACTTGTGACTCCTTCCTCCCACTGAGCAGCGAAATGAGAGGAAACACAAAGCAGGGAGGAAGGCAGCAAGTCTGCAGCCTCTCCATCAGGAATGACAGGCACTGCACAGATCCATGCTGTTTCTGCTGATTGAATGACAGCAGGATCTGCCACAGGTTCTCCCGAGCCCTGTGCCTGAACAACCCACCCAAAACTGAGAGCAGAGCCGTGCCTGCCGTGGTGCGGGGCTGTACCTGGAGCCGGGGGTTGATGGTGAAGCTCCCCGCAGTGGGGTTCATGCAGGACACGTACTGCACGTTGCTGATCTCCTTCAGGCACAGCCTGCTCCTGTCGTACCTTGGGGCACAGCAAAAGCCACAGATGGTGACCACAGGCAGGGCAGCCACCGCTGCTGTCCCTTGAGTGTGGCTGTGAGCTGCCAGGACCCCTGTGGCTTCAGGGGTCACATTCCACCCCTCTTCAGAGCAGGGCCCAGGCTGCTGCACATGGCCCAGCACACAGGGGGAAATCCTGGAGCTGACGTTTCCATCAGTTGGTAACAAGTGCTGGGTGAAGCTCTTGGGTCACAGCTGGCACTGGCACGGAAATTGTGGGAAATCACGGGAGTGCCTCTGGTCTGGGCCAGCCTGGGGTGAGGGCAGGCTGCCTGCAGGGAAGGATGGGGGGCTGCTGGCAGAGCTGGGGTGCAGCAGAGCCCCTGGGTCACTGCTGGGGCCGGGGCAGCCCCAGGGTGCAGGAGCTGTGCCCCTCTCCCTCCTCAGCACCCCGGGCTGAGCGGGAGCACCGAGGGTGCAACACCTCAGAGGGGCTGCCAAGAGCAGGGCAGGAGCCTGGACCTGCCTGGGAGGAGACAGGTGGCACGCGGTGTCCCCCCCCCAAGGTGGAATTGCTCCCACACAGCCCTCGTTTTGCCCACCCACCCCAACACCCACAGCCCTGAATTTCTGCTTCCACCCCGCTGTCCCCATGGCTGGGAAGCTTTTGTTCCATTCTGGGCACACACACAACTGAGGAGCCTGGGAATGGCTCTGTGTCTCTGCCTTGTTTTCCCCTGGGAGAGCTGTGGGTGTCCCTGTCCCAGCAGAGTGTCAAACACTCCAATCTCCTTCCCAAACACTGCTGCTGCTGTTCCTACAAATCACCTCTGCTGGAGAACCACTGCTTGCTGCTGCCTGACTGGGAACAGCACCAGGAGCTCACAGTCCATGACCTCCCCCGATGCTCAGGATGGCAGGGAAAGCTCCCCTCGGCCGGGCAGGGAGTGTTTGCTGGGGACATGGGACAGCCCAGGGTGCACAACGCTCTCTTTGCCCAGAGCCTCCCAGCCCACGGCCAGCACGGGATGGGAAGGGGGCTCTGCGCTGTGCCTTCATCCCAAACCCCATTCCCAACACCAGAGCTGCACAGAAGGGCCCCAGCCCGGCCCCGGCAGCCTCGTACCAGTGGCCGTAGTCCAGGTGCTGCCGGAGCAGCGTGTGGGGCTGCACCGTCCCGTAGGCGTCCACCCCAGGCATGTTCAGGTCGTCGATGAAGAACACGAGCCTCTTGGTGCCCGGGGGGCCGTAGTTCCTGCCGGCCTTTTTGTCCAGAGGCTTCTCCAGCACACCTGTGTGGGCAGAAGGGACGGGGAGAGATTGCTCAGCCCAGCTGGGAGCAGATCCCGCTGCCCCGGGGGAGCCCCAGCCCGCCCAGCTCCACCTGCGGTGTTCGGGGCTTTTTGGGAAGGAAGAGCTGCTCTGGCACAGGACACTGCTCCCCTGCAGGGCGGTGGCTGTCCCCAGGCTGTGGCTGGGAGCCCTGCAGGGCCCCGTGAGCAGATTTTTGGTCTGACTCAACCCAAATCACAGAGTTGTCGGTGCCTCCTTGCACACAAAACACGGCAAACTGTCTGCTACAAGCCAGGTCCACTTCAGAGCAAACACAAGCTTGTCCTGCAAGATAAAGCCTTTTACATCCTCCTGCATATTTGTTTAAACTCAATGCTCCTGGCTGAGATTATTCTGATCCCTAGCCCAGCACAGTGAGTCCCCTCCACTGCCTGTGTCCCCAGGCAGGGACAGCAGTGGCTCAGCACTGGGATGGAGCCAAGGAGATGCTGGAGCACAAAGGCCACGAGCAAAGCTGATTTCGTGAAAGAAAATACATTTTTTTATGTCTTTTAGACTAAGGAAATGGTGGTTTTAGGGCCTGGACAACTTTAGAACAATCAAAATAATATTATATTTTTAAATGAACCAAACAGAATCATAGAATCTCAAAATGGTTTGACTTGGAAGGGACCTTAAGGACCAACCAATTCCAACCCCCTGCCATGGGCAGGGACACCTTTCACTGTCCCAGGTTGCTCCAAGCCCTGTCCAACCTGGCCTTGGACACTGCCAGGGATCCAGGGGCAGCCACAGCTTCTCTGGGCACCCTGTGCCAGGGCCTCCCCACCCTCAGAGCCAAGAATTTCTTCCCTATATCCCATCTAACCCTGCCCTCTGGCAGTGGGAAGCCATTCCCCTTGTCCTATCACTCCAGGCCCTTGTCCAAAGTCCCTCTCCTACTCTCCTGGAGCCTTTGAGTCCAGAGAAGGGAAATAAAGCTGAAGAAAGAGTGGCTGAGGGAGCTGGGAAAGGGGCTCAGCCTGGAGCAAAGGAGGCTCAGGGGGCCCTTGTGGCTCTGCACAACTCCCTGACAGGAGGGGGCAGCCGGGGGGGTCGGGCTCTGCTCCCAGGGCACAGGGACAGGAGGAGAGGGAACGGCCTCAGGCTGGGCCAGGGGAGGCTCAGGTTGGACATCAGCAGGAATTTCCCCATGGAAAGGGTGGTCAGGCCTTGGCAGGGGCTGCCCAGAGAGGTTTGGAGTCCCCATCCCTGGAGGTGTCCAAGGAATTCCTGGAGGTGGCACTCAGTGCTCTGGGCTGGGGACAAGGTGGGGATTGGGCACAGCTTGGACTCGAGGTCTTTGAGATCTTTCCCACCCTCAGAGATTCTGTGAGTCTCTTTGCCAGACTGAACAGCCCCAAACACCTCCAAGTTCCCTGATCCCCTCCCCAGCATTGCCCAAACCTCCAGATAACCCAACAAGACTCAACTCCCACCTGAGCTGTCCCATTCCCACTCAGTTTTAAGCTGGGTCCCACATGAGTAAGGGAGAGCCTGGAGAGAAAACCTCTCACTCTGGAAAATTCCCATTTGTTTCAGCAGAAGGCTGGGGTTATGTGTTGCTCTAGACTGTAGCATACTGGGAATATTTACAAAGCTGGAGTGATATTTAATGCAAATCAGCCCTCACTGCTGCCCAAAATGTTTTATAGGTTATTGATTCCTTCCACTGCAGCCTGAGCAACCTTTACTGCCTCAGGAAGTGGCGAAGCAAAGAGCAGCAGCTTTTCTCTGCCTGGGTCCTGGGATGATTTTCCTGCCAGGGGCTTTCCTAGAGTCCATCCTCTCTCCCAGGTGCTCCCAGCCCTCCTGGAGATGGAGGCAGAATTTGTTTCACTGACACAGTTTGGGGTTATCACCAGCCCTGTAAAGCAGCAAGGAGCAGTTCTTTGTAATTAAGAACAACTGGGAGTTTTGATAAAAAATTTGTGCAAATGTACACTTCAGCCATTCCTTATCAAGGGCAGAAAGTTATTAAGGAAAATTTATATTCTGGGGGTTTTTTTTCAGACCACAAATCTTTTGAAACCCCATTTGTTTCCTGCTTGGGTGCCCTGCAGACAGCCTGGTTACCCACTAAGAATTCAGCTGTTTTCTTGCCACAGATACTTCTGCACAAAGGCTTGAATTGTGCTTAGAAAAATGATAGATTTTTTCCTCACTGGAGGCTCTCTCCCCCTTCAATAAAACCACAATATTTGAAATTTCTGGTAGCAAGTCAAATTAAGTGTTTCAAATAAGCATTTAATTTAAATTTAATTAGGCCTTAATTAACATATAAAATCAGCCCTTTTCGAGGTTAAACAAGGATGCAGGAGATTCATCATAGTGAAATGCAATTACTGGGGATGAAGTGACACGTTTGTGGAAGTTGCATTTTAATTCAAAGCTTATCCCACAATAATCCTGAAGGGTCCCTGCTCTGGGCTCCTGACACATCCCC
Source organism: Orthonyx spaldingii (assembly GCA_013397795.1). Lineage (NCBI taxonomy): Eukaryota > Metazoa > Chordata > Aves > Passeriformes > Orthonychidae > Orthonyx > Orthonyx spaldingii. The sequence goes on along the minus strand of VZTJ01006417.1, from coordinate 76,561 downwards.
GTCAGCCCCTCAAACACTCACTGCACACCAGACTTGGCAGGTGTGGCTTCTCTCTCCATGATGGCCAGGGAGGAAAAATTACCCAACCCCCAAAAACCAACATTTATCGACATTTATTGTCATTTTCTCAAGGCGGATCTGGAGTGGGAAGCTGTGGAATGAGGGCAGGGCTACAGCTGATGGAGCAGCAGAGGCCCAAGAGGGAAGGAAGCAGCACACCAGAGGTCCAGGGTCCACAGGATTTGGTCACAATATATGAAAAAAAATCCCCAAATTGTGCTCAGGTTTGGGCACAGAGAATGTCTGGCTCCTTTTAACCCCTATGCACATGAAATTCTATAAGCCACAGGCCCACAAGGATGGTTTGAACCACATCCCTCTGCTTCCCCTGAGGAGTGCAGCTCTGCACCTTAAAAATCTGTCCCAACAGGCACCTTGGCTAAGAGTTCCTGGCTTTCAGGTTGGCTCTTTCTAAAGTAAATAAGAATTAAAATCCCAAACTGCTTTGGATTCACATTTTACAAATCTAAAGAGGCACCTGCTGTGGAGAAAAAAGCAGCCAACTGACAAGTTCCACAAAAAGGGACAAATTAACTCAGAAAAATGAGCAGTGGGGAAGGATGCCAAGCAGTATAAATCACAATTTCCCGTGATGAAGACGTGCTGGGCTCTGCAGAGGAAGGAAGGGGCGGGCTGAGCCCAGAGCTCAGAGCAACAGGAACACCCTGTACCTGCCTCACACCTGCACACTCTCACCTGGGCAGGTGGGGGGAACCAGGGCAGGTCCCCCCAGGCAGCTCAAGCCCAGAAACCCTCCCACGCTGCCCCAGGGAGCAGATGTGGCCCCACAGCGTGGGCTGGGCCTGTGCTGTCACCTCTCTGCGAGCAGAGCAGCCCCAGAGAGCAATTTTAAACCACAGAACCTTTCTGAAAATGTTTGCAGTGTTGGGAGCCTGGCAGAGCAGAGATGGAGCTGGGAACACTCCCTGCCTTTGACAGGAATCTGAGCTGGGATCAGGTCCCCAGCTGGCACCACCCAGCCAGGAACCACCCAAGAGGGAAGGTTAATCCTTGGTCTCCCTGATGCTTCACAGGATCATGGAATGGGTTTGGTTCCACCCCCTGTCATGGGCAGGGACACCTTCCACTATCCCAGGGTGCTCCAAGCCCCGTCCAGCCCGGCCTGGGACACTGCCAGGGATGGGGCAGTGGAAGGAGATGGGCTCGGTTGGTCAGAGCACAGTGCTAATAAAGTCAAAGTTGTGGATTTGATTCCCGTATGGGCCATACACTCAAGATGGACTTGATGATCCTTGTGTGTCTCTTCCAACACAGAATATGCTGTGATTTCGGGACATTTAGGTTAAACCCAGCTGCATAAAGGAAGCAGTTTGGTTTACAGTGACCCACAGTTGTAATTCAATTCAAAATAAAACCAGGTTGCCTCGTTACTGGTTAATAAATATATGTAAAATTATCTTCTCTCTCTTTGGACACCATTCCAAAAGGACACACCTTTCAAGAATTTCCTTATTTTTCTTGATCTCTGGAGAGACTACACAGCAAAACTGACCCTACCTCAGTCTCAACCTTAATTTTTCATTGATGTTTCAAAATCCTTATCTGCAATATTCTTACAGACTTCCCTGGGGCCAGAAATTCCTTGGGGGTCTGAGGCCCCCAGGTCAGCAAGCTCTGTGGCCCTGGAGAGTGGGATCTGCTCCATGGGACACGCTGGGCTGTGGCAGGACAGGAGGACAGCCCCAGGAACCAGCCCTGGCTTACAGCCTGCACATATCCATGAGCACCATCCTCACTGCTAATTGGGATGCAATTCCCATCATTGCACCCCGAGGACAGTTTGGATCCTCTCCAAGAAACCCATCCTATTCAGCACAGGCTTAAATCCCAGCATATTAAAGACACGCTTCAAGTCAAACACCAGCTGTAAAAACTGCAGCAGATTGAAGCCTGGGCTTTGGCACAGCCCCGAAACAGAGTGATGGGGTTAAGAATGCAAATTCTCAGGTTGGAAAACATCATCTCCACAAAAGCAGGGCTCTGCTGAGCGGAGAGTTTCACTGTGGCATCGTGGGTGTGCCCACAAACAGCACGGGCAGCTCACCCATGGCCCTTTCCTTGAGCACATCCCGCTCCAAACCCCAATGGATGCCTCAGGAATGTCACAGAATCACAGAATTAACCAGGTTGCAAAAGACCTTTAAGATCATCGAGCCCAACCTATGACCTTGATGCCTTAGGATTTCAGCTTCTACACTTTTCATGTATCTGTATTCCTGTAATTCTTTAGTGTCTAACTCTAGACACCATGTACAGTGCTAAGCTACTGTTCTCCCATTTTACACAAAACAATTCCTCTCTAGGCCTGAAACTCAAGGACACCTCACTGTCTCAGGCCCCGAGATATGTAAACAACAGAGAATTGGGGGAAGCAAACTTGGAGTAAATGACTTCATGACCTGAAGCTGTAATTGGAGGATTAACCCCCGATGTGCAAATGGACCCAACTTATAAAAGTATGAAAACCCCGTGACCAGTTGTCCATTCTGGGTGTAGCCCCTGGATGGGCTGTGACTGCCCTAAATGTACCTGAAGGCCCTTCCATAAATATAACTGTTTTTCTTCTCTTAATTTTGTCCAGCCTCTGTTTTAGGTAGTCCCAAAAGCCATCAACCCAACACCACCTTGTTAACTGAACTGAGCTCACATCCAGGCTTTTCTTAAACAGCTCCAGGGACTGTGACTCCACCCCCTCCCTGTGCAGCCCATTCCAGTGCCCAGCCACCCTTTCTGTGAGGAAATCCTTCCTGATGTCCTCCCCAACCTCCCCTGGTGCAGCTCGAGGGCCAGCCCGTGGCTTACCTTGCAGCATGGCCGAGGTGGTGTAGTAGTTGAGGGGGACCTTCCTGACGAGGAACAGGTCGGAGTCCAGGGCGCAGAGGGTGTCCCCCAGCAGCACAGACTTGCCCATGCCAGCAGAGCCCACCAGCAGCACGGGGCGCCGGCGCTGCAGCAGCCTGGCCACGAGGAACCGCAGGCGAACCGTCTCTGCCGTGGGCACCAGGCAGGCCTGGGGGCACAGCAGCCACCTCAGTGTCCCCAGCCCTGCCACCGCCCCACAGCCACCTCCTGGGAGAGCCGGGGAGGGGTAAGGTCAGCCCAGCTTGCAGGATGCACCAGGGAGGGAGTGTCTGCTGCTGGCTGCCATTAAAATCCATCCTTCCAGGTGAGCCCCTGGGAGCAGCAACTGGATCTCCCCACAAACTCACACCTTGCTAGAGCAGTGATAGTTTTTACAAGTCATCTGCTCACTGTGGCACTTCTGAAAGGACAAGTGCAACTGGCAGCCACAACTCACTACCTGAGGAACTCTTTTTTTGGCCCAAACATAAACCTGTCTCTCCTTGCAGCCACACAGAATGACAACGTGTCATGGTGTCTCAGAGGCTTTGTCCCTGCTCTGTCTCACCACTTCTCTCCGCAGGCCAGTTCCTCCATCCTGCACACAGCAGCTCCCTGCCCCTGCTGTACATCACCCATGTTTGGAAGATGGATGGAGGTTGTGACGTTACAGTCAAAGCACAGCAAAAAAGATGGGTGATTTAAGTTGTATCCCATAAAGAATTCCAGCAGTGCCTGACCCTTCACCAGACTCCATTCACACCCACGTTCAGTCACTAAAACACAGGAACTCCTCCAGCCCAGCAGCCCGCCGGGGTCACCTACCTGCAGTGGCACCTCTGGATCAAATTCAAACTGGGGAATGAGTTTAGACCAAGGCTCAAACTTCTTTGTTTCTGGATCAATGTAAAAGTCAAAAACCGTGCCCTGAGAAGGAAACCTGATCGTCTTGAATTCTGCCACCCACCACTTGCTGAACTCCACTCTGTAGTCCACGAGCTGCAGGACAAAGAGAGGAGAAATTAGACAAATCTGGGGAAATTCATTAGAGATGGAGAATGTTATTTATCCCAGTCCGCCAGAGTGGGATCAGTCCTTAAAATATATTCCACAGCATAACAATCTTATCCTTTTTCCTATTATTAAGGCTAATTTTTCATTTTCTTCATTTTTTCTCATCACTCCTATTTATTCCCTTAAATAATTCATCCTCTGTGTTGATCACTCCTAGTATGTCTGAGATGAGACAGATGGATCAATTTGAAAAAGAGAAATACGTGCCTATGACTAAACAGACACTTGATTGATTTTTGGTGCCTACTTCTTCCAACAGACAAGGACACCACATCCATCTCCATCCATGGCCATGGGTAGTCAGAGCATGCATACCAAATCTCTTCCTCATCAATCACACCGCCCTGCACACACTCAGTTGTTGTTTTCTGGCCTCTTTTCAAGCAGGAGCAGCAGGACTGCAGACCCCAGTGTAGCTGAGGATGGGAGAAGGGCTGTGCTCTTGTGGCTCAGCTGTTTCCATGCTGCCATAGAGCCCAGCAAGCTCCCGCTTTCCTGCCTTTCCCCATTCCATCTCTCCATGCATGAAGATTTTGAAGCATCTGAACTTTTTTGGGGGAGCTGGGGTGACAGTTTTTGCTTTAGATACTGAGTCAGGATTTGCAAAATGTGCTTAATCCTCTTCCCTGCCCCAGGTCTCCTGTGTGAAACTGGGCCAGTCACTGTCTGAGCCCTTCCCACGCAGAGCACAGGGACTGCAGCCCTCAGCCCTGGGGAGAAATGGGGGGAAGGAGGGGGAAAGTGCTGCTAAAAAGGTGTCTGGGAGGAAGCAGATCCATCACTGAGCCCGTTTTAGCAGCACATTTTGTTCCTGGGGCATCTCTGTTAGGTCTCTCCTCCCCACAGCCCCCCCACGGGCTTTCCTGGGACCAGGTGGGACCTTGGACTGCTCAGACTCCATCAGGAAGCCTGGCTTTGAACTGAGTGTCCTTTGCACAGCTCCCTGAGCCACCACACATCAAAAGACCAGAAGATTTGAAAAACACATTATTAGCATCCAGGATTTTGCAGTCTTGTGCTACCCAGAGAGGCAGAATGACTGTAATCTCCTTTCTCCTGTTGTCACAACTCCTCAGCCCGGCAGCAGAGCAGGGATGTGCAGCCCTGCAAAAAGCTTTCTGACCCCGGTGCCTGCTCAGTTCACAGCGCTGGGAGGGGCTGCCCGCCCCCCTGAGCCCTCCAGTGGAGCAGTCCCAGCCCCAGCTCTATTGCCAGAATGGTGTTGAGCTCAAACTGCTTCCTGAACAAAAACCCCATATGGATTTCTGCTAATTTCAGAGCCTGGAAATGGCAAATCCATCATCTGTTTTTACAGAGGGGCCCCGCTCCCCACCAACAAACGCCGAGCAGTGGGAAGCCTTCCAGCCTGTTCCTCCTGACATTTCGGCAGCTAAAGGTCACCACGAAGGGCACCTTCAGCAGGGAGCAATAAACAGCTTTTATATTGGCTCATTTCTCACCAGGCCCCTCCTGGCTCGGACTCCGTGCTCTCTCCTCTCTGACATTTACAGAGCAGCATCCCCCCAGCCCGGCTTCCACGCCCGGCATCCTCCCAGGGGGATGCTGAGCCTGCTCCAGCTCCTCCTGCCACACCCCCGGCTGTGCCAAGGCCCTGCCGTGCCAGGGACCGGCTGCTGTGGCACGGGAACGCCGTGTCCGAGTGTACCGGCCGTGAGGGGCTGGAAGCTCCTCTGCCAAGGCAGCAGCTCGTTTTCAGCCGTGCTCCCCAGGCCTGGCTGGGCTGGGGGTTTAAGCCACCCTGCACTGATAAAACTGTGGTATTCCCAGCTGGCACATAGGGAATGCAGCGTTGAATCCTCCACAAGGACCAGGAAAGCTGGTCTCGCACTCCACAAGAGTTACCCCTGGATAATGAGGTTTTACACAAAATGAATTGTTTAGTTCAGGTCTCCAGGTCAAACAGTATCACTGACACAGCTTTTGGTCTGGGAAAGAAGAAAAAGGTAGGGGAAAAAAAGGCAACAAAAAGCCTCTTGAAAGATGCTGCTGTGGCACCTCCCTTCTTACCTGGTCCTGAAACATGGATCCACCAAAGGCCCAGACAGCAGCAAAGACAAAGTAAAGTTCATAAAGCTCCTTGGGACAGTCAGGAGGTGTGTTCTCCTCTGTCAGGAGGCATTCCAGGAGGTAACACAGCATCTGAACCATGCTCTGCTCAGGAATGGGAATAATCTTCTTAAATCTGAGGGATGGAAATTGAAAACGTGGGAAATACGATTGGAGGAAGCACCAGGGTTGCTCCCAGCCCAGGAAAGCAAGGCAGGAATGCTTTGCCAGAATGTCAGCAGTGAGTGTCTCATTCCCTGGAAAAGCACTAAGGAGAGCACTCATCCTCTGCCTGGAGCCGCTGGCACTGGCACACACACACGTAATAACAGTAATCAGAAGTTTCAAGCATTTAAAAACTTTGATCCTCTTGAAAGAAGGAAAATGGAGGAGTCGCCAAAGGCAATGATTTCCTGGGAGCACGAGGAGTTCAAAAGCGGTCAAATAGAGGAGTAATAAAATAAAACCTTTCATCTTGCCATTTTACATTCGTTTAAGCTACACTTAAGGAATTCCAAACTAATATTGTAGCAGCACTGAAGTCCTCCATGAAGTAATTAGAGCTATTTGAAAGGTTGGTTCTACAATTTCTGAATTAAGCAAGCTACCAAAATACTCAGCTCGGGGCTGGTGCAGCTAATCCTGGGGATTTCATGGTCTGACAATCGTTCAGCAGAGAGGGCTGCAGATGCTCGATGGGCTTTGCTGCCAACAGCTGTAAAGTTTGGGCACCCAGAGAGCAGCTCCCCAGCAAGGTTCCCAACACCCACTCCCAAGGAGCAAGACTTGCACTAAAGCAGCTCCTCCTCACACCTCCTCCTTGGGGTTGATGATGCCCAGGTTCAGTTTTACACTGATTTTTCTTCTTTCTCTTTTTTTTTTTAATGAAACTGCAGGTATGGGGAGCAAGCAGAGGATGGAGAATCATGAAATCATAGACTCGTTTGGGTTGGAAGGGACCTTTTAAAGGTCATCTATTCCAACCCCCTGCCATAGCAGGAACACCTTCCACTATCCCAGAGTGCTCCAAGCGCTGTCCAACCTGGCCTTGAATAATTCCAGGGATCCAGGGGTAGCCACAGCTTCTCTGGGCACCCTGTGCCAGGGCCTCACCACCTTCACAGGGAGGAATTTCTTCCTAATACCTAATCTAAATTCCCCTTGTTCATTTTAAAACCATCACTCCTTGTGCTGCTTGTCACGTTCAGTGGTCTGGCCATGAAACACGGCCAGGCTGGATGCCCACACATGGCAACTCAGCTGTGCTCAGATGCTTCAGGAAAGAAATCCAAGAGGGGACTGTCTCTGGAACAATCCCACCCTCTCACACGAACACCAGCTTCCCCCTCATCCCCAAGGAGCAGGAAAAGATGTGGGGAGAGGATAAAAGAGGATTTGCTCTCTGCATCTTCCACCCTTCCTTTCAGCAATGGTCTGAAATCTGCTCTACTGAAACATGACTTGTGCAGTGAACTCAGACACATCAGGAGACTGGAAAGACTTTCTCTTTAGGATCTCCTGGGTTTCCTTTCCAAGAGATACAGAACTGATACAAGTACAGGAAACATCAAATCAATATCAAAGGAGAACCAGAACAGACCAACCAAGGATGGACAGGAGCGCCAGCTGCCCCCTCACCCTGCTGCTCCTTGGAGCTGAAGCCAATGACACTCAGGGCTCCTGGGGACAAGGAGGACACTGGCCAGCCCTGGAGCACTTGAGTGACCGCCTGCCCTCGCCAGGGGAGACACAAGCACCCCTCGGGGTACCTTGTCCTGAGGGTGTCCAGGCAAACGGGCAGGTACTTGTCAAACAGAATGGTCAGGTTGGCTCTCTCGGACTGGACCTCTCGCCGGTCAATCCAGCTGCTCACCAGGGGATTCCAGCCCAGGTCCGAGGGATTGATGTACAGGATCCCTTGAGGTGCAGGAGAAGGGAGAAGAGTAAGGACACAGCAGAGACTCCCCCTTTTTCCATCAGAGATTTTCCACTACTCTCACACAACTGAAACCCTGTCAAACACACCTGGTCCCTCACTACCTGCCCCACTGCAGAGGAGAAACGTTAACAGTGAGGAGATGTAACTCAGGAAACCAGGACACCTCTCATGACCCTGCCCCAAATTTAGAACATGGTGTTGCCTGAGCCATGTTATTGCTCCGGGCCCCAGACACCAGGGGACACCTTCATTCTCTGTTCCCACGTAATTCCTCAAAAGACCAGGAGTTCTTTGGGATAGAGACTGCTCTCTCCTCCTCAGGCCCACACAGAGCTGTGCAGGAGTGCTGTCTCAGCAGTGAAAGCCACGATCCCATAGCAGCAGTAGGAACACTCTGAGTACACCCCCAGCTGATGACAGACCCCACATGGGCTCAGGATCCTCAGTGTGCTTCAGGAACACCCCCTGCACACCAAGGGCAGCTGTGCTCCAGGCTGGGAGCTTTCAAAGGGACTAGGCTGGCCAAGAAAAGGCTGAGGAACAGCACAGACCCCACTTGCTGCAGGGGCAGCTCAGGCAGGACTCACCCGCCCGGGACACGGTGGCCGGGGTGGCCGTGCGCAGGTGGCTGATCTCGAACAGCAGCCTCATGCTGGGGTTCAGGGGGATCCTCTCGTTGCTGGCCAGGGTCAGCACCTGTGTGCAGACAGACAGACAGACAGACAGCCAGCCTGAAGCTCTCCCAGGACAGGAAAGAAGAGCATTCAGCACGTGGCACTGCTGAGCTCGGCTGCTCAGCCCAGCTCCTCTTTGGCAAAGGGGCTGCAGCCCTGGCAGTGTCCAGCAGGACAAGGGGGGATTCTGCCCCTCTGCCGCACTCAGGTGAGACTCCACCTGCAGAGTTGCCCCAGTCCCGGGGCCCAGCACGGGAAGGACCTGGAGCTGCTGGAGAGAGTCCAAAAGGGGCTCCAGGATGAACAGAGGGATGGAGCAGCTCTGTCAGTTCTCAGACAGGCTGAGAATACTGGGGTTGTTCAGCCTGAAGATGGATCTGGGATGGCCTTTGGTACCTGAAGGGGCTCCAAGAGAGCTGGAGAGAGACTTTGGACAAGGGCCTGGAGTGTGACAGGATAAGGGGAAATGGCTTCCCACTGCCAGAGGGCTGGGTTAGATGGGATGTTGGGAAGGAATTGATCCCTGAGAGGGTGGGGAGGCCCTGGCACAGGGTGCCCAGAGAAGCTGTGGCTGCCCCTGCATCCCTGGCAGTGTCCAAGGCCAGGTTGGATGGGGCTTGGAGCAGCCTGGGACAGTGGGAGGTGTCCCTGCCATGGCAGGGGTAGAATGAGATGACCTTTAAGATCCCTTCCAACCCAGCCCATCCTGTGATGCCATGACACAATTTCCGACAGGCATCAGAATGATCCTTCTCTCTTCCACAGTCCAGAATCCAAAGCACTCTGTCAGGGTGGGAAAAATGCACAGAATTATGTCCCTACTCTATTTTTAAAGGGCCTGAAGTTATGATCAGGACATTTGCGATTACTCATGAGCACAACTCTCCAGAAAAGGGAAACTCCAATGCAAACAAACTCTAAGCTATTTCCCTCATGCACCATTGCCCTTATGTGATATTGTTTGGTGTGTCTGAAGAAACACAACTGCATCATTCCAGGCACTGTTATTTCAGCATCTGCATTTCTCCCAGGTTCAATCACACCCCACAGGGAGTACCTGTTTCTTTACCTTATCTCCATTACCTTATTATCATCCATCACAGTGTTAAGAGATTCAATCCACATCGGATCAATATCTCCATCTAGAACCATCCACTTGGGGCCATCGTGTGAGATGCTGGCCAGCTCTCGCATGATTGATGAAAACAGTCCTGGGAGGGTGACACCAATATGTTGATGAACATTGAAGTTGTCACCTGCTCTGACAGATTTTTCCAGTAACTTTCTAAAAGTGATGCTTTCCCCCTTAAACATTCATAACTCTTTGCAGCTGGACATAAATAATACTATATAATGATATCTGCTTTGAAGAAAAAAAACCGTTATCAGAGTTATTATTGCTGAGAATGACTGTGGGCCTACATGAGCTTCATTCCCACTGAAAGTCATAAGGCACAGGAAAAATGAAGAACAGATACTCATAGGAGGAAAAAAAGACACAAACTACACAATGCAGAGAAAACCATCTGAATATACCTTGGAAATTCTTTTTTTTTTTTTAAAGTATATCAGGGAAATCAAGATTCTTTAAACACTGGGTCATGGCTTTAGTGAGACTGAGGGGAGAACAAGCCCAGACTGACATTGAGTGACAGAACAAAATGTCAGTAAAATCAAGGAGAAAGAGAGGATACAGAGTCTCAAGGGAAGTAAATAATGAATGTTAAGAAGTGCGAGAAGCTGGGAACAGAGCAGAAGCACTGCAGGGCAAATGAGAGCTCCACAAAACCATCACTCCTCTACACAAGGAAATACCTAGGGAGAGGTTGGTCTGCATGAAGGAACATCAGGCAAACATTAAAAGCAGCCTCTCTTCTGGTAGATTGTGACAGACATGGTTTTTTTTTTTCTCCAGGACAAGCTATTCCCTTGTGAGCCAGGTCAGGAACGGCCGGTGGCACCGCAGGACCGAGACAGAGCTCATGCACAACAACCACAGAACAGCTCAGCCAACACAGGGACGAGATGGGGTCAGGACTGAGACTGCCCTGGCTCTGCCTGGACTCCATTCCTCACGCTGGACACTCACTCCACACCATCAGTGCCAGCAGCAGCTCCTGTTTGAGAGCATCAGCGCTTCCCTCACACCACGGCAGCAGCTGGAGGGAAGTGCCCCTGTCCCAACCTTGGGCATCCACACCACAGAGAGGTCTCGGGATTTGAAGGAAGAGTTTGGTTCTACAAATAACACTTTTAGGATTCCCTTGTGGGACGTTTTCCCACCTGACATGTACCAACTTTCCAACTGCTGGCAGTGCAGTGAGTGACAGAATGAACTGGGGAAGAGGAACAGGAGGAGCTGATCCATAAGGGAACACATCCTCTCTTGTCAGGCTGTGCTGAAAATGGCCTGTCTGGTCTTTGACATCAAGAAACAACCTGTTCAGGAATGGTTAATGCAGAAAACATCTGCCTTGAGCCACCAGAGAGGAGTCCTGTAAGTTCTCTTGAAACACTGGAGGATTGAGAACACTGGACATCCACCTGCCAATGTCCCTCCTGCTGTCCCACAGCCACTGATCCACAATCCCCAATGTGCAGTTCTCTCTGCAGAGTGCTGGCTGCATCCCACACTTCCCTCTGTCACTTTGATTTAGGGCCCCCAATTACAATTAAAAAGAAATTCACCCTGGCACTGGAGAAAAGCAGGGGACAGGAGGGGTGGTGGCGGGGTCAGGGGAGGTGGTGGCAGCTCAGCTCCTGAAGACCTCTGGCTGAGGATGATTTATGGAGCTGTCCTCCCTCACCTCCCCCACAGCTCCCGCAACAGCCACACACAGAAATCCAAAGCTGCCTTTTGGGATTAGTCACAACCCGACGTTTTCACTCCCCATCTCTGTAATCTTTCAGCAGGTTTTAAATGCTCGTCTCATCCTCCTCAGGAGCAATCAAGATCAACAGCCTGGCAAACGCCGTGTGCCAGAGATCAGGCAGGGACATTTAGTGGAAAAACACCTCTCAAAGGCTGCTGTGAGTGTTCAGCTATGGAAACCTGGTGATGGCGCTTTTTGGGGGGCCCCAAGTGCACAGCCCAGGGCAGAAGTGAACTCTCTTCCATCAGCAGCCCAGCCCCAAAAGCATCCTGTCCCAGTTAGGAGGTGTTGGTGTTAATGGACATGATAATTATCCTTATGGCAAAAGGACAAATTCCCAAAAAGCTGTGACACCCCACATGTCCTTCCAACAGCAACCCCCCACAGGGCTGGGAGCAGCACCTGGGCCATGGGACCTGCACAGAGAGAACCATCATCCTGCTGCCACTCAGGAGCTTCATTAAAAAATCCTTTTTATCTCCAAATTCAGGCATGAAACAACATTTACCATCTTTCCACTCTCTCGTTGCTGGGTTAATGATGCCGAAAAGCTCATCGTTGGTGACTGCCTTGGGGTTGAGGTCTGTCCAGACAGGACGGCGCTTCATCCTCTGGTAGGTCCTGTGCAGGGACCTCAGCACCTGAGACTTGCCCGTGCCTGCAGAACCCACCACGAACACGGAGTGCCGGACGCTCAGCAGCTCCTCCAGCTGCACCACCTGGGGAAACAGCCCAGAGCTCAGACAAAAATACCCAGCTGAAGTTCAAATGCGCAAAACCTGGGATGTGGAGGCCGGTGGGTCTGCACCACCAAGGACCAGGAGGATCCATTGGTGGGACGATCCCTACTTTGAAAGATCCTCTTTGGTCATGGCGAGCGAGTAAAAGGCCTTCTTCCCCCAGGCTGCCTTGTTCTGTTACGCAGACGTACCCCAGTTCCTCTCTCTCGGTTGGTTGTTGATCTCCCTGCCCCTCTATGCCCTATATGTCCCCACTCTGGAAAGTTCTCCCTTCCCTGTTCCCCCATTGGTCCTGACTCCCTCACCACTCCCTCAGGTTCTCCCCATTGGCCCTCAGACCCCAACCTCACCTATGTACCCCCCCTGTGCCCTCAAACCATTGGTCCTGGTGCTCTCCCTGCCCCTGTATAAAAACCCTGGACCCTCCTTTGTTCTGCAGCTTTGTCCCTGGATTCTTTCGTGAGTGCCGCCCTCCTAGTTCTTCATCCCTGGACCCTTCCTTAATAAACCTCCTCTGCAGAACCCCACACGAAGACCCTTCTCGTCTCTCTCAGTCGGAGCTATCTGGCGTGCTTGTGTGTGTGAGCGGCTGCACTGCGCCGAGCGGCTCCTTTTGGGAAGCTTGTGGCACCTGGCACTCCCACAACACTGGGATAGTGGAGGAAGCCCCTGCCCATGGCAGAGGTGTGGAATGAGATGGGCTTTAAGGTCCCTTCCAACCCAAACCATTCCGTGAAATTGGGCCTCTTCCTTAGAAATTTGTGACCCAGACACACAAAGGGATTTGACCCTGAGTTTGGTCTGACCGCTCTAACCATGATGGGTGAAATCCTGAGCAGGCAGACAAACCTCCAGCACTGTTCACACGTGGCAGCCACCAGCCAGGGAGGCTCTGCTCTCCAGGGGCTGCGTGTGCAGGAGCCTACAAGAGTCAGTTTCTGTAAATCCAGGGAAGAGGCAGCGCTGGCTTTAGGAGCAGCTGCAACTGCATCAGACCCAGCATAGCTGACTCTGTCCTCCATCAAGGTCTGTCTGATAGGAGAATATTGTGGCTGCCCCATCCCTGGAAGTGTCCAAGGTCAGGTGGGCAGGGCTTGGGAGCAATCTGGGATAGTGGAAAGTGTCCCTGCCCATGGCAGGGGGTGGAACAAACTGAGCTTTAAGGTCCCTTCCCACCCAAACGATGCTACGATTCTGTGATTGTGCAGAGCCCTCTTTGACGAAGCAAAGATGGTTGAGAAAACCCAACTGAGCTGCTGATGGTGTAGGTAGAGGAGAATATCCCTTGGTCTTACTTTGAGCACAAAGTTGTCCTCAGGCTGCAGCCGGAGCTCCAGCACAGCCTCCTTCACCACTGCCTCAAAACCCAGGTCCCGCTTCCGAGGCACATCCAGTGCAGGGAACAGGTCCCCAATGAGCCCCATGAACACTGGCACATCGTCTGTCACGATCTTGGGGATGTTAAAGTCCCGCAGGGAGCGCATCAGCACCTGCTCCTCGGGGCGCTCTGGGTCTGCGCGTTTCAGGGAGCCGGCGACCACCAGCACTGACTTGATGGCCCGCAGGCCCCAGTCGTAGTGATCCTACAGAGGGGAAGAAAGAAATGAAAACAGGGGCGAGTTTATGCCTAGACAGTAGCAGCAGGCAGGGACAAGAACCAGCAGTTCCAACTGCCAGAGCAGTCAGCAATGGAAATGCAGCCAAATCCATTTTTTGTGTCGTGGCCAGAGACCTCCACCAGCCTGAGACCTCCACCTGGTCTCCATTTCAGAAGGTGAGCTTACCACCAGGGACAGTATTAGAGGGTCAAATAATTCAGCTGTTCGTGCCATCACATGGGCTCAGAGCTGGCACTCAGTCAGCAGTAAGACTTGCACTCTGGAAATATAAACAATTTTTTCCCTAAACCAGTTTGCTTGGCTTTTGTTCTGATTAAGCAAGGCCAGCCAGAGCCCTGGATCTGCAGGAGTTACTGAGGTCAAAGGCTTGTTAGTCCATTCTGAGGCCTCAGACACCCAAATTTGTCCATCCTGCCCATCCCCAGGTTACCAGGCACATTTAGTCCAGTCCACCAAGCAGGGGCAGGGAGGACACTGCTGAAAAGGAATCCCAAAGGGGCATGAGAGGAACTCTCAAGCCAACAAGCAAGTCCTTCTATTTCTGCTCCACTAAGACCCTGCAGAGCACAGCCCAACAGCTTGACTGCTTCATGTGGGAGGCCACAGCTCCCACAGCTCCTCCACATGCACAGCACAAAGTTTCTGTGACAAGGCAGAAACCCACCCGAGCTCATGCTGGCACAGCCATGATCAGGTTTTTCATCTGGAGTCCTGATCCAACTCTCCACTGGCCCCAGCTTTGATCTGTGCAGATGATGACAAGTTAAAATCTGATTAACCAGAGTTTTGCACTGGAAGTGACCCTATGTGGTCAACACTTGACATGAAAGAGAAGTATTTAGTTGGACTGAGAGAGGAACAGTTATCATGAACTCCTTGCAGGCAGGAGAATCAATAGGAACTAAAAGACTGGAAAGCAAAGGGTCACTGCATACTGCCCCAACCATGGTGGCATTTGAGCCCAATTGATTTGGAAAAATCTCTCTCACTAATGCTATTGGTCAAGTGCTTTTGTCCCTGCAGATCCTTCAGGAAAGCAGTTTGAAAATGTCATTGCCCTGATGATCACAACCCTTTCCTTTTCCCAGCAGCTGCCACAAAGGCAGTCAGTAACTAAAAGCCGTGAAGCTTTAGCTGTGAAGGTGAGTGGCAGAGGCACAGCAGGGTCTCACCTGTTTGGACAGGAGCTCCTTGCAGAGTTGGTACAGCGTGATGAACTTCCTGGCTAAGGCCCGGGCCTCGAGGAAGCCCTCGGCCACCAACATAATCTCACAGATCAGCTCGAAGTCCGGCACAACCATGGCACAGGGCCTAGGGAGACAGGCAGGAAAAGACGGCACAGCAAGTGTTGACTACAGAGCTCAAGGGCAGTGGATTTGTAACTTTGTCTTCCAGCTCCTCTCCAGTGAGCCACTGGAGACTTTCCCAGTCTGCCCACACTGCCTTTGCCACAGCATGGGACACAGCTCCTTTGTCCTCCCTGTGCATTCCCTGATTCCCATCTGTGAGTCCCCAATGCAAGTGAATTTCCCAAGAAAATGAAGCCAAACCTGGATGTTCCAAAAGGCAGTTTCTGCCAGTCCTACTGCACAAAAACTTGACCTTGACTCACCTGAAGAGAGCTTTTAAATTCTCAGGTAGCTCGGTTCGTCCTGCATATCCAGGGTTCATGGTGATGAAAATCCCAACTGAGGGGACTAAGTTAATGTCTTCTCCAAGAAAATTGAAGGATTTCTTCTTCTCCCGTATTGCATCCTGCACACTCTTCACCTAGAAACCGAGGCAGGGCTTAGCGCTGGTGTTCAGGCAGGAAAAACCCCAGACAGCAGTGCTGCACCCCTTACACTTGGCCCATGATGCCTGGGGCTCATCACTGCTCTGGTTTGGGTTCTTACTGACCATATGAAGCTTTACACACTGCTTGGGGCAAATCTGCGTGTCTCCCACCACAATACTGACAAAACAGGAGAGCTGAAGAGAGTGGGCAGTCAAACTAAAAGGAGTTGGAAGAGTTTGCTTCATAAGACACTAACGGACACGGGCGAGGGGAGAAGGAAATGCCTCCTAAGCTGCCTGGATCTCACAGCAAAACCTCCATAGGCTGAACCAGCTCTTTGATTTCCCAGCCTCGCAGGAGGCCAGAGCTGGAGAGGAGATGCAGGGCTGTGGAGGCACCCAGAGCACAACCAACACCCACAGAAGTCCCAAGAGCCTGCCCTGATTCCCCCCATGCCCTTCACCCCTCCTCACACACTGCCCTTCATGACAGCCCAAAGCTCCTGCGCTTGCTCTGCTCCTTGAGGACCTGCATTCCCCATAAAACTTGGCCTCAGCTCAATTGCAAACCGATCACCTGATATTGTTTTTAAAGATCTTGGGGACATCAGATGCTTAACTGAAATCCAAACCCACAAGGCAGAAGCTGGAAGGCCTCCCCTGATACCTTCACTCACTGATATTGGCTGGTCTTTGCTATTTGCCTGATTGAAGCTTTGTTCTTCTCACCTCCCACTTTCCAAAGGGAGTGAGTCCATCACTGCCAGACCACCTGTCCTAGGTTGCAGTATAAGATATATTCTATTACCATCTCCACAAGCTGTTAGAACAGGTGGGGCACTGTTCGTTATCTCCTGTCATGACTCACCCTGATAACTCCCTCCCGGTGCTATCTCTGTTAATGGGCCGTCAAGAACCCACCCCATGACTCATGGAATTACCTCATTCCATTGTGAGATGCTCTGCCCAGGGGGAGGAGCCAAGCATTCCCAGCTGGATATAACCTGGGCTTTGGAACTGCACAAGACAGCCCTGCCTACTGGATTCCTAGAGGACAGGAGCTACCACTGGATCTTCAGGTGGAGACCAGACTTTTCTACAGGATCACTGCTTCAACAGAACCACTCCACTTAGACTGCTACCACCACCCTGACTAACAGGGTGTCAGGTTGTATCCAACTTTGTCAGTGTTTTTCCTTGTACTATTGCATTTATTTTAATTTTCCTATTAAATTATAATTCTGACTTGCGATCTCCCACTGGTTTGTTTTCAAACTAGTACACCACCTCATTCCCTACCTTCCACTGGATGGAGTGAGTCCATCACTGCCAGACCACCTCATTCCCCACCTTCCCTGGGAGCAGTTCCTTGCAGCCAGCTCAGCTTCTTGACAGCGCCACTTCAGCGAGGGAGGAATCTCTCTCTGCTCACTGCCCTAAACTTACCTCTGTTTGCCACCTTCAAGCAAAGCAATTAATGGAGTTTCTCTGTGTGAGGACCCACATCGACATGAGCTGCATGACTAAAGCAGCCAATTAACCATCGCCATGGTTACCCTCTAATAGCAGCAGGGAGCGATGATGGAGTGACAGCACTGCTGGCTCAGCCACCGCTCCAGCCAGGAGCCAGGGAATCATTAGCAGCTGAGTCATATCTGGGCTTCTTTTGTTCAGCTTCCCCTTTTATTTTAAGATCCTCAAAGGCGTTTTTTCAATGACAGCTTTAAACTAGAATCTGATGGAAAGCAAATGGAGAGGGAACGAGACACAAACTCCTGTTCCCACCTGGGACTTCTTAGGGACATCACATGAGGTACAACGATGAGAGAAAGATGAGGGTGAGGAGTTCCTGGAAGGGCTTAGAACAATTCCTTTGACCAAAACATTTACAGAAGTGTAGAAATTTCTGGGCTCTAGACCTTAATTTCTGTAATGCCAAGCTCCAAATGGGAGGGGAAGGAGGGAGGGAGGGAAGGAAGGAAGGCAGGAAGTTGGGATATAGACCCTCACCTGCCCACACATGAACTGAGACTGCAACATGCACTTTTCATATTTAGCCTGGCTGTGAATGCTGCAGCATGGCTCTGCTTTGTATTTTCCCATAAGTTTTCTCCACTTACCTGTACAGCAACCACAGAAAGGACCTCGACTGAGATCCTGTTAAATTCATCAAAACAGCCCCAGGCTCCTGTCTGGGAAAGGCCTTTGTAAATATTCCCACAAGACTGAAAAGAAAAAAAAATAAAATAAAATTACAAGTGTGAAATCACAAATGGAATCAACTCCAACAAAAAATGGATTTGATTTCCCTGCCTGTTTATTTATAGCAATTTACAGTCTATTGTGGGTATTTAGAAAAGTGCATGGGAGCAGCAGGCACAACTCAATTATAATATTTATAGCTCTGCACAGTTTGCCACTTGATTTGCTAATTGCACTCTCTCGACATCGCTGCACTCTGGTTCCATTTAAAGGTCACCTGGGCTGAGTCACCAATGGCCTCACTTCCATGAGAGACCTCAGCTGGATAAAATACGATCCAAGGCTAGAAAACCCTTAGAAAGCACAGAGATCAGCCCCAGGACCCAGCACTGGCCTTATCCTGGGAGAGGATCCTGAGAAAACCAGGACAGGTCCCTCTCCATGCCCGGACCAGGCAGCCTGTGGGGAATGGATCAGCACAGCCTCGGTCTTGACTGAACAGGCCAGAATTTGTGAAGTAATTCACATGGAATCCAACTCCAGGAGGGAAGGGAAAAGGTGGAGCAGGGCCGAGAGCAGTTCAGGTCTCTTCCTCCTGAAGAACCTTGTGCAAGTCTTAGGGAAGGAAAGGCAGGAGGACAAAAAGCTGTTCAGCAGGAAGGGAGGTAGCAGGGGTGTGAGGAGAGGAGTGGGTCAGAGCAAGCCCAGCTGGATAACTCCCACTCTGCAGCTTCCACCGGGCCCTGGGGAAGCCCAGGGGAGCTGGGGGAGCAGTACCTTGTAGTCCATCTGCTCCGAGCAGTTGAACACGTACACCATGATGCCCAGGGCACGGCCCAGGTCCTTGGTGGTCTCCGTCTTGCCAGTGCCAGCAGGGCCCGCGGGGGCCCCGCTCATGGTCAGGTGCAGGGACTGGGTCAGGGTAATGTAACACCTGCACAGGACAGGGAAAAGGGAAACAGGCTGAGCTGGGTGCCACAGGTCACTGAGGGGCTGCAGGGCCCTGGCACCCAGGCAGTGCCCTTCTCCTCCTCGGGGATAGCTCTGTGTGAGCATGGCCGAGCTGAAAGTCCCCTTGGGCATTAACTATCATCTCTGCCCTGCTGTGACTTCTCCAGTGCATCACAGAATCATTAAGGTTGGAAAAAACCTTTAAGATCATCAAATCCAGCCATCAGGACAGCACCAGCACCGTGTTCACTGCTACACTATATCCTTCAGTGCCACGTCCATGTGATTTTTGAGCAACTTCAGGGATTGTGATTCCACCACTGCCCTGGGCAGCTTGTGCCAGGGTTTGACAACACTTTCAGTGAAGAAATTTTTCCTGATAATCAAACTGAAACTCCCCTGGTGCAACTTGATGCTGTTCCCTCTCATCCTCTCCCTTGTTCCCTGGGAGCAGAGCCCAACCCCCACCTGGCTGCACTCTCCTGTCAGAGAGTTGCAAAGAGTAAGAAGGTCCCTCCTGAGCCTCCTTTTCTCCAGGAAAGTCCCCCCAGCTCCCTCAGCTGCTACTCAAATCCAAGAGGTCCTCTTCTCCCACTGGGGTGTGCCTGACCCCTTCCCTCCAGGCTGTGCTTTCTTTGCACTGTCACATTCAGTGACATTGGGCACACCCAGGATAGCACGAGATAAAGTCAGCTTTTCTGAAATATCTTGCTCTGCCTTCCCAGACTGTCTCAGCCTAAAGGATCCCATTCCCCATCCAGTTAAATACCTGCTCTGATGGCCCAGGAAGGATTCCAAGGCTGCAGCAGCCCCCAAAGCTTCTCATCAGGCTGATGATGGATCCCAGGGAGGTGCCCACATGTGGGTGTCTGCACCCCCTGTACAAGTCACCATGGCCAACAAATTCTGCACAGGGGCTTGGCTTAACTAACACGGGTGCCCAGAGCCACCTGAGGTGCTCACGGCCACTGAAGCATCACACAGAGTGCAAAGATATGACAAGGGACCCACAGGAGACCTGCACACATCTGCATGGGCAGCTGGAAGCCAGGTGGGACAGCTCAGAGCATCTCATGTCATTGTCTGTGTCCCCAGTGAGACAGGTGACCCGATGGCAGATGTGTCCTTCAGGACAAGGTGAAAGCTCTGGGACTGCCCAGCCCTGTGGGGTGCGGACACCTTGTGCATCTTCACCTGAGGGTTGCACCGTGGGATGTGAGGCACAGACACCCCAGAGGGTAAGACCATAAAATCCCAAACCAGGGGAGAGTTGCCGCTCTGCCACCGGATCGCTGGGACGTGGGGGAAACAAGAGGGGTGTGGGCATCCCGAGCAAAGCCCTTTTGTCTGGCAGCTCTGTCTGCACTGCCTGGCACTGCCCAGCCGTGAGGGACTCACCTGTCGGTCAGGGGGGTGATGACCAGCCGGGGGGTGTTCCCCAGGTACTCGTAGGAGTACAGGAACTGGGCGTCACAGATGTTGGCAAAGCAGTGCCGCTCCTCGTCCGCCCAGCGGTGCCGCAGCTGCGACAGCCACAGGAACGCCTGGGCACTGCCCACCTGCAAAGTGTCACCAGCGCTGTCACGGCAGGGCAGGGGTGCCAGGCACAGCCCGGGGAGCCAAGGGGGACTGCAAGGGAGTTGTCACCAGCCATGGACTGGTCACTGCTGGAGGGTGAGGAGTGGCGCAGCCCCAGCTCCCACAGGGTAAAACCAAATTAGCCAGAAATCTGTGCTCGACCTCCGGAAACACAGGTGAGGGTAAAGCCACAACCCAGCACACCCAGGGCACCTTCCCAACCACGTGCAGGGCGGGATATGAGACAGTGTCAAGGACAGAGGGATTAGAGAGATGGAGTCCCTCTGCTCTGCAGCCAGGCTGGGAAAGCTGGGGGTGTTCACCTGGAGAGGAAAAGGCTCCAGGGAGAGCTCAGAGCCCCTTGCAGGGCCTAAAGGGGCTCCAGGAGAGCTGGAGAGGGACTTGGGACAAGGAATGGAGGGACAGGACACAGGGAATGGCTTCCCACTGGCAGAGGGCAGTGATGGATGGGATATTGGGAAGGAATTGTTCCCTGGGAGGGTGGGGAGGCCCTGGCACAGGGTGCCCAGAGAAGCTGTGGCTGCCCCCGGATCCCTGGCAGTGTCCAAGGCCAGGTTGGACATTGGGGCTGGGAGCAGCCTGGGGCAATGGAAGGTGTCCCTGCCATGGCAGGGAAATGAGAAGAGTTTTAAGGTCCCTTCCAACCCAAACCATTCTGGGAGTATCTGATGATGGGGCAGTGGTGTGGGAGTGGTGGACAAACCCCAAGGGATTCCGTGGAGCTCCCCACCAGATCAACAAAGCCACAGAAAGAAAAACCCTAAAGCTTTTCCTTATGGCCACGTGTGCCCTGCTGAGCCAGGCAGTGATCCCAATGCCCGTGCCTGGTCTGTCACTCCTCAATGTCCCCTTCAATGGCCAGCATGGCCCACACTGAGCTGGGAACACCAACCTTCTGTGCTATCATCTTGGCCACCACGTCCCGCGCGTGCACGTCGATGGTGCAGATGGTCATGATCTTCTGCCTGTCGCCCTTGGAGAGCTGCCCCAGCAGCATCGTCACCAGGGTGTTCAGCTGGGCCACCTGCTTCTTGTGGTACTCCCTCATGGCCTTCTCGTAGCCCTCCTTCATCCTGGAGAAGGCCATGCCCACCTCGGCTGTCCACCAGATCTGGGTGCAGCAAAGAGCCACCTGGGGAAACAGATGGGCTCAGCAGCGGGGCAACCCGGGGCTTCCTCACAGCTGGGAGGGTCTGATCCATGGGAGATCAAGGATGAAGCATCCCTGACATGAAATGGAGTGATTTGTCATACATCATCTCAGCAGGCAGGAGAGCAGGGATCCATTGTACATCCATTGAAATCCCATGTTTAGCAGCTGCTCAGCAGTAACTGAGCCCCTTTCCCATGTCTGACCACATGGCAGGCAGAGCTGGAGACCACAAGGCTGCCAGAGGGGCTTTTTCCTCTCATCAGGCCTCACCAATTTGTTCCCTCACCTCTCTGGGGGTGGGGGCTTCCTGTGACCCCCGAGCTGCATCCTGCCTGGAGCTCTGAGCACAGAGCTCAGCCTGGGAATCCATCAAGAGATCACCAGGAGAAAGGAGAACTCATCCTTCCTCCCTCATGGACAGCACAGTCAGAACATTCCCATCCACAGCCGTGGGAAGCAGGGAAGGGCAGGGTGGCAGGGGAAGCCCAGGTGCCCTGGGAGCAGGGACAGTACCTGGGCAGGGTGATCAAAGAGCCACTGGTCCCTGGGCTTGTCCTCGTAGGCCGCCACAGCCGCCGCCAGCCCGTCCCTCACCGTGGCCCTCATGGTGTCCAGCAGGGCATTGAGCCACACCTCGACCTGACAAGGGATGAAATATCCCAGGAACACTCCTGCTCAGCAATGAGGGATGGCAGGAGTGGGACAGGCAGCTCAGCTCTCCAGTCAAACACGCCTCAGGCCTCCTCCAAACTGGGGCACTCAGCCATTTCTGGTCCTGCAGGATCAGCATCTCTTTCCAGACACCAAGGCAGGTTTTTGTGGAACTCCAGTTCTAACAGGAACCAAACTGAGCTCCACTGAGGAGCAATTTATTTCAGCTTGTTCCAGCTCCAGGCCATGACAGAGTCACCTGTGGGACTGGAGCACAATCTGCCAGCAGCAAGAGAATTCTGGGAACACAATTCCTGCTGAATTCGGTATTTCACAGGCAAAGCCCTCACTGAGAGAAGACTTTAAGTGCCAAGTGCCATCACTTGGGACTCAGAGCTGGTATTACCTACTTCAGCTTCCTATAACAGTCCATGGAGAAAAGTGCAGCTACAGGGACAGAAAAGCTGAGCAGAAATTTGATTCTTACATTTTGTACTTCAGCTCGTCCTGTGAAAGAAGAAAGATTTGGAGAACAGGCGAAAAACCTTTTTCTTTCCAAAGGTACCCATACAGAAGTGCTATGGAATAATTTAATCTGTTTTCAATCTGCATCCCCTCCCCAACTGGGAGGGTAAAAGTAACCTTCAAACTGTCTTTCAGTAATTCCAATTAAAAAGCCTAGTAAGGAAAAGGCCACAGCCCTTCCTCTGTGGGCAGTGAGGACCCATCCAGAGCAGGACTGGAGCTGTGGTGTAAGGAAAGGTTCAGTTCCACACCACCTCCTCCAGCTTTTCTCATAAAAGCCATGCAGTGAAGCTCTGCAAGGTCTTGGGCAGGGCTGCCCACCCAAGGCTGCGGGAGCAGGGCCACCAGGGAGTTTGGACAGACAAGGTCTCCCCTCTCACCTGCCCGCTGCAGTCGCAGGGTTCACTGAACTGGACATACTCCTCCTCTCTACTGTACATTCCCAGGCCAACCTTGGTTGTCTTCTGCTCAGAGTCCACCTGGAATTTCAGCTTGGCCAAGTTGTCAAAGAGTTTGGAAAGATGACGCTGCACCTGCCAAAGGGATTGTACGAACAAAGTGTAAATGCACAGGGTGGGATTGTTGGGGTGTCTGTGCAGGGCCAGGAGCTGGATTTGATGATCCTGGCGGGTCCCTTCCAGCTCAGGATATCCTATGGCTTGTCTGTCCAGTTCTCACCCCTGTCCCACAGAGGATTCCATCCCCTCCTCACGAGCTGTCCCACAGATGGCCACAGCCCATCAGTTTCTTACCTGACCAGGTCCCAGGAGGTGCCAAGTGGATGAAGAAGCAGTGGGCACTCAGCTTCCCCACCAGGACAAGCACATTTCCTTTCCAATCTTACACAACCCATGGAATCCTGTCTCACACCTGTGAGTGGACAGGCTCATCAATCCCCACTGCCCACTCCCAGCCTCTGGCCACTCTGCAGGGCCTTGGCTGTGCTCCAGCACTCGATACAATTGTGCCACCAGAGCCCAGAATGCTCCTGAATCTACACCAGGTCAATATCCAGTTCAAGTGGATAATATCATTGTCTATTTAATCCTCCTTCAGGAATTATCAGGCTTTGAAACTACAGTGGAAAGGCTGAGAGCGTATCCATGCATGATCCCGCCTGACATTTACTTTGATTTTACTGCAAATAGTTTTGAATAACAGAAAGCACCAGGAATTTCTCCTTACTCCATGGAGCATTTCAGCACAGCAGCTTTTCTCTGCTTGCTGTGGTTTTTTCTCTCTCTCCATTTTAAGCATCAATCAGCTGTTTATGACACTCTGTGGGCTGAAATCACCCAGCAGCAGCAAACAGATCCAAGCAGATTTAAAAGTGAGTGGCAACAAGAGCATTTCCAAACCTGCCCCATTCATACATGAACGCTGAAAATGAGGAGAAGCTTAAGGAAGGTGGGATTGCTCACTGCTAAAAGGTGGAATAAGGAATTGATTCCTTACCCAATAGTCTCCATTTGCTGTGAACATGCTGATTTGGTTAAAACACCAACCTCAGGATGAGTGATGCCTCCCAAACCAGGCTGGTCAGGGCGTGGCAGTGCCAGGCAAAGTGCCCGAGGTTTCCTGGCAGCAGCACCAGGAACCAACCCCACCAGCGCCTGCTCCATATGGAAAAGCACCTGCAGGACTGAATCCCTGAGCTCTGCCCACGGGGGATAGAGGATTCTGAGGAATGAGGAAAGGCCACTGTGAAGCCATTTCTTACACCAGGAAGGTCCCTGCCAGCTCCTCCCTGGAGGATCCAGCAGCCCTGCCGAGGAGGCTCAGCAGGAGGAATGGTGGATTTGGGGGGATTCTCCACCCCTGGCATTCAGACACCATCCCAGAAGCAGGGTCAGACCCACCTGGCCCTGGGCTGCAGCCCCTGCCTGACCTCCAGCTGCTCACCCCTTGCAGGCTGTGCTCCTCCCCGCCCACCACCAGGGCATCCCAAAGGGGGGCAGGGGGGAAGGAAGAGGCACTTACTGGCAAATGCCTCTTCTGCCCTCTACAAGCCACCAGTGGTCAACATTCCCACACTGGAGTGACCAGTCTGGGGCTCTTTCCACAGCAGATGCTGCTTGGTGGCATCCCAGGCTGGGATCCAAGGTCAGCAGAAAGTTTTGGGTGAGATCCTTGAGAAAGTCGGTTTTCTGCAACCTCACTGTCCCCCAGCAGGAACAAACCCACTGGTTTTATGGCACAAAACCCATGGAGCTGCCCTCTGAACCTGCCACAAGCATCACCAGGGTTAGATCAGACAGTTAGAACACCCAGTGCAGCGTTGCCTGTCAGCGATGACAGATGGAGATCGGCTGTGAAAGTCATTAATCCACATAGGGTGGGAGGAAATCACTCCAGAAAGGACACTGAGGAGAGTCCCAGGACAGCACCTGATAGTACTGAGAGCTGGAAAATGCAAAGGTGATGCAACACAAGCCTTACCAGATGTGGGTTGGTGCCGTTGGAAAGAATATCCAGTAAATCTGCAGAAGAAATGAAGTAAAATCTGGGAAAGGCCAACCTCTTCATGTCCAAATATTCAGCCAAAGCCTTCTCACACAGAGACAGCCTGGGGAGACAAAGCAGAGCCCAGGACAGCTGGGTAAATACCCTGCCATGCTTCACGCTGCCATGGGGCAGGTTCCCCCCACCATGGGGAAATGCCAGGCACGAGCTGAGCCTGCAGGCTGCTCCTTCCCACATCCCTGAATAGAACCACAAAGCACGAGGAACTCACAGCTCACTCTCTACTCCAGGGGTCAAACACCCAAGAGTCAGGGCAGCCTCATAACAAAGCAGAAGCACAAGTGGAAGAAGAGGTTGGAAAGGTTTGCAGTCTGACCCACTGCTTCAGACAAGCCCGTAGCTGCCACAGGTGGTGGCATCCACTGGGATGAACATTTCCAGAACTGCTTTTATTCTAATGAGCCACATTTTAAAGTCTGATTCCAACTAACTCAGCTTTTTGTGTTTGCAAAGCATGAAAGGAAACTTGTTTGCTCCAATCTAAAATGAATCTTGCAGTGTTCACATGCTAAACTGCTGCTGAGCTTACAAAGTTCCTAAATAACATTCTCTGTGAGGAACATTGGCCTTGTTCGATTGAAAATAAAATGAAATCTTTATTTGAAATGGAGAACTGCTACTGACACAACAGCTTAACATGGACTTTGAAGTGTTTTTCAGGCAGATTCTTATGTTCAGTGAGAAGTGTCTCCATCTCAGGGCACTCAGGTCTGTCTCAGGGAGCTGTGTTATGCCTTGTGTCCAGGGATAATTTTGTAAATTAAATGGGCTCAGCTCTGCTGCAGGTATCACAGAGTCACGGAATGGTTTGGGTTGGAAAGAATCTTAGAGCTCATCCAGTGCCACCCCTGCCATGGCAGGGACACTTCCACTGTCCCAGGCTGCTCCAAGCCCCAATGTCCAACCTGGCCTGGGACACTGCCAGGGATCCAGGGGCAGCCACAGCTTCTCTGGGCACCCTGTGCCAGGGCCTCACCTCCCTCACAGGGAACAATTCCTTCCCAATATCCCATCTAAAGATACCCCTTCTCACAGCATGATGCAGATGTTTAAGACATCACCTTTGGGGTGGCAGTGGGGCCATGGGCTGCTGAGCCCAGCTGAATGCCTGGCCCTGGACGTGTGAAAATCAATATTCAGGATGGGAGTGTGCCAGATTCCACTCAGGAGCTTCAGGGTGATGGGTCACAAATACAAAAACTTGAGAAAGACCAGAAAAGCTGTGATTTGTGACTGCAGAGGATGCACAGCCTCGGAAAAAGCCTTGGAGCACAGGTTCAATGAACTTCCTATGGCTGATTCCAGTCTCTGACAAAATCCTGGGACCAATGCTTTACCTACCTACTCTGGATGTCCTCCAGTTGTTGGGACAGACCTGCTTTGTTGGTGGCTTCAACTACATTCGGGGTTTTCTGAACTTCATAGGCCAGTTCTTTAAAATCCACATCAATCCCTTCAAAGCGCTTGGAGTCCTACAAAGGGACACAGAGGACATGGTCACATCCTAATCGTGTGCTGAGAGCTTCCATCCTTTGAGGGCTGTCTTTGGGTGAGGGGAACATTCCTCTGCAGAGCCTCCTGCCCCTCAGAGGGGGCTCCTCCAGCCCCAAAGGGCTCTCCTACCCTCGTGCCTGGAACAAGGCTGCAGGCTGAACAGCCCCAGCTCTCCCAGCCAGGTTCAGGTGTACATCCTCTCCAGCCCTGGGTCCATCCCGAGGAGGATCAGCCTCCAGAGGGTCTGAGCTTCCTCCTTTTCCTGCTGGGGGAGGGCAGAGGCTGCTGATCTGAGGCACCTGCCAGGCGGGTGTTGAGGTGCAGGCAGTGGCACCTTTGGATGCAGATTGAATCATGATGTGGTTTCTGACCCACCACTGGCTGCTGGAGGTGACACTGTACTGGCACAGGGGACAGCCCTCAGGGCTCTGGGGAGCAGCCCCCACACACAGCCCAGGCAGCCAGCTGTGCCCAGTGCCCACCAGAGCAGCCCTGAGGGAAGGATGGGCACAGCTGGGGCTGTGGACAATGTCCACCCTCTCTTGGGGCCAGCCCCACAGCGCTGTCGGTGACACTGCACAGGGACAGGGACAGCAGGGACACTGCAGCTGCACCACTGAAAGGCACATTCCTCCTCATCACTCTGTGAGTCTGGAATAGCAGTGGGAGCTGGGCTGAAGGCACCCTGGGGGGGGTCCCCAGTGCCAGCTCTGCTCCATTTCCCAGAGCAGGAGCAGGAGAAGAGCTGCCCTCCCCAGCACCAGTGTGGAAGGACAGGGAGGGGATGCTGCCAAAGCTGCCTGGGCCAGCTCTGCTTGATGATTTGCAGTGTCTGAGTAATTATCTTGGTCCTCTCCCCTCCAAGGGAAGAGGGAACATCCCTGCAGCACTGAAGGAAGGCAGCAGCTCCTGCTCAGTCCCCAGGAACTCTGTGTTTGCCATGCAGGGGTGGAAGGGAGAAGATCAGCTCCTCAGCACGGCTCAAGCACAGACTGGGGTACAAAAACATCCTGGGGGAACAAGCACAGCACTGAGGGAGCCTCCAGAGAAGCGAGGCAGCAGAACAGCCCTGCTTTGGGGAACCTGGCACTATAAATAACCCTATTTAATAATGGAGCCTCTTCTTCAACACTTCCCAAAGACGAAATGTGGGATTTGAGGGCTCATACCTGGGGAAGCTGTGCCCGGATATCCTCTGAGCCTATGAAGATGCTCTCCAGGTGAGACCACGTGCGCTGCACCTCGAACCAGAGGGAGACGATGGAGTCGGCAGTGGAAAGCTTCCTCTGCCAGGCAGACACCTCCTCTAGGAAGAAAGCAATGTATTTGGATGACATCAAATTCTGCAGCTGCACCTGGTTGTCTTCTAAAGTTTCGATGAGCTCCTCATCTGACTTCAGCAAGGGGATGTTGGTGCGGGGGTGAGGCTCATACTGAAACTCCCTGGAGCTCCAAGTCACCCTCAGCTCCTTCAGCACCTTCTCCATGCTCATTTCTCGCACCGCTTTGTCCACAATGCCATGGACCTCCCCCTCAAATTCATGCAGGTTGAGCTTGAGGAGGTCAGCCAGGGTGGTGTCCGAGTCCATCACAAACCTCACACCCGTCACCTGCATCAGCTGGTTCCAGTGCCTTTCCCTGATGGCCGGATTTTGAAGTTCTGCCACAGCCTTCAGGGCTGTCAGCATGTTCTTCACCTTGCTGTCCAGCCCACCAAAAGCATCCCATGCCCTCATTTCCTTATCCAAATTCCGAATCTCTCTTGCAAACTTTTTACACTCCAGATCCATGTTCTCCACATTAATATTCACCCATTTGGTGGTCTGCCAGTCCTCGAGGCTGGCGTTCACCAGGGAGATCATGTCCCAGAGCTCTTTGAGAAGACACAGCTCCTTCCTGCACTGCTTCAGTTGTTTATACTCTGGCACCATGACTTCAAACAGACCAGCTGACTCATAAATCGAGGTCATGGCTGACTCCATCTGTTTAATCTCCATGTGCTTTGCATCCAGCAGTTGATAAGGCTTTTTGGTGTCAAACCTAGAAATAAATGTTTATTCTTCTAAGTGATATTGTAACAACTTCTAAAGAATCCATAAAACAAACAGTGCCTCTGAGAGCCACGGGGAGAGATGCAAGGTCTCTACTACATCCTGATGGCTGAGCCACGTGGCACTGCTGACACCAAACCCAGCCTCTCCCCAGGGACACAACAGCGAGGGCACAGCAGGCTGTGAGCAGGGAGGAGATCTGTGTGATGCCTTGAATGGGACTACCTAAAAACAGAGGCTAGACAGATCAAGAGAATAAAAGCAGTTATATTTATGGAAAGGCCTTCAGGTACATTTAAGGAAGTCACAGCCCACCCAGGGGCTACACCCAGAATGGACAACTGGTCACGGGTTTTTCATACTTTTATAAGTTGGGTCCATTTGCACATCGGGGGCTAATCCTCCAATTACAGCTTCAGGTCATGAAGTCATTTACCCCAAGTTTGCTCCCCCCAAGTCACTGCTGTTTACATATCTCGGGGCTTGGGACAGTGAGATATCCTTGAGTTTCAGGCCTAGAGAGGAATCGTTTTGTGTAAAATGGGAGAACAGTAGCTTAGCACTGTACATGGAGTCTAGAGTTAGACACTAAAGAATGACAGGATTACAGATGCATGAAGAATGTAGAAGCTGAAATCCTGAGGCACCACTGGCACATCTGTACCTGAAGGGAGCCTCTCTCCCGAAGCGCTCCCGGAGCTGGAGCTGCTGGGTGTCGAAGGCGGCGCATTTCTGGCGCAGGGCCATCACCTCGCCCGCCTGCAGAGGGGCCACGCGCTGCTTCACGGCCAGCGCCAGCTTCTTCACCTGGCTCCACTGCTCCGGCAGCTCCTGCGGTCACAACGGCACTGCTGGGAGGCAGGGCTGGCTGTGCAGGGAGAGGTCTGCTCGTGGATAACCCCAGAACGGGAAAAGCAACAGATCCCCTGGCTAAAACTGCAGGGGAGTTTGGTTGGGATGCCTCAAGTTGTGCCTGGGGAGGTTTAGGATTGGATATTAGGAAAAAAGTTCCCAGGAAGGGTTGTAAAGCGTTGGAACAGGCTGCCCAGGGCAGTGGTGGAATCACCATCCCTGGAAGGGTTCAAAAAACCTGGGGACGTGGCGCCTGGGGACACGGTTTAGTGGTGAAGGTGGTGGTGGTGCTGGGTGGGTGGTGAGATTTTATGACCCTAAAGGTCTTTTCCAACCTTGACAATTCTACGATTGCCAAGGGCTCTGCTGCTCCCAAGTTCCCTCTTCTCCATGTGCTGTGCAAGCCCACAGGAAAGACTTTGGGTTTCTTTCCATCCCAGTTCACATTCTGGAGGAGACTGATGGAGACCCACCATGGAAAGAAGGGAAATAGCTGGAGGCAGCTCTGAGGAGCAGAGGTGGCCAGGACAGGGCCAGCCCCTCCTGAGGGGTCTCTTCCTGGCATTTTTTATGACATCTCAATAGAAATCACTATCCATGGCCATGGCAGGGCACACACAGAGCTGCTTCCTTCTTTTCCTACCAACCAGCAGCTCCAGCCCATCCATCTCCACAGCCACAGAGGGAGAGGTGCCCAGAGAAACTTCGTTTTTCCCACCCTATACACAAGAAAATGAATCATTCACACACCAGTGTTGCTGTCCGTTGCCTGAAAGAACAACTCTTTTGCTATCTCCTGCATCTGGATGGCAGCTCAACATCCTCATCTCTTCTATGAGGAAAATGCATCAGTTTTTTGAAGGTATTTGCACAAGCAGACACACACCAGCAGCTCCCAGCCAGGGGGATTTAGTGGAGCTGGGTTCCCCACAGGACTGGGCTTTATTGTGGATAAAGACACTGCTGGCAGGGCTTGTCTCTGTCCCCCAACACTGGGTGGACACCTCACCATCTCTTAGGACCTTCGTCTCATGGTCCTCTTTGCAGAAATGAAAGGAATTCCCAAGAGAAAACCGACTCATGACAGTCACATGTAGGAAAGTGCCAAAATGCTTTCATAACCTGCTGCCAGGGATGTCCTCTGGGTAAGGCAGATCTGGTGGTCTGACCCAGAGGAGGACTAAAGTCCTGTGAGAAGGCAAGTGCTCTGCCAACATTATCCTTCCCATCTCCATAGCTGCCAAGAACCAGCTTATTTTAAAATAATTATAATTCAACCTAATTAACAGATGGATTTGAAAATGTATTAATTTTTTTCTAAGAGTAATCACTGGGAGTTGGAGCAGGCAGTTCTATGTTTTTCACACATAACAAAAGGCTTAATCTCTGCTTTAAAAGAAAAAAATCTCAATATAACTCCAAAATTTAGAGCTATTAAGACACATCCTGCAGTAGCAAAACGCTGCCCTCTGAGGCCCTCTAATGACAGGGAACAGGGCCTTGAATATCCCTGGGATGCTCC
Source organism: Orthonyx spaldingii (assembly GCA_013397795.1). Lineage (NCBI taxonomy): Eukaryota > Metazoa > Chordata > Aves > Passeriformes > Orthonychidae > Orthonyx > Orthonyx spaldingii. The sequence goes on along the minus strand of VZTJ01006417.1, from coordinate 45,354 downwards.
TCCACTCCTGCTCCCTTTGCCTTCTGCTCCTGGGCAAACTGCTGTGTCCAGCACGAGTCCTCACCCACCTCCAGCTGCTGGTGGACTTCCTCGGGCAGCTGCTGCTCGTAGGCCCTCAGCAGCTCGATGGTTTCCTTCAGGGGCTCAAACATGGCATCAGTGGCACTCTGACGCTCCTTCACAGCCAGCAGGTGACCCATGACCTCCACCAGGCCCCCATAATCACCTTTCTCCACCTTTCTGCTCAGACCCTTCTCGGCAGTTTGGACGAACTCGTGCAGGTCAGCCAAGCTGTAGAGCACAAAGCAGGGAAGCACAGGATGAGAGTAGATCCTCTGGAATTGATATTAATTAATATCCAGCCTCAGAACTGCTCAAAGTTATCACTGGATGTGGTACAGCTTCCTTCAAGGAACAGAGAGAGAGGTTGGGACTTCTCACGTTGGAAACAGGGTACTTGAACAGGCATGTGACAGAGACAGTGAGCTTTGAGGACAGTTTTTACTGGGAGGGTGGGGACAGGGTGCCCGGAGAAGCTGTGGCTGCCCCTGGATCCCTGGCAGTGTCCAAGGCCAGGTTGGACAGTGTTCATGTTACGGGTTGTTATAAATGTTTCCAGTTCGCGTTTCGGGTTGTACGGGAATTGCGGTTCGGGTTAGATCAATTCTGGTTTAGGCTTTGCTGTTAGACCCTTGTGACACAGCTAGAAATTCCAAAAGCGATGCTGTAAGGGTGAACATCCAGCAGGTGGCACTGCGGGTGGACAGGACTGACAGGGGGGAACCCCTGAGCCCCTCTTTGATTGATGGATCAACCAACCAATCACCTGAAGGAATTGGGCCACAGTGACAGCCAATCATTCGACGCCCCGTGAGGGGGAAGGAGGGCCCTCGGCCGCGAGCCAACCCAAGGCCTAGTGGCGGGAAAAATGGCCCAATGGACAGTGGCCTTCAGCGATGACCAATCCGAGGGGGGCTTGGGGGTATAAAAGACTGAGCCCAGAGGGGTTGGGGTTCTTTGCCTGTGGGCTGTGGCTGCGGGTGGAAGGGTGTCTGCTCTGGGTGGGGGAAGGGCTACTCCTTTCTTGTATACCCCAGGCTGTAGTCACTCTTTTTAATTAAAAGTCTGTTAACTACCTCATCGAGTGGCTGCTCTCTCTCTCTGGAGTTTACAACAGATGGGGCTTGGAGCAGCCTGGCACAGTGGAAGGTGTCCCTGCCCAGGGCAGGGGTGGCACTGGATGATCTCTAAGGTCCCTTCCAACCCAAACCTTTCTGGGATTCTGTGACAGTTTCGGATTCCACTACAAGAATCTGAGCTCCCCAGGTGAACCTGACATATTCCAAAGCTGCAACAAACAGGGATTGTCCTTCATGTCCCTCGCTTTACAGGGCAGCTCCCTGTGCAGGTGGAGGCTGCAGGTGGCACAAATTCACAGCAGTTCAGAAAAGCAACTGGATGTTTGTGGGAGGAAAAAAAATTCCTCCAGGACTTTAAAACAAAGATCCCTGTCTCTCAAAGCCCTTAAGCCATAAACCATCACAGACAGGGAGAGTGTTTGGGGCACTTTTCCTGCTTATCCTGTTCTTAACTTCAGCTACTGGGCACTTTCAGCAGAGGAACAATGGGCTCCTGGACCTCCAGTCCTTCCCAGCACATCCATTCTCCACCTCTCAAACCACTTAGTTTTAAGTGCCTGCTTAAATTCTCTGGATGCTGCTGGGCCTAAAAGTATTCTTAAATACTTCACCTAATGAAGACTAAACTGCTGAGTCAGGGACTCACAGTAACAGCTCCGAAACGCTTGCTCTCTGCTACACAAAACCTCTTTGCAAAGAAATTATCTGAGAGAGTTATGGTGCTGAAAAGCACACAAGAGATCATATCACCACCCCACGCAGCAGCCTCCTCTTCAGATGTCTGTGAACACTTCCCTGGGAGCATCAAAGACCTAAGACACTCTTCAGTTGTGATTGAGTTGCAACCAATAAATCACCTGAGGCATTGTCCTGCACAGATCTGAGCAGCACAACAAGGAACACATTTTAATACAATGGCTGGAGCCCAAACTCCTCCTTTTTGTAGCCTGAAGCCACCACCCCATGACTGTTCATGCCAGGCTACCTGAATCGTGGGCTTTTAGAAACCTTTTAACAACATTAATGCAGATTTACTGATGGTCACCATCAGATTCAGTAAGCAAGTCCAGAGCCCTGGCAGAGATGGGATTATTTGGCTTGGGATGAGCGGGCAAACACATGCCCTGTCTGACACCACACACAGCTCCCAGGGATGTCAGTGGTACCAAGGGGTGTCACTGTTCCCAGCTCACACACCAACAGAGACCAGGGCACGGCAGGCACAGGGATGTGATGGGGCTGGTGTGCAGCATTGGGCTTCTCTTGCTCCTGTCTTAGCTCTGGAGGCTGTCACAGCCCCGAGGCTGCCAGAGCTCCAGGGGTGCTCTCCCAGGGATGCACAGGATGGGACTGTTGGGGTGTCTGTGCAGGGCCAGGAGCTGGACTGGATGATCCTTGTGGATCCCTTCCAACCCAGGGTATTCCATGATTCTACAACTGACCTGCCTATCAGTGTGAAACAACACAGCCCAGCCAGACAAGAGAAATCCTGGCGCAGGTCCCAGGAGCAGGGGCAGGACCAGCCCTCACCTGTGCATGACATGGTCCAGGAGATGCTGCTTGAACACCAAGCTCCACCTTTTAATCTCGTTGAGCAAGGCTGCCTTGAAGGGCAGTGCGTCGACCCTCAGCCAGCCCTGGAAGGTGCAGAGGGGCTGCAAGCCGGTCACCTCCTCATAGAGCTGCTCGTAGGAGCCGATGAGCTCCCGGCAGCGCTGCAGCGTGGGCGGCACCGCGGGGACCCCGTCGTCGCCGTGGGCCTCGAGGTCAGCAGCCGTGAGGGCGCGGCCGTGGAGCAGGAGCTGGCGGCACAGCTCGCGCCTGTCCTCGCCGTACAGGTGGGAGAAGCGCTCCAGCCCTGCCCGGTGCTCGCAGCACGCGGCCACTGCGGCCTGCACGCGGCTCAGCAGCTCCTGGCGCACCGCACACAGCTCCGGCATGGCCTCCAGGTCAGCCTGGACACACAGCGGGACACACGGGGGACAGGGGAGAGGAGAGAAAAGGTGAGATGAGACAGGAGAGAGAGGAAAGAAGACAGGAAAGAAGAGATGAAGAAAGGGAGGAAAAAAGAGAGGAAAGAAGAGGAAAGAAGAGGGGGAAAGAGAGAAGGAAAGAGAGAAGGAAAGGGAGAGGAAAGAGACGAGAAAAAGGGAGAAAGGAGAGGAGAGACGATAAAGGAGAAAGGAGAGAGGAGGAAGGAGAGCACAGTGATGTGGGAGCACATGGCAGCTCCTCACTGCCACCCAGCCCGGGGAAGCTCCGTGGCACAGACCTGGTAGTGGCTGAAGCCGCTGTGCGTGGCCAGCCGCGGCACCAGCGAGGACATGCGGAAGATGCCCGTGAGAAGACCTTCTACCATGTCGTAGAAGCCATCGTTGGTGCCAGGGTCCAGGGGTGGGTGAAACACCAAATCTGGGATCACCAAATCCAGCTGCACCTCAAACAGGGGCGCGAGCCCTGCCTTGGGGTCTGCTAGGGAAGAGCAGAGATGCCAGGATCTTTTTCAAGGAATCTTGAGCCACCACTCACATCCTGCTGCATCCTGTCCCCTCCAGGGACAGCAGGAGGGTGTGGGGGCAGACACACACTCTCTGGTGTCTGCACAACCCTTGGAGGTGTTGGCAAACCAGCTGTGCTGTGGTACCCACCAAAGACAGGGGGGAACAGATGAGACACAAGTCTGAAACACCCAGAGGAGGAAAGGCTTGAAGAGACCAGGCTCTTCAGCTAATGCAGAGGGAGTCTGAGAGCTGAACAATGACAGCATGGAAGTGCTTGCAGAGGAGAAAAACAACAGGAACCAAGTGGCTTTTTAATTTAGTGGTGAAAGGCATGAATAAAAAACCAAACAGCAACCAGAAACTGAAGCCAGATGCAAGCTTTTAACAAGATGGTGAAGAACCGCATGCAATTCTTCAACTCTTCATCCAGATGGGAAGCATTCCTGGAAATGAGCTTTAGCTGGACACAAGCTGCTCTCAGCAGAGCAAGTGAACCTCCCTGGTGGCCTCAGGTGGGAGGACTGGGCTGGTGACTCCTGAACCCAGCCCACCTCTGCCCAGGACTAATGCTCAGGGACTGAGGGTTTTATTTTGTGTCTTTCAGGAGCAGAACTGGCTCTTGAGACTCCCCACAAAGGACAGATGGTGCCACCCTGATGCTTTGGGCAGTGACTGATGTCCAAGCACAGACTTGGGAGAATGTCTCAATTGTCTCTGCCCATTAACCCCTGTAAACAGTGCACAGCCACCTCCATCCCTCCCCCTGAGCAATCCAGTGACCAGGGATGGAGCCACCCTCCCTTCCTGGAGGCTCCAGTGCCAGAGGAAAGCCAGGAAAGAAAAGAAAAGCTCTTGAGTGTGAGGGAGCACAACCAGAGAGAGGCTGGGCAGCCTCTGCAGCCAGGGGACAGGAGCCAGGCGTCACCTGTGTTCTCCAGGAGGTACTGGAGTGAGCACTCAATGGCAGTGAAGAATCCATCCAGGACGATCTCATCCACGTAATCCAAATACGCCCTCCAGGCATCGGATGCTGGGTCTGTGTGTAAGAGGCTCTGGTTCTCCTGGAAGACAAAGATGATGCCTTCACACAGAGCGGGGCTGAGCCTGTCCCGAAGAGAGCTGCCCACACCTGAGGGCTGATGCTGGGCAGCACAGGAGCATCAGCCTCGTGCAGGGGTGGGAAAGATGGGTCTTCTGATTGCTCCTGTCAAGGGCTGCTTGGTCTCCAGAACAATTCAAGGTGAAAATGGAGTGCAGAAGAGCCTGAGAAGGTCTTCCACGTGTTCTCCTCCCCCTTGTCTGAGGCCACAGCACTTGAGGCTGCTCGGCACCCCTGGGGCAGGGAGCACTGGGGGTCTCAAAGGCCCATCATGATGAACCCATCTGGTTCTCTTCAGACTCCAAGGGCAGACAGTGACCCTCAGGAGAGGGCTGGGCCTGAAACCCATCTCTTTCCAGGCCAGGGACTGGCCCTGACATGCACAACACCTGGCTCCAGGCAGGTGAAGAGCAGAGCTCTGGACCTCCTCCTGGCCTGCAGAGGACTCTGAGCTCTGGCAGAGCTGCTGGGAAGCACCGAGGTTTGGGACAGCAGCTTTTCTCCTGTCACTCAGCTCCTCACTGGACGGTCAGCATCACCTCCTGCTCCACAGAGGGACACCAAGCCTGAAACCGAGGGGTCAGCCCCAGCCTCTGTTCTCAGGCAAACACCTCGGAGGGGATTTTCCTTGGAGCAGGATCCCAAAGCTGATGCAGCACCCCCCTCTAGCGGCTCTCCAGCAGCCAGGCTTGGAGCCAGACCCTTCCCTGGGCTGCAGCTGCTGCCGGTCCTGCCCCGGCTTGGAGCCAGCCCCACACCCCCATTCCAGCTCACCCCGCGGAGCCAACAGCAATTAACCCCGGGGCAGGATTTCAAATGGGTTCAGGGAGTTCATTCAAGGCGAAGCAGCTCTGGACATTTTCACTCTGGATATTTTCACTGTCGCAGGGACACACGGAGCCTCCGAGGAGCCACCCACCACGGAAGGTCCCCCCTCACCTCCACCAGCGAGTGGATCCTGTGCCCGGACTCCCTGACGAGGCTGTAGCGCCTTTCCAGGCGCTCCTGGCACTCCTCCAGGCTCAGCACTGACTCCTTTTTAGAATCCCTCCTCTCGAACACGGGCGACCCCCAAGAGCGCACGAGGCTCTGGATCTCCTCAACGTTGTCCTTGGCCTTCTGCACCCTCTGCTCCAGGTCCTGGACATCGCCCATCACCCCGGAGATGCGATCCCAGACCCCTGGGGAAAATGAGACCATTCATTACCTGTTTTCAGAGCTGCTGGGCTGAGCCCCGGGGCTCCCCCCTTCAGACCTTTTCCCCTCACGTATATCTCACTCATCTTTAAGGCAAGAGATTCACCTGGAGCAGCAGAGCCACCTCTGCCTCCCTCCTACCCCAACAAGCCACAGCAGGAACCGCCAGAGCCTCTCCCCAGCAAAGCCCAGGCTGAGCCTGAGGGAAGCAGGATCCTGTCCACAGCCCCAGCGGATCAAGGGAATATGGAAAGGAGCAGGCAGGGTGGGAGCTGCTCCTCATCTGCCCAGTGCCACGTCCCACTGGGAAGTGCCACTGGGAACCAGGGAACAGCGACTGGGCACACGGGGGAACACGAGGAGACCCACACAGAGCCAGCTCACCCTCCATCTTCCAGGTCAGGGTTTCCTCTGCCTCTTTCAGCCTGAGGTCGATGTCGTGCAGCTGCCCCTGCACCAGAGGATATTCCACCTCCAGCACGGTTCTCAGGACCTTGTTGTACCTGTTCTCCATCAGCTCCAAGCCGGCCACCAGCTGCCGGAAGGATTCCTTGCAGGAATAGACCTCAGCTGCCGTCGGGGGGATGGCTCCTGCCCGGCTGCCCCACAGGTAGCTCACCTCCCTCAGCACCGACTCCAGCTGGGGAAGCAAGGCACAGAGCTGAGCACAGCACAGTCCTGCCCGCTCCAGTCCAGTCTGAGCATCACAGGGGGTTCCTGCTGGTTTGTTCCCAAAGCAGCACGCTGGAAAGGGCCTGGACACCTCCTGGTCCGTAACACTTGGTTCCCATTGGTCTCTGGCTGGGTTTCTGCCCAGCCAAAGGCAGACAGCTCTGCTAAGGACCAACCAGCCTGTAGGAGCCACCATCTTCTCTGGTCCTCTCAGCCCTCCCCATCCATGTGGATCCCCTCTCAGACAAAGCTGACCCACACCACAGTCTCAGCAATGCTGTGCCTGCAAGAGGAGCTTGCCCATATCAAAGTGAAAGATAAGATGGCTCCAGTTCTCTTGGTTTGCTGGCATGATTGGCATAAAAAATAATAAAAATAAAATAGTACCATGGCCTCAAACCCAGTGACTCAACTCCTTCTGGTGCCACCTTCCATCAAAGATTTCTGGAGTCACAAAACAAACCTTGCCTGGGTTTCTCACAGCCTTTCAGAAGCTCGGATTTCAGGTACACATAACATGAATGTGCATTTGCAGATGATGTCCCATCACTCCCCACGCCAGTATCAACCCTGATCTGGACATGCTGACACCAGTTACACATCTGGCTCCTGAGGCACTTCCTGCCACTGGCTTTGACCAGAATTTGCCCTGCTCAAGCTGTAATCCTGGTATTTATGCAGAGCAGATCTCTGGTACATCCTTGTTGCCCACCGTGGGAGGGGTTCCACAGACCAGAGAGAACAGATCCAGTGCCAACCCCAGCAGATTCCCCCACAGCCTGGGGACACGCCCTGGCAGGCAGGAGAGCCGAGGGGCAGCAGCTCTTACCTGGGGATCAAAATTGACCGAGATCAGTTTGGTTTGTGGGTCTCGCCGGAGGAGCGGCTGGGTGAGGTTGTACTGGGATTTTTCTGAGACTGTCTGGGACCAGTCTAAATACAGCTTTTCCTGATACCTGCCAGCAAAGAGAAACAGCCACCACGTAGTTTCCAGGCCAGCAGAGTGCAGATGGAACTGAATGGAAGCCAAGTCCACTCTGAGGACTGGAGGACATGAAGGGACGTTCAAAACCCATCCATGCTGTCCCCACAAACAACAGGGCTTCCAAGACAAACACCCAAAAAAATAGTGGCAACATCAAATCAGGAGGGGAAAGCTCTCTCAAGTACCAGTTTTAGCAGAGGATTCAGATTTGGAGAGACTTTCCAAAGCATTTAGCCTAACGTAGTATATCAGCAGCTGGGGGTTTCCAAAGGTCCGAGCAGGACAGAGGCCTAAAGCCACAGGGATGCTGGGGGTGGCTGAAGCTGCCCTCCCTTGTCTTAGTGAGACCATGGCACCCCTGGGATGGAGCACAGAGGGCACAACAGGGCTCCTGGCATCTCACAAGTCATGGGCAGTCCCAGCCTCCCAAGTGACAAGGTCTGTTCTGATTCACGGTGTCACCTGGGCACTCTGGGAATGTCACCCAGAACACGACACCTCGAGGAGTCACCCCAGACCATCCGTGGGGCTGCTCCTCCCTGAGAGGCTGTGCTGAATTATCCAGCCTTGTTCTGGTAATGGGAACAGGGCTCCCAGCTCGCTTCTCCTGGGGAAGAGGCTCCTCTCAAGGGACAGCCCAGAGCAACCAGGTTTAACATCAAACACTGAGATGCCGAGTCCTGGGCAGTGCCTCCCACCCCAGACTGTGGAATATGCACGTTACAGCCACTGCAAACACAGCCAGTGAATGGGCACGAGAGCACAGAGCCTTCTCCCAGCCCAGGATTTCCACCACAGCAGCTTCTCCACCCCAGAGCAGCTCGTTCTGATGCTCCTGTTGGGCTGCACAGCCCCGGTTCCTCCCCTGCAGCATTCTCATTCCAAACCATCCCAGCAAACCTGTGGTACCCAGTGACAGGATCCCTCCTCCCCTCCCAGCAGGAAATTCCCTTGGGCTTAGAAAGGCACATTCCCAGGTCCTGGGCTGCCACATATCTGGGAGGTGGCTTAGGGGAGGGAAATGTTTCCTCACACAGCCACAGCCCCGCCTGAGTCCCCCGTACCTGTCGAGCAGCCGGATCATTTCTTCATATTTCTGCACCACCCTTCTTCCCTGGGCAGAGTCCAGGCTCCTGGCAGCACAACAGAGAGGGGCTGCCTTTAGTCCTGGGGGCTGAGGGCTGCATTTCCCCTTCCCGAGGTCCCCCACAGTCTGCAGCCATGCTCTGCTTGGATCTCACCCTGCCACATCACCCCAAATCCTTTCCCTGCACAAAGGCTGCCAACCCCCTGTGCTCTCTCAGGTGTTTCCTTGCTGACCTGAAAAATGGGGACCAGAACCTGAGATGAGAGAAGGGCCCAAGGCTGCTGGGAAAATCAGTTACCAAACATCACTTTTAAACATTTTACCCTTGACAGTTTTCGGTCACAGATGTGTGAATGACTGTTTATATAACATATAGAAAAAAACCCACATAAAATATATACAATTACGTATAATATATCTCTGCATACACATTATATACCAGTAACTGTATGTGTATATAATCTCGGGAGATTGATCCTTTGTTTAATGCTGAGAAATTTGGCTTCTGCCAATCCCCAAGAGCTGGGCTGCTCCCAAGGAGCTCGTGGAGCCCTTGCTGAGAGGAATCACAGTGAGAAAGGTTCCAATACCTCTTTTAACTGCGACCTAAGGCTATGTTAAAAGGTGAAGAGCCCATCTTCTGTCCCAGTGTGCCCCTCAACCACTTCAAAACAAATCCAATTAATGAGCTGCTTTAAAAACCAAAGATGGCAGGGAAGTGAATGGCTCCACTTCTCCCCTCCTCACTAAGGATTGTTTCAGCCACAGCCATGGGATAACAGTAACACAGAAAGAACATCCAAAGATCGATTACAGACGAGATTCCCAGATGGCCACAAAGCGATTTACACGGAGCAGACACTCACAGCCGTGGGATGTGCCTGAGGTGCTCGAAGGGTCCCTGGATCCGCGCGCGCAGTCCCCGCGCCCAGCCCAGCGCTCCGGCCACGGGAGGGACGTTCTTGTGCAGGGGGGGAAACCCTGGGAGGGCACAGGAGAACAGTATTTCATGAGCACTGCGACCCCAGAGACACCCACAGCAGTCAGCTCCACGAAACTGCCCTGGCTCCCAGGCTTCTGCCCCGAAACCCAACCTCTGTCACAGGATGTTGGGCTGGGACCAGGGCAAGTCCCCCTGTGCTTCTGAATTTGGAATAAGGGATCAGAGGAGGAGTCTGGCATGTCCTGGAATGAGAGCTGCTGCATGTTGAGATTGGGGTGAATTCCCTGCTTCCCACAAGCGCTGAGGAAGGGATTTGTGGCTGGGAGCTGCTTGTGGCCATCCCATCTCAGAGCCACGGAACAACGCTCCCCAAAGTCACAGCAAACGCTGGGCTCATCCTCCATGAATTGCCCCATTCCCTTTGTTAACCTGCACTGGTTCCAGCAGTGCTGCCCCTCCTGGGCTTGCCTGGTTCCAGAACAGCCTTCCTGAGGCAAGGACATGGGCTGCTGTCCAAGGAAACACACTAATCCTCCCAATCTGACAGGAGCCTCCCTATTCCCTTCTTCCCTGGGAGTGCCAGTATTCCCAGGAAATAACAAACCTGGAAAAGGCTGATCAGACCCTTAATTCCCACCTGCTCTTGCATACTTTGAATTTACAGCATGACAAGGGAAAAGCCCAGGACGTGCCTTCAACCCCAGCCACACCTCACACACACACACTTAAAACAAGGATATTTCCCCCAACAGAGTATTTGCTTTAATGCCAAGAACAGAGCATTCCCAGGCATTTCCCTTTCCACTAGGAACTACAGAAGCTTTGCATTTTGGGAAGTTCTGGTTTCCTTAGCAAAGCCAAATTATTTTCCCCCTCAATTAATCTAACTGCAATTTCCTGTAAAATCAAATGTTCCTGGGCACGTGGCACGCACCGAGCTGCAGCCCTGCCTGGGTGTGCCTGGCGTAGATGAGCCTGGCCTGGTCCAGGGCAGTGCTGACCATGCTGAGGAGAACAGGGACCTTGCCAGCAGCAGCTGCAGCAATCACAGGGCGCTCCAGAAGGCTCCGGAACATGGCCAGCAGCTGTGCAGGGGGAGAAGCAGGGAAAGAAATGGGAAACAATTCACACTCCTGCACAAAGCCCCACTGGGATTTTCCTCATTGATGCAAGTGCTTCACATTCCTCAGGAACTCAAAGATCTGCACGGATGGGCACTTTGGAAAAGGGAAGGTTTTCCCTCTGCTTTTCCAAGTAGTTCCTCCCCTTCATGGAATCATTAAGGTTGGAAAAGACCTCCAAGATCACCAAGTCCAACCTTTGAATCCCACCACCAAACCATATCACAAAGAATGTCTTTGTTACAGAGGTGCTCAGACCTTCTCTGTGGGTGAACCATATTCCAGCTGTCATTCTTCAAATGTTTCAAAATTTGCTAGTTAAAAAAACCCCACAACCACTCAGAAAGATATATCACTTACCATTTTATATAGTCTTTTTTACAACTATATTGAATTTTTTCAGAAAATACCATTTACTTTCTCTGCAGGATAGATTCATGGTAAACAAAGCAACCTCGTTTCTAGAAAACCTCAATTTTCAAAGTTGAAATGCATCCATGTATTAACAATAGCAAAAAAATGATATTAACAGTGATCACTTGGTTTTAATAGCAGTTTTCACCTGAAAATCAGAGAATCCCAGAATGGTTTGGGGTGAAGGGACCTTAAAGCCCAGCTCATTCCACCCCCTGTCATGGGCAGGGACACCTCTCACTAGACCAGGGTGCTCCAAGCCCCATCCACCCTGGCCTTGGAACTCCTACACAGAGCATTTCCTCCAGCTCCCAGAGAGAGCAGCAAAACTCCTGCAGTCCAAACACCTGATGTGAGTCATTTCTCTGCCTGCTCTTCCCCAAACTGAGCAAAGGCCTGTTCTGTTTGTGTCACAAGGGGCAGAGCAGGGACACTCCCAGCTCCAGGGCTGCCCAGCTCACGAGGGACTCACAGCTCTGAGCGTCACTGCCAAGCCCAGCCCAACACTGTCACTGTCCCACTGTCCATCCATGGGCACACCCCAGCCCCACGTGCCTGCAGCTCCAGCACTGTCTGGCCTCTCTGTGGGACTCACCAAGAGAGAAGGGAGGGGACAGACAAACCTTGAAGATGTGCTCCAGGTCCGGGGCATCGTTAAAGGCCTGGTTGAACACGGTGCCCAGCCGACGGTCAATGTCTTCCACCTTCTGCTGGAAATCCAAGGCATCCTGCTCAAACTCCTGTGGGCAGGGAACAGCAAGGCCTGAGCTGCGAGAAGGCACCGGGGAGGCACCTGCCACCTCCCAGCCCAGAGATATTTCCTCTTCTTATTCACCAGGAATTAAACCACTCCTCTGGCCACCCTCCATGGGGTCAAGGACACTTCTGTGCTGTCCCATGGGTGAGCTCATGGCCCTCAAGGTTGGACCCACAGTCCAATAAGTACTAACTTCAACCTGGAGGCAAGGTGGGCTATTTCTGCCCTCCCTTACCCTCAACCTGGCCTGAAGACCACACCAGCACCCCAAAAACCCACAGATGCACTCGCTGAACTAGCAGGGTATGCAAGCCTCGAGCTGTGCCAGGGGAAGTTTAGGCTGGACATCAGGAAAAAAATTCTTCACTGGAAGAGTGATTGGGCACTGGAATCATCTGCCCAGGGAGGTGGTGGAGTCACCACCCCTGGAGGTGTTTAACAAAGCCTGGACGTGGCACTCAATGCCGTGGTTTGGCTGATGGGGAGGTGTTGGGTCATAGGCTAGACTTGATGGTCTCAAAGGTCTTTTCCAGCCTGGTTCATTCTGTGATTCTGAGAAATGGAGCTGCAAGAACTTCCAAGTGTCTGCAGGAAAGGCCAGCAGCTCCCTGCTCCCAAGGGGACAGATCAGACCATAACAAAGGGAGGAAGGAGCTGGGAAGGAGGAGCCAGGGCTCCACTGCAGAGGGAGCTGCTCTCTGGAAACCGGGATGTGCTGCTGGCATTCCCACAGGTTGCTCCCACCTACCGCATTGGCCAGGTCCAGGCAGTCGTAGGTGCGCTCTGAGAACACCTGGTACCCCTCCTGGAACTCCTGGTGCATGTCCAGCACCTGCTGGCCCAGGGCCTTCCCTCTCATCCCGCCAAACTCAACCTTCTCCAGCTGTGCCAGGTCCAGGGCTGTGGTCAGCAGAGCCTGCAGAGCCAGAGGAGGCACGCACAGGTTCGGACACAGCAGGTGACAGCAGCTGTGGCAGCACAGAGCCGTGTCTGCTGCTGGGCCAAAGGAGCTCCCGGGCACAGCGAGGCTGCTCGGGCTGAGCGAGTTGGATCGAGATGATCTTTAAGGTCCCTTCCAACCCAAACCATTCTGTGATTCTACGATCGTGAGTAGTTTTAAAATAGGTGTCAGCCATTGTGGTTTTCCACACAGCTCATTGAGACATGAGCAGAGTTACACAGTGGGGTTAAACCAGTAAAAACTTCTGTTCCAGTGCAGAGAACAAGAGGAGAAAAACAACCCAGACCTTGCTCTGAACATGCACATGCAGCCTTACGGCGCCCATCTGACCCCACTGCTGGGCAGAGGCCATCCGTAACCAGAGAGTCCCCTCAGGAGGCTGAGAGGAGCAGATGCAGCGAGCTGTTACCCACAGCAGGGCTCACAGGGGAACACAGTGTGTGTGTCACAGGCACTCACAAAGGCCCAGCCATGCTGGGGCTGAGGGATGGTGGCACTCCTGACACCCCCTGCCCCTGCCCCAGCTGCCCCTCTCACAGTGAGGAACCACAGCAAACAGGGACCCCCAGAGCCCCCCAGCTGCACAGACCACTGGGATGTGACACGGTGACCTGGTGAGGAATGTCAGACTTCGCCCTGCTCCTCGCCAGGCCCCCTGTCCAAGTCAGGAGATGCCCAGTTCTAGGGTTTCTCTGAGGGCCACAGGAACTTATCCTGGTTTATTCACAACCCCATAACCCCAATCCCCTTCTCCCAACAAGAGCACGGAGTCCCAGAGGACTCTTGGGAGCACTGACACAGCCACCAGCCTGAGCAGAAGGACACAGCAGCACATCTGACACCTGCACTGAGCAGGACCCCGTCAGACAAGGTTCTGGCCGTGATGTCAGGGGGAGCACACGGCACAGAGAGTGGCCCCACGACGTGGAAGCCACAGGAAGGGAAGATGCCAGCGAGGGATTGGTGGCTACAGAGCTCTCCTGGTAGCTGCAGGACCTCTCAACACCAGAGCCTCACCTTCACCATCTCCAGCCTCTTCAGGAAGCTGTCCAGCCTTGCAAACACCAGCGTGCTGTGGAAGTCCCACTTCCTCACTTCCTGGCCCAGCTCATAATAGCGGTGCAGATTCTCCCGTCTGTCCTCAAACGCCCCTTTGAAGGCATTCAGGATGTCAAACACAGTTTGCACCTTGCCCAGGCTCTCTTCCATCTCTCCTTTCAGAAGATCTTCTGGACACAGGTACACCACGGCCTGGAAGAGCCAAATCCCACCGGAGGTGTCACTTCTGCTGCCACAGCAAGCGGTGACTTCTTACACTGAACAAGTCTGGCCCTTCCTCTCAAGTTCAGAATCGCTTTGCCGAGGAAGAACAGGGGAAAGAAGCAGAGAGGAGACTTTCATAAAACCCTTCCCGTGGCAAACACAGGTGCCACAGGCACACACCTGCTGAATGAGAAGGTTGCAGATTTCCTGGAGCAGCACCACGATCCGCACGGGCACGTTGTAGTGCTTGGAGCTGGCCCAGATCAAACACACCACGTGCAGCAGAGGGACCAGGAGAGGCTTCACCCTGCTGAACTCCACAGCCTCTATGTCCTCCAGGGGCTGCTGGAGCGGGGTCAGGTGCAGGTCAATGTCCTGAGCTTCACTCAGAGCTGTGGGAAGAGAGGGGAAAAGGGGTGAGACCCATCGAGCTGGGGTGGGGGGGTCACAAGCTGGATGCTGGCACAAAGGGGAGCAGACAGAGGGAGCACAAAGCACTCATCTGCACGTGCTGGACACCCAGCACCCTGATCCCTGCTCACCCACAGCACACCCAGCACAGCAAACAAGCTGACTCGATGGCGAGGGACAGGGAACACGGACAGGGAGAGTGACAGGACTCTGGGCAGAGGCTGAGGCCACAACAGTCAAGCCATGCCTGGCAGCACCAAAAATGCAGCTCTGCATGGGCTGCAGGATCACCAGGCTGGGCCTGAGCTCAGCTGAGCCCGGGTTGGGCTCTGGCAGCCCCATGCCCAGAGTGCAGGTGACAACAGTCCCACCTTGCCCTGACTGCACCGGCACAGAAACCAGCACCTGACTGGGTGAAATGTTCAGTCTGGCTTTGTACAGCTGAGTGGGCCCTGAAGAACTACCCCAAAGTTAATAAAATAATTAATTTTATTTAATAAAACCAGGACATCCTTGTGCAGCTAAACCTGTGGACCAACAAGAAGAGAATCATCATCATCACCTAATCACAGAACCATGGAATGGTTTGGGTTGAAAGGGACCTTAAAGCACACCTTGTTATATCTACACTATCCCAGGGTGCTCCAAGCCCTGTCCAACCTGGCTTTGAGCACTGCCAGGGATCCAGGGGCAGCCACAGCTCCTCTGGGCAGCTTGTGCCAGGGCCTTCCACCTTCATAGGGAAAAATTTCTTCCACAAAGCCATTCTGCCTTGTCCCGTCACTGCCAGCCCTTGTAAAAAATCCATCTCCAACTCCTTTTAGGTACTGGAAGGCCAGAATAAGATCACTCCAGAGCCTTCTCTTGTCTGGACTGAACAATCCCAATTGTCTCAGCCTTTTCAGGAGTGCAAGTGCAAATTACCCCAAAGCTGGAGACCAAGGAAGAACAAACTCTCACTATCAACACCTCCCTCCCACAAAGCCAACAGCCACCCTGTCACCCCAGCAGGAAGGGCACAGGACACTGGGACCCCAGGCTATGAACAAAGGACAGAAGTCAGCACCACAGTGAAGCTGTCCCAGTTTCTCACCTGCCTCAACATCCACGAGCATGTTCTGGAAGGCTGGGACGTAGATGCTCTGCACTCTCTGCAGCACCTCCACCATGTTTCTGACCCTCCTGGATGTCAGCTGGCTGTGAATGCCCTCCAGGTCCTCACACCTGCAGCAGCCAGGACATGTCACCAGCCCAGCTGGGGCAGCTCCAGCTGTGCCCCAAGCCCCTGTTTGCCCTGACTCAGCATTTTCTGCGGTTACACAAGGACTGAGTCCCACTGGTGACAGGAAATGGGACCAACCCTACAGGACAGACCGTGGTGCCAGGTTCAGATGAGAGCAGCTCTGCTGCCAGCAGGGCAGTGCCAAAAGAAGCCCAGTGCAGTTTCTGCAGGCTCTGGTGACAGCTCTGCAGCGGGCAGGGCTCTGTCTCAGTCAGCCTGAGCTGACACAGCACAAAGGGCAGGTGAAATTCCACTCCCTGGCTCATCTAACCCCTCCTCTGGCACCACCAGCAGCCAGCTGACAGCATGGAGAGTGTCTGTCAGCTCTGCTCTGGTTCCTAGTGAACAGTGGTGGAAACAGCATTGCCAACAAAAGTCCCTCACGGTGTAACCCTGAACTGTGGTGGGACCAAGGTAAACCCAGCCAACTGCCCAGCCACCCCCAGGCACTCTGAGATCATCATTATTTTATGTGTGGGAGCAATTTTTTGGGTTCAGGTCTCTGCAGGCCCCTGAGCAGCTGCTCTGGCTCACAGCAGCAGCACCCCCTCACCCAAACCAGCCCCCCCAGCCCCCCAGGACCTGTTCTTCCAGAACTGCAGCTCCACCTTCGGGTTTGGGTTCCTGCCTTGCAGGAGAGGCTCTGAGGACTCTCTCTTCAGCACTCTCTGGATCTGCTGGCTCCAGTCAATGATGGCTGACTCGGTGGCATGTACCAGGGATTTACTGATCAGCTCCAGGCTGCACAGAACAAAGCACGAGAGTCACTTCACTTTCCACATGTCCATGTGCATTGCTCAGTTGGATCTGCCTCAATGGGCAGCTGCATTTTACAGTTATGGTCCAGATCCATGTTTCAAAACCACAAAACAATCACACCCGTAAGAGAGACTATTTACAAAGGCAGTTAGTGACAAGATAAGGAGGAATGGTTTTAAACTGAGGGTAGGTTTAGATTAGGTATTAGGAAGACATTCTTCCCTGTCAGGGTGGGGAGACCCTGGCAGAGATTGCCCAGAGAAGCTGTGGCTGCCCCTGGATCCCTGGAAGTGTCCAAGGCCAGGTTGGACAGAGCTTGGAGTAACCTGACTGAAGAGTTTGGAGTTTTCCCTCAGTGATCCAAGCAGTTCATTGCTTCTCTGCATGCCCACATCTCCTTCCACTTCCTGAGCTTCTCCTGCTTCTACCATTGCCCAGTCCCCAAAGAGAGAGCCCACGAACCAGACAGAGCAAAATCCCCCTCCTTGGCAGTCTGATGAGCTGCAGAGGACAGGGAGCAATAAAAATCCCCATGTCTGACAGGGAGGATCCCCAAAAGACACAGCACATGCATCAGCACAAGAAAACCCAGTGGAGAGGAAGGGTTGGTACTCACAATTTCTCATTTTTAGGATCAATGTCCTCGATTCCCTCCGAGCCAGCTGGAAGAGGCAGCAAGGTCTTGCCCTTCACTTGGCCAACAACCTTGAAGACAGTGCTCTTCAGGCTGTGGGCATGACGGATGATGTCTTGTGACACCACTCGTGGCCAGCCCTGATGGTTCTTCCTGTTCGTCAGGATGGGCACAATCACCTATGGCAGGAGGCATGGGACAGCAAAGGAGAAGAGCTGAAGGAGGGCAGATTTAGATTTGATTTAGGAAGAAGTTGTTCCCTGTGAGGGTGGGGAGGCCCTGGCACAGGGTGCCCAGAGAAGCTGGGGCTGCCCCTGGATCCCTGGCAGTGTCCCAGGCCAGGTTGGACACTGGGGCTTGGAGCAGCCTGGGACAGTGGGAGGTGTCCCTGCCGTGGCAGGGGTGGCACTGGGTGGGCTTTAAGGCCCCTTCCAACCCAAGCCATGCTGTGATTTGATGATTCTATGACAAAAAGTGCTGCAGGAGATGGACTGGCCACCAGGCTCCGAGGTCCTGGCTTGGGCAAGCCTGGAGACTCACATTCATCATCGCCCCAAGCAGTTCTGTGCAGGGGATGATGACCAGGCCAGCAGGGCTGGGCTGAGCCCAGGGGCTGTCCCTGCACAGCCACCCCCATGAGCAGAGGGAAGGTCCTCTGGTACCTCCTGGCATCTACAGCATAGCCAAGTTTTAGGTTATTTCCCAAAGCTGCAGCCACTAAATACAATTCCTGTCTTTATCAGTGAAAGTTCCAGGGTCTGCACTGACCCAGCAGCTGGGCACTCAGGGCTGGGCTGGGCTTGCCTGGGCCTGAGCTGCTTCTGGCTCTTTTGTGCTGCGATAGCAACAGTGTCTGTCACCTCCCGCCGGGAGCGGGGCCAGGTTGCTCCGGGTGATGAGCAGCCTTTGTGTGGCCAGGCCTGGGGGAGGACAGAGGGATAAAACCAGCTACAAACAGGCACAGAACGGAAAAGGAACGAAGCAGTCCAGCACCAGGGTGCTGAAGATTCTTTGAACCAGGACCAAAGAGGACCAGCAGCAGCAGCCACCATGTCCAGGGAGCCATGGGGAGGGGCACAACCCCAGGGCACACAGAGCTCACCTTCAGCAGCTCCAGCTGCAGTTGTAGCAGGTTTTGTCTCCATTACTCAAACCACATGGACTGCTAATGAGAGTAATGTCATAACCAGTCAGATCAGATGTTTGTTGTCTTTGGGATTGTTAAAATAACAGCTGGGGCCCTGATGGACCCCCAGCCCCACAGCTCAGAGAGGTGTCCCCTTGCAGCCATCAAGGGGAAGGTGTGACAAGGAGATGAGCAGTGATCCACAGCTCAGCTGTGCTGCCTCACCAAGCTCAGACACGGTTTGGGGGGTCAGCTGCTGGTGACCCAGAAACATTGACAAGTTCAGAATACACAAAGTTTGACACAAAATATTTCACTGGAAAAAGTCTTCTAGTGGGTGGCCTGGCTTGAGCAGGGGCTTGGACCACATGGCTCTGAGATGTGCCATGCAGCACCACCTACCACAGAACCACAGAATGCTTTGGGTTGGGAGGGACCTTGAAGTTCATCTCCTTCCACCCCTGCCGTGGGCAGGGACATCTTCCACTATCCCAGGGCGCTCCAAGCCCCGTCCAGCCTGGCCTTGCACACTCCCGGGGATGGGGCAGGCACAGCTTCTCATTCTCAGGAACGCACCCTGTGATCTGTAACGCGGGTCATCCCCACGGACCCCACTGTGAGACGCCCAGAGCCGACGCGGCTCAGGATTTGGGAGGTTTCCTTGGGCTCTCCAGCCCCCGGGGCCGCCTTTCCCCCTTACCTCCTCCACCAGCGCGGCGAAGTGCGGCAGGGGCTCGGCGGGCAGGTCCCCGCTCAGCAGCGCGGCGGGGCCGGGCCCGGCTCCGGGCGGGCGGAGGAAGAAGAGCGCCTTGGCAGCGCTGGGGGGCGGCGGGGGCGGCCCCGGGCTCAGCCCCAGCTCCCCGGCCGGGCCCCGCCAGGCGAGCNCCCAGCGCCGCCAGCGCTCCGCGGGCACCGCCAGCGCCCGCGCTGCCACCCGCAACACCCTCGGCTCCTCCGCGGGCTCCTCCCGGGGCTGCTCCGGCGGCTCCTCCGGCGGCTCCGGCCCCGCCGCCCCGCGATCCCCCCCGGGCTCCATCCGCCCGGCTCCGGACAGTGTTTGCGAGCAGGAGCCGCCGTTGCCCGGGGGACTCCCGGGAGCCGCTCCCGTGTCCCGCCGCGATGCGGGGGCGGTCCCAGCGCTGCCACCTCCCTCCTGCTGCTCCATCCAGCCCCGTTTCCCTCATCCCGGCACCGCTGTGGAGATTCAGAAGCAATTTCCCAGCCCGGCTCGCTCCGCGGGAAGCTCAGCGCAGAGCCCGGGGGAATTTTTCCACCTCCCGACAGCGCTGTACCTGCATCAAGCACCTGAAGCTGAAACTTGGGTGCTGTGCGCTCTTGCCACGGCTGCATTTCCATTTTATTAATATCCTCTGTCAGAAGCAGGTCACTAGTTTCCAAATAAAAGACCCTTCTTTACATCCATGAAAAGCAGCTCACGGACCCTGTGCAGACCCAGAGCTGCTTGTGTGACCCCAGCAGTAACCAGCTCCTCCCCTGGGCACCCCAACCTGCTCCTGCCTCCACCTGTCCAGTAACAGGAACATTTTGGTTTTCCCCAGTCCCCTGCTATTCGTAAAAGCCCAGCAGAGCAGAAGTGTCAATTTCCCAGTCCCTGCTTTAGACAAGCATGACATTAAAGCATAGCTCATCAACAAAAGATGCTTTGCTGAGTTTCTCTCTTAATTTCCCATTAACTTAAAATTAGGTCTTAAATATTGTGTGCAAGTATCACCTCCTGAGCGTCTTCAAGTTGCCTCCAAAAATGAACTTCTTGGTCTTTATCCCAATGCTGAATCAGCCAGTCAAGGTCATTCTTCAGAGAAATCCAGGTTTTTGTTTCCTCATTAGTGACCCAGACACAACACAGCTTTCTGGAGGATGGCAAGTGGTTTATTCAGATTTTAAGTAAAGGGTTTGGAAAACTGATCTTTTGAAACAAAAAATCAGCAGAGAAAACCAAAATAAAATGGGAACACCGATGTACAGACGTATTCTCACCCCTAATTTAACCTAAAGCCCTAAAATTGGGTCCCATTTTACTGTTAATCTTCCTCCTATCACCTGGGTTCTGATAGCTGATTATACCCAGCACTGAGACCAGCTCCTGCTCTTCTGGCAAACCCACGGCCCCTCCAGAGCCTCTCACGCCTGATTTCTTGCAAAGGTCACACCTGCTGCTGTTACATTATCAATAACTTGTAGCAGAAACCCCAACATTAAAACAGTTCAGAGAGAAGAATTTTTGGTTAAAAGAAAAAATGCCCCATGGACTGATGAGCCCCCAGAACAGGAGCTCCGTGGGCAGATCCTGTCTCCACGAGGACCAGAGCTGCTGCCAAGCCCCTGGAGCTGCAGCCCAGGGAGATCCATGATGACCAAGCAGACCCAGATGCCCAGGCCAGCCCCTTTCCCGCGGCGCCGGCAGCACCGCGCGCTCCTGAGGCCGGCGGAGAGCGAGGCTCCTCTCTCAGAGCAGAGCACTGCCAGCCTTGGCTCTCTCAGTTGACTGTTTTAAGCTTCTTGTCCGGCAGCTCCTGATGGTTCTTGTTTTGTTTCCGTTTCTGGCACGCCGCCTCGGCGCTGTCCCCCCTGCTCAGCCTGTCCAGCTCCAGGGCCGTCTCCTTCAGCAGCCGCAGCTCCCGCTTCTCCTTGCGCTCCTCCATCTCCACGATGTCGTCTGCAAACAGAGCCTTCAGGGGCGGGATCAGCTTTGGGATGGCCGGGAAGTCACCGAAACGCACCTGAAACACCAGCACAGGAGCTTCTGCCTCAGAACTGCTGTTGGATTTCCTTGCTCCCCCTTCCCTTCAGCCTGTGCAGACAGCAGGAACAGCCCCTTCCTGTGTGCAGCACAGCCCTGACCTCAATGAGTTATTGATGTTTGCTTCACAGAAATGCTAAGAACCGGTACAAATTCTGACTGACAGGGAGCTGCCCTCACTGCCACAGGTGCCTTCAGCCCAATGCTGCAGTTTTTATCTCCCAGCTGTCTGCTACAGAATGCCCTTGGAGCAGCTCATCAGTTGAGAAGGGAATGGAAGCATAATTAGGTTTTTTGGCTGGGAGTAGCAAGCACAGACTTGAGGTGACATGAGGCAATACCCAGTGTGTTAAGAGTTGGATTTAAGGGCCATCAACACCTGTCTCACACCAGTGTGGGGAAGGCTGGCACAGGGTATCTGATGCCAGCAGGTAAAGGAGCTGTTTCAGACTGCTCTTCAGGAGATGGAGTATTGATACAGTACAAAAGGAGTGTTTAATTCATGAGCAGCCATCCCAAAATAGCACTGACACCATTGCCAGGCCTGGCCCCAAGCTCCCAACTCACCCTCATGTGGTCGAAGGCAATGCCAACCTTCTCGCTGAAGTCTTGGCTGAACAGCGGGATCTTGGCGTACCTCTGGCTGAAGTGATTGAGCATGATGAACTCTGCATTCATCTTCATCCCAGTCTGGATGGCCTGGGAGGTCGTGCTGCACAAGGAACATGCCCAGGTCACAGCCAGGCTGGCAGGGACTGCTGCTCTGCACCCAGGGTCACACCACACCCAGTGACCTCACACCTGCTGAGCACAGGGCACAGGCCCCTCTCCCTCGGGCAGCCTGCACTGGTGGCAGGTCTCTGACTTCCACACAGCCCTGAGTGCAGGAATGCAGCTGGAATTGTTGGAGCCTTGCATTTAAGAGCTCCATAACCTAGGGACAGGCACTTGTCCCAGGGGTGACTCGCAGGGAATTCTGAGCAGCTTCTATCAGTGTCCCACATTTGCTGGGGGCAGCAATGGAATCCCTGGCTGCAGTGCTCTCAGTGGGCTGTGAGGGTAAGATCTTCTACCTCTACTCTTCTACCCCCTGAGCTTAGTCCCAAGATGTAACCATGCAGAGGGTCTTTCCCTTGGGCTGCTCTATTTGTGGAGTTACCACAAATCTGTTGCTTTGCTGCAACAAATTTCAAGCAATTGTCTGCTTGAAAGCTTTCCCCACTCCTTTTGGGGGATGTTGAGAGGAGCTGTGGTGGTTTCAGAGCTGCCCCAATGACCAACACCTCAGCTTTAGTGTAGAAGAGCTCTAGACACACCAGAACCTTTGACAGGACTTGGGCCCTGCACCATCAGCTTCAAGAACTGCCCCCAGCCGTGCAGCTTTGCCTTCCTGACAGAGAGCAGAGCACACCCCACCTGTGGGTCTTCTCTATAGCTTCTCTTTCCATTCCATCTTCCAGCGTGGCTTCGTGGATCAGCAGGTTGGCATTCTTACCTGTACAAACAACCACATATTCCACCTTCAGCTGAAGGCTGGCCAGCCCAACAGCCTCCAGGAGCCCTCCTGTCCCTCCCCAGCCCCTCGCTGTGTGGCACACACAGCACCAAACGTTTGGGAGTGCCCACTTTGAATACTGACAGATGGAGACCTTTCTCCAAGAGATTCTTCAGGCAGAGGGTTTTGTTACCTACCCATTTGCACTAAGGCCATGCAGGGCATTGTATCACCAGAATAAACTACTTTCCAGCCAGACTTGTGGATCACTGAACATGCAAAAGCATTTTTACAGTGTTGAACTTCACAGGTCTGAAACTGAACAAGGATATAAGTGTTAGACCCCAGGTCCCCTCCAGCCACCGAGCCCCCAGCTCAGGAACTCACCTCAGCCAGGTCATAGCTCTCCAACAGAGAGCTCACAAACTCCTTGGCTTTGGGTCTGATGTTCTCACAGCCTTTCACAAGAGACTGAGAAGGAATCATTCTGAGGGAGGGAAGAAGAGATAATTAAGGACAAGTACAAAATAAAACCAGATCTTCTCTTTAAGTAGCTGATTTCTCCTGTTTCTCATTCTCAGCTCAGTGCCTTGGTGACCTGTCTGTTTTACCTCTTGCTTTCACTGGTGCCCCAGTAACTCATCCAATCACTTCTACCCCACTATCAAATATTTTTTATTCTGCTTGCCCAACTCCCTTTTCCTATGGAAAAGGAAAGTCTGCACAGAAGCCTCTATCAAGCAGCACAACTGAGTAACAAACCCTATCCTACCCTCTGCAAACTGCAAATCCTCGTTCTACAGGCAGTGGAAGGAGTCAAGAGTCACCTCCAACAAAGCAGTGAGGGGATGGATGACAGGGATCTGCCTTGAATAAGGACCAAGGACATTTCTCCACACAGAACACTCACCTGATGTCTCCCAGAATCTCCTCACAGTGGTTGTGGTACTCGTGCAGCCAAGGCATGATCTGCTCAGGTGCTACCAGAAACAGGGGGCTGAAAGCCTGACCGAGGGCTGCCTGCAAAAGCAGAGGTAGGGGAAAAAAAAATCAATGCTAGGTGTACACCAAACAGAGAGAAGAAATGCTAGGGAAAGGCTGGTGCTGCTCCACCACTCCAAAGCTCCCCTCTCCTCACCCCAGCCAGGTTCAGGAGCAGACAAACACCAGCACTACTTACAAAAGCTCTGCGCCGCTCCATCAGGACATTCACCAGCCCCTGCAGGGGGAACAAAGGAGACAGCATGTGCAGTCAGATATGTCTGCAGGTAACAAGTGGCAACAGAGCTACCACAGCTCAGCAAGCCCAGAGTCAGAACAAACAAGAAGGGAGAGGAGATTAGAAACAGATTCAGCAGTGCCTGGGGAATGAACACAGAGAGGGGCAGCCCACACTCATCAGCTGCAGCTACAGCTGAGTCCCCAGGCTCAGAGCCCACCTGCAGAGCCCCTTCCCCTCCCCACACCCCGAACCCACCGAGTGATGATCCGTGTGCATGTGGGACACAAACACAGCCACCAGGTTACACAGCACTTGGTCAACTTGCTCTCCATAGTGGCGGCAGAGCTGTCCAAAGGTTCCTTCTCCACAGTCCAGGAGCAGGGAGCGGGTAGCACTAGTGAGAGGTGACAGAGGGATTTGGCAGGCACTGGAAGAGCTCTGAGCAGGGCCAGGCAGGGAAGGGGAGCTTTTAGGCTGGAAGGCAGAGATCAGAGAGTGCTGGGGTTTACCTGGTGTTCACCAGCGTGGAACTGACATTGCGGATTTTCATTGGGATTGCAGATCCTGTTCCCAAGAACACAATTTCAGGATAAGCACCCCCATTTCCTAGAGAAAACAGACGACAAGGATTTGCAGGCAAATGTTCTCCACACACTGCCCAGTTAGGCACCAGTTAATTCACCAGCCCAGTAACTCCAGAGCCAACAAGTCCCGCACAGTCACTTTTGCCCCCCTCAGCAGCAGGTGTACAAGGGAAGGCAGGGCAAGCCCCACCACCTCACAGCTTCCTCTGGGCTCTAGAGCACTGGGTCACCAAGAGCTCCTATCTTCCATCACACTGACCCAAGCTAAGCTGCTGATCTATACCTGGTACAGCAGACAGGTTCTCTTTGCACTCCTTCACACGGCTCTGGAAGTCAGGGAGATCCAAGGCTTCAGTAACAAACGTGTCAGGATCACAGACAGTCACAGCATCTCTGCAAGAACAGGCCACCTATCAGGATGGGGCAAGGCAGGAACTGAAACAGCCCTTCCCAAAGCAAAGTGCCAAATTCCTGTGACAAAACAGCCTTAGAACAAAGGGACAAAAGCTCTTTCCATTTTGAGGGGCTGGAGAAGACACATCCACGAGTGTGGTGTGTGCCAAAAATGCCTGGCTGGGCTGAGCCAGGCACAGAAAGGATCATTGCACCGAAGTGGAGAAGCTCAGCACAATCCCACCCAGAGCTGCCAGGCACTAGAGGGCACTGCAAGGCAGCACAGAGGGTGCTGGAAGAGGAGCAGCCACCTGAAGGGATCCAGGCATCGCTGAAAAGTGTAAGGGACCTGTGTCTGGGCCTGCCTCAGAGCACGTGGAGTGCTACAGGCCTTCAGATACCTTAACAGAGAAACTTAAACTCTTCTTGGCACCTGCATCCTCCTGTTGTGCCCAACGAAGTCACAAATCTGAGCCATGGTGGCTGGAATCCCCTTTCCCCCTGTGGTCCCTGGCCCCTAAGGTTCTCACTGAGCAGCTTCACCTATTTGCCCAGCAGGCCACCAGGAGCAAAGCCAGCAGCTGTTTAACCACGTGGAGCTGTCAGCTCTGATGTCAGGCTCCCTAGGTCTTCAGACAGTAAGACTTTCACTGGGCTCCCCAAAAACTCTCTCCCTGCCCTGCCACAGCTGGGTGCACAGCATGAGCCAAAGCACAGGACAAAGGAGCACAAGGCTACAGAGCAAGGGACAGAAACAACACTCCAAACCAGTGGCCAGGTGGTGTTTTCAGTGGTTCCCTCCCCCATGTGCTACACCTTGTCTGAGACTTTCAGGGACAGGGACACAACCCTCGAGAGAGTTACCCCAGCACAGGCACCAGAAGGGATCTGCCTGGCATCCTGACACAGTGCCCTCCCTCACTGAAAAGCTGCTTCAAGCCAACACCCAAAACCTGGCAAGTAAAAGATTCTCACTGACCTCTGCCACTCCTGCTGTGGCCTGAGGTGGTATTTCAGGAGGCACTCCCCTCGCACGATGGGCACAGGGCACGCAGCCTCTGCTTCCTGCGGGAGGAGGGCAACGTGAGACACGGCCTTGGCTCAGGGCACGAGGCACAGGGCAAGGAGGGCCTGGATTACCTTGCTCTGGTAGGTGGTGAGCAGAGGAAAGATCTCTGGGTGGATGAGGTTCAGCTGAGTTTGGATCTTGTAGCTGCGTGGGTTGTGCACAGCAGAGGAGTTTTCATTGAGCACCAAGTGCTGAGTGCCAGGCCCAAATCTGCCAGAGGACAACCATACACAACAGCTTCAGCCCCATGTTAGCACACGTGCACACCTGAGATAAAAATCTCACCTGAGCCAGCAGAGGCCTCTTTTTAGAGCTCTTTTTACTTTGGCAGCAACATGTGCACCCCCAGAACAGCCCACAGAGACAGGACCCCAGGGAGCACAGGCGCACCACGTACCTTTGCATCCACTGCTGGTAGCGGCTGTCTCGAAGCACTGACTCGGGAGTCATGTGAATCACCAAGGCCACCTGGGTCTCAGGAAGTCCCTCCTGGTACCTGGGACACATCCAAACAGAAAGAACATCTGTGCTCCAGTCCATGCCCTTGGCATCCCCTTTGCTCTCCCACTTTGGTGCTACCAGAGATGCCCCCTGAGGCAGAGCAGGGATCTTAGCACAGCCCAGGCCCACCCCTTGCTGACAACTCCACTGTCCCCCACAGTTCCTGTCCTCCATCAGCAACAACCTCTGCAGAGCCTCCAGGAGCCCAAATGCTTCTGCAGAGTTGTTATGAGCAGTCCAGGCTTCTAGCAGCCAGGGAAGCAGCAGCCTCCACTGCTGCCCAGGCAGACACCAGGGCTCATTCCTGCCCTGAGGCCCTTGAGGGAAAACAGGCCCGTGACAGTCACAGAACCCCACAGGTCCTGCCTTCCCTAAAAGCTTCAAAATCCACCACCAATCCTTTCTTGCATCTCCAGCTCCTTAACAGTGCCAAAGAGCTCAGACATCAGCCATGAGAAACATGAGAAGAAGAGCTTCTCTTGGGCAAAGCTCAGCACAGGAGTCCCTCCCTAAACAGTCCAGGTGCCCCAACCCTACCTTCGGAAGGTCTCGTTCTCACAGACAGCATCCACAAAGCCCTCGTGGGGACACTCCAGCACCAGGAACACCGGCCCAGGGTCTGTGGGGGTGCACAGCTCTTCAGGGAAGAGCTGCAGGCAGATACACAGCGGTCACACCACTGGGCACACAGCCCTTCCTGCACCTGTGTGTCCGACTGCTCTGGTCAGACAGACCCAGCAGCCCCTCTCACTGCTCAGGACACCCAGCCAGGGCAGTTCTCAGGCCCTTTCTGCTCTCATTACACATCTGCATTTTGCTGTACAACAACAAATCCCAGCCCTGGCCTCAGAGAAAACACAGCCTAACCTGAGGAGGGGAATTTTAGCAGTTTCTAGTTTCCCATGACAGATTCAGATGGTAGCAAAAGCTTGTTTAATGAAAGAAAGGCTTTATGAAATGCTTGTGACACAAAGACGTGCTGATCCTGTCTCCCAGGTCAGGATCTTCACCTGCAGATCCCCTGGGCCATGGTCAGAGCTGGCTCTGCCTCTCCCTCCAGTGTTGGAGAGATTCAGACCCTGTATCCCAGAACGACTGAATTTCTTTGGTGTCAGAGGTGCAAACAGGGTAAGGAGGGAGTGATGGCTACAAAGGCAGTCAATCCCCAGATTTAAACAATGCAGGGGTTAGCTCCACTCACTCCTAGAACTGCATCAGCTTCAGGAAGGGGAGATGAAGCAGCTCTGCCAAAGAGCAAACATTCAGCCATACCCACACAGGAATTGCCCTGATCACCACCCCAGCAGCCCCAGGCATGTCTCACTCAGCAACAACCTGGAGCTGGAACAGTCCCAGGATCTCCGGCAGGCAAAGCATTCTGCACTAAACCTTGTCACCCTGGGAGCCCAGTGAAGGAGGGAGAGTGCCAAAGCCACACAGAAGCACAGGCACATCTTACCTCTCTGCCTTCAAAAGTGATGCTCTCCCCGTTTTTGAGAGCTGTAATTATGGGAAGGATGGCTGGAGTTCCCCTGAGAACAAGGCCACAGAAATATTTAGCTTGCCAACACCCAGTGCCTGCTGCTGCCCCGTGCCCAGGCCAGGCTCTCATACTCACACTGGCAGGCCCATCTCCTGGGCTTTAGCTGCGAGGAATTTCCCCTTCCGTGGGTGAATCTGGGGAGAGTTAAACAGAGTTAGCACCCAAAGAAAGAGGGCCACAAAACAAGATCCATGTACTGCCAGGTTAAGAGTTTCTCCACAAGCCAAGGGAATATTTTTTCCCTTTTCAGTTCCACAGCCACTGCTCCCATTTACCCCCAAAAGGCTTTTCTACACTGTCTGCTTTCCAGGACCATGCTGCTGCTTCTTGCTCCCCTCTTTAGCCAAGCAAGCACAACAGCCTGCCCTCCTCTGAGGGTTAAGCAAGAATGGAACCTGTACACTCATAACCACTGCTCTAGTCTAAAAAACTCCTCCAGTTTTACACATTCCTACTCATGCTACAGCAACTCTGACACCTGAAAAGTAGAAACACATTAGAGCTTCAAAGCCCTACTTGAAAATCCTGTCTCCAATTAAATCTCTGCAGCAAGATGACATCAGGAAGCATTTCCTTACAGAGGGTGGTCAATGCCCCGAGCCTACCAGTGTTTAAGAGATGTTTGGACAATGCCCTTAATAATATATTTTAAATTTTGGGCAGCCTGAAGTGGCCAGGGAGTTGGAGTGGATGGTTCAACCCTGCAAGTGTTGATGGGGCTTGGAGCACCCTGGGATAGTGGAAGGTGTCCCTGCAATGGGGGCATGGAACGAGATGAGCTTTAAGGTCTCTTCCAACCCAAGCCAGGCTGTGGTTCTAGATGATCACTGCACGTGCCTTCCCACTGGAATATTCTATTCTCCAATCTTTTCTGTGTTGGTTTAGGGCTCTGTGCCCAAGCTTACTTTACAAAGAAAAGCTGTCACCAGATCAGGATGATTACTTGCACGCTTCTGCTCATCACCTGTAAAAGAAAACAAAATTACTAAAAACCACCACCCACTACCACTTTTCTTAAAACAAAAATGTGCCAAGATTTGCTAAAGCATTAACAGGAATATTATCCAGTTAACTTGGAGCCCATCAGCAAAATGTTATGAACACCCAAGGCCAGAGAGCCCATGGCTTCAGATACAAGAAATCAAACTAGAGCCCAAGACTGAAAAATAACCAGCCCAGCACCCACCTGTAATTAAATTACAAAGGCTGGAGCATCCACCCCAGCCAGAAGCAAACTGCTACAGGACTAATCACACCCAAGCACCAATCATGTCCAATTTCTAGGCCTTTTAAGTTCTCTATCAACTTCCAAAGTACCAGAACACTTTCTGCTCCAAGGACTCTTCCAGCTGAGCTTCTTTACAGTCCTCATTTTCAGAGAGCAAATGGCTCAGAGGACAAATTCCTGTCCTTAATTTGGCTTCATCTCATTGAAGCTGAAGAGGCCATTCCACGTGTTTCACCTGTTTTCTTTGGGCTTTGTTTTCCCTTTCCTTCCTCCAAGCTTTGCTGTGCAGCTCTCGGGGATGCAGGCCCTGCGTCCCCTTTAGGGCTGTTTCCACCTTGGGGTGATGCTGCAGGACTCTGGGGGGATGGACTTTCAGCAGCCAGTGATGTTCCTGTCCCAAATCCAAAAAAAGCAGACAAAGATCACTCAATCAAAAGCAACAGATAAGAAAAGCAGGAGTAGCATTCCCCCTTCTATGACAGTCAGGCTTAAACTGCACCAGAACACAGAGCTCCTCCCCACCAGTGTAGCCTGCACTTGCATGCTCCAGTCACTTATTTCAGGAGCCACCCCTCATCCAGTCCTTCTCCCCAAACTGTTCAACTCTGTCAAGTCTGTGCTGCACCCCCAGTATCACAGCTTCCAGCAGGAAGAACTCAGCTGGCTGAGAAAGCCAAACCCAGGGATGTTTCACATGTCATTCCACCCACCCACACCTAAAGGAACACGCCCAGGCCCTGACTCAGCAGGTCTTGGTATTTAAATGAGATCCTTCTCCTGAGAAAAGCAAATTAATGAACCTCTGCTTAGTCAGGCTGGCAAACAGAATCTGCTCCTTGAACCTTCACTGTGCTTCCCCTGTCTCTCTGCAGCACCACGTGCTCACCTGTCAGAGGTATTTGGTAGACAGTCATTGTCTCATCCTTGTACTCAGGCTCTGTGTGCAACTGCACAGCTGGGAGGAGACCAAAAACCACCATTAACAAATGCATAAGCAGAGATTCACACTCTTCAAGAATATCAGTCAGAAAAGTGTCTTTGTCTTTCTCAAACACAACCTGCTGAATGTTCCTCCTCCCTTTCTCTGCCCAACTGCAAACACCAATGAATAATTAAAGTTTTAAAAGCCCATCATCCACAGGGAGCAGTCCATGACACCACAGCGAGCAAATTCACTGGCAGACTCTGCAAGCAAACTGCCTTCACAGTGTTTTAAGCCCAAATGCTGTCTGTATCAGCCTGAGCAGAAGCAGAGCTGGAAACACTGTTGTGAGGGGTTTGAACAGTGTATCACAGCAAAGGAAATGTTTCAAACACCCTCTGAGTGGATCTAAACCAGAGGCTGAAGCCGTTACTGGCCAATGCACGTTGGCTACAGAGGAAACAAAAAGTTACAAGTTCCTTTGCTCCACATCCCTGACCTACCTACCTAAATCCATCCTCTTGAGGGGCCCGGGGAAGAGGCGAATGGCTTTCAAGTAGTTTTGCTGGAAAAGAGACAGTGGGTCAGGAGCTGGCACTGGCAGTGCCACCACAGGCACCACTTCAGCAGCTACAGACACTTCTGAGGGAAGGCAAAGGTTCAACACCCAGTCAGACAAATCTGGGCAGCTCAGTCAGCTCTGGGCAGGTGTCCCACCTCTGCCAGGCCCTGCGCCTTTAGAAAAGGAAAGAACCACTGTCCCCACCCCCTCCATCCATACAATTAGTCAGCAGAAATTGCAAGGAAATAAAACAATGCTGAGGATTGCAAATTTCTGGCCCAGACGCTGGCAAGGATCACATTAAACAGGAGATCAGAGACTGAGTTTCTATTAATATAAAAACGGGGAGGGAGCAGACAAGGGAACAGAGATCCTTCCTTCTCCCAAAAGCTGGTTTGTCAGGATGTGAGACTACAAGACAGGAGCAGAAATCTTCTGCTGTCCTGTACCTGAAGAGATCTGGATTTTAAAGCCATCCCTTTGGGCTGACACTAACTCAGACCAGCACTTCACACCTGCACAAAGATTCACTTCGCCACCAGTTCTCCCAGTTCCAGGGTGAACTTTAATATTTCCAGGGTTTGCCCTCCTCTCTGCAACTTGCCATACTTACCAGCTTTGGTGGCCCCAGGAACACACACCTCTGAAGCCCTATAGCCTTCAGTGTGAGAATCATACCTAAAAACAAGCAGAGAAACAGCTTTATCACAGCCTCAGTAACACAAAACAAAGATCGCTCTCTGTTTAGGAGAGCCTGGCCTCTCCACAAAGGCCAGAACTCAACTTGGGCCTGAATTCAGTTTTGCCTCAGCTTTGTGGCAGTTTGCACAAGTGTTCAAGCTTCTGCTGATAAAGAAAATATTACATATCTTGATAAAATTAATCTGGAGCAAGGCACCTGAACAGATCGTTAATCTCCTCCTTTTCTTGGAGATTTCCAGGATTTTAATGGACAAGACCCATAGCCATCTGTCCTGACCTCATCCTGCACTGAGGACAGGGGTGGCCACAAACTTCTGTATGCTCCTCCTTTGGACTGAAACCAGCCTAATTCACGAACAGCGCCCTGCTGGCAACACCGGTAACACCTTCTGCTCCGGGAGGGTTTGGGAAGCTGCAGCCAGGCACCACCACGTGTCTGCACTGTCGCAGAGCCCACCCGGCAGCTGGAAGCACCGCAGAGCCCCAGGCGCAGCCCAGCCCTCTGACAGCGATGTCGCTGTCCCCACCGCTGCCTAGAACACCCCCCAGCACCGGGCACCTCGCAAAGTGACCGCGTCCGGCCCGACAGCTGCTGCCCGTGGCCGCTGCCGGGCTCCCCGCACTCACCGGGCAGCCCCCCGACGTTGGCCCAGGACACGCGGCTGAGGAAGATGCTGTCCAGGTGGGAGATCTTCAGCCTGCGGGGCAGACGGGGGTGAGCAGGGCCCGGAGCAGCCCCGGGCTGTCCCCCCGGCGCTGTCCCACTTACTTGTGCTCCTGCATGGCGCGCTGGGTGCCCTCGCCGCAGTTGAACAGGTACCTGCGGGGAAAGCGGCGTCAGCGCAGGCCCGGGCGGGGAGCCCCGCTCCCGCTCCCAGCCGCGCACTCACCGGTTGAACTCGGAGAACACGTACACGGCCGCCCCCGCGTCGCGGCTGCCGGCCGCCACCACCTGCACGTACACGGTGTTGGGCCCCGCCAGGCCCGTGCCCGCGTTCCGCCGCCGCTCGCGGGCCCACACGTGCCGGGGCACGTCCTTGGGCCGCCGCGCCGGCCGCGCCGCCGAGGGCCCGTCGGCCATGGNCCCACCCGGCGCTCGCAGCCAATGGGAGGCGAGGAGCGGCGCCGGGCCGCCCGCCCCGTGGCCACGTGATGCGGGCCGACCAATGGGGAGCGAGAGACCGCAGCAGCCGCCCCGCCCCTGAGTCACCGCTGTCACGTGACCGGGCTGGCCGGCCGGGGCTGAGGGGAGCTGGGGCCGNGGATAATATTCCTGTTAATGCTTTAGCAAATCTTGGCACATTTTTGTTTTAAGAAAAGTGGTAGTGGGTGGTGGTTTTTAGTAATTTTGTTTTCTTTTACAGGTGATGAGCAGAAGCGTGCAAGTAATCATCCTGATCTGGTGACAGCTTTTCTTTGTAAAGTAAGCTTGGGCACAGAGCCCTAAACCAACACAGAAAAGATTGGAGAATAGAATATTCCAGTGGGAAGGCACGTGCAGTGATCATCTAGAACCACAGCCTGGCTTGGGTTGGAAGAGACCTTAAAGCTCATCTCGTTCCATGCCCCCATTGCAGGGACACCTTCCACTATCCCAGGGTGCTCCAAGCCCCATCAACACTTGCAGGGTTGAACCATCCACTCCAACTCCCTGGCCACTTCAGGCTGCCCAAAATTTAAAATATATTATTAAGGGCATTGTCCAAACATCTCTTAAACACTGGTAGGCTCGGGGCATTGACCACCCTCTGTAAGGAAATGCTTCCTGATGTCATCTTGCTGCAGAGATTTAATTGGAGACAGGATTTTCAAGTAGGGCTTTGAAGCTCTAATGTGTTTCTGCTTTTCAGGTGTCAGAGTTGCTGTAGCATGAGTAGGAATGTGTAAAACTGGAGGAGTTTTTTAGACTAGAGCAGTGGTTATGAGTGTACAGGTTCCATTCTTGCTTAACCCTCAGAGGAGGGCAGGCTGTTGTGCTTGCTTGGCTAAAGAGGGGAGCAAGAAGCAGCAGCATGGTCCTGGAAAGCAGACAGTGTAGAAAAGCCTTTTGGGGGTAAATGGGAGCAGTGGCTGTGGAACTGAAAAGGGAAAAAATATTCCCTTGGCTTGTGGAGAAACTCTTAACCTGGCAGTACATGGATCTTGTTTTGTGGCCCTCTTTCTTTGGGTGCTAACTCTGTTTAACTCTCCCCAGATTCACCCACGGAAGGGGAAATTCCTCGCAGCTAAAGCCCAGGAGATGGGCCTGCCAGTGTGAGTATGAGAGCCTGGCCTGGGCACGGGGCAGCAGCAGGCACTGGGTGTTGGCAAGCTAAATATTTCTGTGGCCTTGTTCTCAGGGGAACTCCAGCCATCCTTCCCATAATTACGGTTCTCAAAGCCAGGCAGAGCCAAGCTGGGGCAGGCACCCACTCAGCTGTGCACCCCTGTCCTTGGCTGCCAGACCAGGCTGGACACAGCCCTGAGGGCCCTGGCCTGACTCTCACCAGGAGGTTGGGCCTCCCAAGGCCCCTGTGAAAATCACTCTGTGATTCCCCAGGCTCCCCCATTCCTGCTGCTCCTCTCCCACAGCAGCCTGCTCAGGGCCTGTGTACAAACACCAGGCTGCAGCTCTGTTTATTTTCGAGCTCTCCAAACCCAGTGTGAGCTCTCTGGGGCTTCTTGTTTGCTTCAAAAAGAGCCACTTGATGTTACTGTAACCAGATTCCCCAATGTAAACAACCCTGACCATCAATATCCCTTGTCCTCCTGAGTTCCAAAGGAAAAGCTTATCTTTCCCAGTGCTTTGCCTTCCAAACACTGTCTCCCTTTATTCTTAGTGCCAATTATCTTCCCTTTCTCTTCCAGTGATCCTTTCAGTCAGGACCTCTCCAAACCCTCACATCTTGCCATGGTGTTTTTACAGCTGTTTTGTCAGTCTTTTTCAGACCTGTAATTCACTTACCATTCTCCTGACTCCCATCTCTTCACAACAGCTCAAATTAGCAGGGTAGTTCTCCCTGGTTTTCCTCACTTCTGAATGAAATAAAAGGTTTGTTCCTTTGAGTTTCAAGCTCTTTGTTCATGCACATTTCACAGGTTGCAGTGCTGCAGCCTAGAACTCAGTCATGGCACTGGGCTCTGCTCCCCATGTGAGACAGAAACACTGGTTTAGATCTTAAACTCTGCACTGCTAAGGCCTCACCTCCAATCCTGAGGGCAGTTTTGGGCACCACAACACAAACAAGATCTAAAGCTTTTAGGGAGAGTCAGGAGGAAGGACACGAAGCTGGTGAAGAGCTGCATCTCCACCCAAGAGACAGCTCCAATCTCTGCTCCTTCTGACAAGGACAGGACCCAGGGAATGGCTGGAGCTGGGCCAGGTGAGGTTCAGGTTGGATTTAGGGAAAGGCTCTGCCCCCAGAGGGTGCTGGGCACTGCCCAGGCTCCCCAGGGAATGGTCCCGGCCCCGAGGCTGCCAGAGCTCCAGGAGCTCTTGGACAGCACTCCAGGGATGCACAGGGTGGGGGTGTTGGGGGTCTGTGCAGGGACAGGAGGTGGATCTGTGATCCTGTGGGTCCTTTCCCACTCAAGAGACTGTGACTCTGTGGTTTTTAAATTGTTCCTAAATAAAAGCTGGAGTTTCCAAAGGTGAGTGCTCTCTGCACATTCCTGCCCCACTGCTGCATTGATCCCTCCCCCTGGCAACACTTTTCTGATCAGGTGAATGAGGAAGCATGAAAATACCTTTTTTTGTGCTTAATGCATTTTTAAAATACCTTTGGGAGCACAGGAGTTTTCTTAGGGCTCTGACCAGCTGGCAGGGGGGGTTCCAGCCAATGTTTCTTTAGTGGGTGAAGTAACTAAGGAGGTGTGTGGTATTTTTCATCAAATGAACCTTGGCAATTCTGTCCAACCTTGCTGGCTTGAGGGTGTGTACACAGGGGAGTATGAAAAGCTGTGATTTCACCTCTGCAGAGTGACAGAACTGCCTGCAATACCTCACCAGTCTTATGAAGATTTCACTCTAAGTGCTTAAAACCCCTGAACCTGATCAGAGGCTCACAACAGCAGCACGCGAGTGTCCTTTACTGTTTGGGCTGCAGGGTCCTCTGGCATCTCACAAAGGGGCAGGAATTTCAAAGACTGGGTCACAATTCAGGAGGAAACGTCCTTTTTTTCACAGTTTTGGTCCTTGTTTTGGATGGGAGGTGTCCCATCCTAACAGAGGGGTTGGTGGATAGGTGGGGACATCCCAGAGTTCAATCCCTGTAGTTCCTGTGAAGGGAATGCTGAGGGTGGCTCGTGCCCTGTGCAGGCAGCTGGTCCCACTCTGAGCTGTGACAGTGCCACCAGCAGGGACCCTGAGGGGCCTCCAGCATAGGGAGGAGCTGCTGGAGCCAATCCAGAGGAGGCCACCAAGATAATCAAAGGGATGAGTACCTCTGGCACGACAAAAGTCTGGGAGAGTTGGGATTGTTCAGCCTGAAGAAGAGAAGCTTGGGGGTGACTCCATTGTGGCCCTTCAGTACCTGAAGGGACCCTCCAAGAGAGAAGGAGAGAGACAATTTACAAGGGTCTGGAGGGAGGGGACAAGGGAGAATTTCTTCAAACTTAAAAAACAGTAGTTTACATTGGATGTTAGGAAGAAATTCTTGGCTGTGAGGATGGGGAGGCCCTGACACAGGGTGCCCAGAGCAGCTGTGGCTGTGCCTGGATCCCTGGAGGTGTCCAAAGCCAGGCTGGATGGGGCTTGGAGCAACCTGGAATAGTGGAAGTTGTCCCTGCACATGGCAGGGAGTGGAATGAGATGAACTTTAAGGTCCTTTCCAACCCAACCATTCTGGGATTTCATGACTGCTCCAGGAGCACACAGGTCTCCCAGCCCTTTGATATTAAATGCTGAATTACAGTCTCATTTCCCCCAAAGCCTCACTCCCCACTGCAGCGTGCAGAGATCACACACAATAACCACTCCTGACCTGGAGAGTCATCATAAACCCCGCTCTGCCTCAGGGCTGCAGGGAAACGCTCCCCATGTGGCCCAGTAATGCTCCAATAACACCCAGTAATGCAGAGTTTGGGTAACTAACTCAGCTGGGCCGATAGCATCAGCCACACCACAAGAGAGCTTTAAAAGCAATATCCCCACAGGCCCCACGAACAGACAAGGGAGGATCCTTATCTCCAGGACTTTCCCAAGGTGATACCGGTGCTTCCCTTTGTTTGCTGACAGGGGCTGTGTATTCCAGTGATTATCATCATCCCCTGGAGCCTGGGGTGTATTAGAGGAGCAGGTTTATGCATAGATTAAAGACAGCACAGGACAATATGAGGAGTTTGGTGTGTCAGTGGCTCATAAAGATAACCAGTCTGGTCTAGGTAAGAAGCAAAATCAGTGGAAAGTAGAAGATCTTGAGGGCAAAACAATAACCACAAGATGCTGGTCCCAGGCATAGAGAATCCCCCAAGGACAGCAGGGAGCAAAGAGAGGACACTGAGGGACAGGTGTGGGAGCCTGCCAGAGGCTGCTCCTGACTTCCCGAGATGGGGACATCCCCCCAGGCCAGCAGGGCATGCAGCCGGACCTGGGGCTCAGGGCACACTCCCTCCATCCAGAACTGGAACAGCTGCAGAGTGTGGGTAGCTCACAGCCTCTCCCTGAAGGTGCCCCAAGGCCTGGCCCACCACTGGACAGGACCCTGCCACTGAGAAGTGAAAGCCACGGTCACCATCACCTGGACACGGCAAGGACTTCCCTGCAGGCACAGCACAACCTTGGGGCATGGATACTCCAGGAGGCTGTCCCAGACCCCCTTTTCCACTGCTCTTTGGGCCAGACATGCTCCTGCCCTCCCTGCCAGCCCCTCAGAGGCAAGCCCAGCTCATGGACCTGCATGATATTGAATCCCAAAAGGGCAAGTGGCTGGAACGTTGTGCCCAAGGTAAAGGCAAGCAGGGGTGATCTGGGAACTTGTGTGAGTGTCCCTAAGCCTTTCCTTGGAGCGAGCTGTCTGTGCACACAATTTTATATAGCCCCCAGAGGGGCGTGATGTTATTCAATTATCCCTGAAGCTTCTCCTCTAACATCTCTTGAGATGGAATTGCAGGTGAGCAAAGGTTCCTGGATGAGCTGTGCTTCCTGTGAGAATTCCCAGATTCCCTTCTGAGTAACCAGTGTCAAAACCCCCAAGTCCCCAGGTGGGCCGTGGGGAGCCTGCAAAAAAAAAAGGATGCATGGGACAGCAGGAGGGTCTCACAGAGGGTCCCCTCTTTCTCAGCATTGCCACTTGCAGCTCCAAAAGCTCAAAGGATTTACCTTAAATCCAGCAGAGCCCCAGGGGTGGATTTACCCTGCAAACCTGTGGGATGCAGTAACTGCAGTTACCGATGACATCAAGGAATGGGGAACAGACAGGGAATCCAGGAGCAGAAATCAATTTGACAAAGCTTCTTTTGCCATAAAAGATTTGAATGGAGATTGTGGATAGGATTGCCTTAAGAGGTGAGCTTTCAGGTGGTTCATCCCTCAGATTAGTGGCATTTTGCTGAAAAAGTATTGTTTCTCAGCAACAAATGATGACAGTACTTGGCAGAGGAGTGGGGAAATTCTCAAAAAGTGGCACAGAACGTGACAGGCACCGCCTTAGCCAGTAAAACCTTCAAAACCCCCCCAAAAAAATAAATATGCAAAGATATAAGCAACTAAATGGGAAAGAAAAAAAATTATTAGGCCTCAGAAATACTTGAATTTAAAATGATTTCAGGGAGCCAACAGCAAGGTGTAACCTAGCGAGCTTCATTAAAGAAGAGTTTACTTTTCTTATCTGCAATCTCCCCCAGCCCCCTGGTCCTGTGTCTGCCAGAGGAGCAGATGTGTGGATAAGCCTGGCCCCTGCAGAGCCCAATCTCCCTCTCCCAGTCCTCCCAGTCCAGGGATATTGCTTTCTGCTCTTTCAATAAAAGAAAGGTAAACACCCCGCACCCAGCTGCAGTGGCTTGTGATTATTTTCAATATTGCCTGTCCAAGTATAAATTAAATCAATTCCTGTTAGTTCGAGGAGGAACAGAATCCTTCTCCCTGTAATTTGCTCTTTGCCCGCTGTTCATGGTTCACAAAAACCCAGACGGTGTCACCCAGCTGAACGTCCCTGGTTTGGGGTGAGTTCAGTGACACCCAAAGCGCTTCCCCTTCCACAGCAGGAGCTGGCTCTGGAGGGGCGGGGGGACGTGGGGATGCGGTGTCCGGGCACGGTTCTGCTCCGTCCCGCATCCCTGTCCCGCGTCCCCATCCCGCATTCCCATCCCACATCCCCTTCCCACATCCCCTTCCCGTAGCCTTTTCCGTAGCCCCATCCCACCTCCCCGTCCTACATCCCCGTCCCACATCCCGATTCCACATCGCCATCCCACAGCCCCATTCCACATCCCCGTCCCACATCCCGGTCCCACATCCCCGTCCCGCAACCCCATCCCACAAGCCCGTCCCACATCCCGATTCCACATTGCCATCTCACAGCCCCGTCCCACATCCCCGTCCCACACCC
>VZTJ01006415.1:210972-229893 GCA_013397795.1 Orthonyx spaldingii | reverse complement strand
AAAATCTTGATTTTTTTTTTTTCAATCCTTAGAATCACAACCCTTAAATGACTTAATTGTTTCCTGACATCATGGCAGTAGAGAAATTAACCTCTATCAGAACGTATTCTTGCCTGCCTTAGTGTCCCAGATCTCCCAGGTCCAGCTGCCTAGGTTAAGGTTTTGTGAATGTGTGTCACTGGACATTTGTCCTGAATGCTCAGACTGCTGCTGTGTGATACCAGGTCCACAACTGAGAGCTTTTTGTTGTTCATGTGGACCTTTGGATACAGCTATAAAACCTTATGTTCTTCAATATTTCTTTTTTCTAGGTCAGCCAAGCCTTCGAGAAGCTATCTCGATGTCATGTATAACTAACGGGAGTACGGGAAGCAGGAAAACAAGCCACAGTTCATCCGTTTCTGTTGCCAGAAAAGAAACACTTTCATCTGCTGCAAAAAGGTACCAAATTGTTACTAAAATTCAAATTTTTATATATTAAAAAACCCCAAAACCAAACAGAGCAGGAGTTTGATTTTTGTCTTTGCACAACACTCAATAGAGCTGCCTGAAGTCCAGTAAGGCACAAATAAACTTCGGAGATTTACCGTATTGTTGGGCTGTGTACAGAAGAGTTCTAAAAAGAATTCAGAAATGGAGAGTATTTCTGTAATGTGTAGTGTCCAAAATGAATTCTCAGTAAGGGAATAGGAAAATGTATTTCCAGTACAAATGGAAAATTTTCCTTCTGGTATTCATATGCTTTTTTTGTTGTTTTTTTGTTGTTTTTTTTTGTCCCCCCTCCTTCCTTCCCTCAAGGAAATTAAAGTGCAGAACTGACTTCATTGTCTGGAGTGTAAATAGTAGGCAATAGCAAAATAGCTATGAGACAATAGTGAATTGTGTAAGATAAAAGTTTGCATTTTTGGGTAGAAAATCTAACCCAAAATATGGCTACTTAGTCCTTATGAAGAATATCTGTATCAGATCTCAAATGTGAAGAGATAACATTGCTTGAGTAATTTGTAAGTTAAATGAACTAAGAACCAAATGATAGTGGTTTTCCTCCATGTAATACTTTCAGCTTCATACAGTAAACAAAGTGTTTGCTTAAGTGCTTTTTTCTGTGGGTCTCTTAGACAGTGAGTGCATGGCTTCTTGAGCAGTGGGTTTTGTACCTATTCTTGTTTGTTGTGAAGAACAGGCTGCCAGATACAGCCACGGGGCAGAGAATACTCTAATGTGTAACTCTGGTAAGTTATGTGAACAAATTCTTGGCCTCCGTAGAGTACTCTGGTAGCTCCAGTGGCTAGTTTATCTTCCAGTGTGGATGTAAATACTGTGCTGTACAACAAGACAGGGAAATAATATACTTCAGGGAATAAAAATGCTGTATGCAAATATAAACTGTATGAGAACAAACCATAAGAAGCTTTAGTGCCCTTTGGAATTCGGAAAGCCAGGGTAGTGACCCAGTCTTCACTCTTCTCCACTGTGTAGCGTTGCATATCTTTCTTTTTATTGAATTCTTGCGTTCACTTTTCAACAATAAATCAGTGATTAGTGTATGTCTCTCTCTGCTAGTGTGACAGGCAGAGGGACAAAAGACATTCCTGCAGGAAGGTATTTCTTAGTTAGCACTTTTCCATTAATCTTATCCCTGTGGCTCTTGGCACTTTGATGAGAGCCAGTCCAGTTCCTGTGCTGTTCAGCTTGCATTTGTGCTGAATCACCTTCTTGATTCATTGGCTGCTCAACACTTGACTGCATAAGAAGAGCAGAGTAGAGTGGCCGGCATCCCTTTCATCTGAGTTAAGGTCTTTAAAAGGAGACCTGGATAGGCCAAAAGAGAAAACCTTCATATGCAGTGGGCAGCTCACCCTGGGCCCCCGAATAACTGTCCAGGGGAGGTTTTGGCACTTCCAGTGCAGCTGAAGACACGTGACACCCTTCATGAAGACGTTTTAGACAGGCCTAGGAAGGTTCTTTTTCCACTAGTTCCTTCCACTGTCATGCCTTTATTCCTTAAATGTGTTTGGTATTTGGAAGAAACAAACTTGCCCTTTTGTAAAATTACCAGCTCAGGAAAGGTGAAAGGAAAGATAAGTAAATGTCAATAGTAGTCCCATCTCCTTACAAAGGCAGGATAACCATGTTTATTTCTAACGCTTGTTATGGTGAAAAAGAGGCAAGCCAGATGAGACTGGAATGTTTCACCGCAGCTTATCCAGGCATTTCTTCAGTCTGAAGCTTGAACTGGTGCAGCAGGTGGACGTGGTCATCTGTTGATAGAGAATTAACCTTTAGGTTCTAAACAGACCCCATAGCCTGCTTATGGCTTTTCATGCTCTAACCATATGCAGCCATACATTTTGCCAAAATAACAGAAGGCCTGCTTGTGTCCAAACTGTCACTGGTGTTGAAGTTTAATGTGTGAATTTCTTTCATGAATGAGCAGTACCATTTCCTGGACTGTTTAATCTTGTTCTACAAACCTGAACATTGAGATCATGGAGATTATCAGCTGTATCAGTAGCTCCACAGCAGCAGGATGTCTCATTCCAACAATGGCATGCTAAAATACCAGCAAGCACTAAAATCAGAGCCCAGGAATGTTCCTTGAACAGCAGGTAGATGATGTCCCATTAACAGAGATGAAGTCATGGATGTGTTGAAAAAATTTCAACCCTGTAGTCTGGACTGGGAACAGGCTTATACTTTGTACAAACAAACCAACAAACAAAAACCAACCAATGAATGTCAGAGACCTGTTTGATCATTTTCCGTAGGACTAAACATTGTTCTGAAAACAGCATCTGATAACAATAGCTTTGATGTTTCAGAGTGACCACCATCCACAGTAGATGCCAGTGTGTTGTGGTCCAAAGGATGAAACATTGTACTAAGTGAAATTAGAGAAGCTGCAAAATTAGGACAGATAGTAATAGCTCTCAACTATTCACTTGTAGACTGAAGAAATACCTCATGAAATTGGATTTTGGAAAGAGTTTTTGGATGCATTAAATTACTGCTTCCCAGAAATAACTAGTCTTTAG
The DNA here is from genome assembly GCA_013397795.1 of Orthonyx spaldingii. Lineage (NCBI taxonomy): Eukaryota > Metazoa > Chordata > Aves > Passeriformes > Orthonychidae > Orthonyx > Orthonyx spaldingii. The sequence continues at coordinate 226,858 of VZTJ01006415.1, read as the reverse complement.
AAACCCACAGGAAAAGATGCTGGTTTTGATTTGATTTCAGCAGTTACACAAGACCTACTAGAAGAGGTATTAGTGGGAGAGCCATTCTGTTCTAGCCAGTCATAATATAATTAAGCTGAAGATTTTAGCAGAAGTGAGCAAACCAGATAAATTTGGAACAAAGATATTCAGTACTCGAACTGCCACATATCTACAGGATTTCCTTCCAAATTAAGATGGCAGTCAACAAAAGCAGCCCACTTGCAATCTGGTGGTAGATAAAAACACTTTATTGGAATCCAGGGCATACCTTCTGCTGCAACCCAGAGTGAAACCAGAGTGATCCAGAGATTCTCATGGTCCAACAAAAAAGTTATGGAGTGAACCTAATAGCAAAGAAGTGAAATGGATAATCCACAGTGACAAGCTCAGTGAAGATTCCCACACCTAACCTGTGGTTTCTAGAAGGTGGATCAGATACGATAAATGAATTTGGGTAGGAACACAGAAACTATGAGACTGAATTGATAAATTAGATGATATGCCGCTCTCAGCAGGTGGCATTCACCTGAGCCTGCTGGGGAAACTCAGAGGTGAATTGCAGGATTGCTGATGTGTCATTGTAAATAGGACATTACAAAGAGTGGTGAAAGGGACTGCAGGTGATGACCTCACTGGAGAACTCTTTAATGCTGCCATCAGAGGCAGATGACCCAGGTGAGCCTTTGTTCTGATCAAGTAGGATCATTCTTTGTAGCCTTGCAGCGGGGCCTTGTGGAAGTCATTATGTTGTTGTGCTCGCTCTCTTCCTATTTCCTTTATCTCTTTTACCATTATTAGGCTGGATTTGAAATCCCCAAGTAGAAAGAAAAGGAAAATTGGAAGCGTGTCTTCTGAAATATGGTTTTGTGAAAAAAATACAACAGCAAGCTATAAAAAAAATCCTGTCCTAATAGATTGTCTTTGTTGTGAGAAGTCCTGTGTTTATGAGATAGTGAATGCAGAGGTCTGAGGTACCTGTCCTAGTAGGAATAGAGAGGACTTCTGTTTTCTTCAGTGAAAAGAGATCCCAAGAATTTATTTCACTATCCTGCATTTCTTTCAACAGGCTGCAAAAAGATTGTGTAGTGTGCTTTGCATCCAGCAATGCAAGCTAAGTCTTCTGATTAAAAAATAATAATAAATTTCTATGCTACCAGTTAATTAAGGACTTTCGGCTGTAAATTATTAATCAAAACCCCACAGTTCTCCAAGCTTTGTTCTCTATGATCACATATATACCCTCAAGAAATGTGAAAGCTCTTTGTTTTGCTTTCATCTGTATTTTTTTGAAAGAAAATGTCACTCTGATGGATTATATTGACATTTTAAACTAGTTAGTATATTTTACAGTAGAAATTCTGAGTGATCCTTACAAATGTGTCTGGTTTCATGTTCATGTTTTGACCTGTTTTTCAATGCTTTTCTTCTCTGAAAACAGTTGGAAAAGTTGAACTCATGTAAGTCTTGGGGGCTTTTTCTCAGTAGTAGATGATACACTTTAACTGAAATAACAAAAGAAGCAAAAAGAGGTTCTTAAGAATGATATGTTAAAATTGGGCACCCATTTTTATTAATTTATTTTGAATGTGACTTTACTGTTTTCTTTGTGTTCTGGGAAAAGGTAAATGGAAATACAAATAATTAAGGTCATGCAAGGATTCGAGATGGGAGGAAATTGGTGTGAGGGAACAGAAATCTGGATTTTCATGTTCAGAAAGATACTCTTTCTTTTTTACTTTGCAGGTTACTTTGACCCTAAAAGAAAAGTCTTTGTGTTACATTTTTAACTGCTGTTTGTATCTTGCTTTATTTGCACTGAGAAATCTATCTTAGAAGATTTAATTTTTACCTTAAAAAAGAAGGGGGATGGCAGACTTGTGGAGCATCAATTTGTGTCAGCTTTGAATGCTGTATGAGAACCTGTGAATGAAGGACACACTCAAATCAAAGTTGTATTCATTTTAAAATCACAGTTAATGTAGTACAACTAAAATATGTAAATAACCTTCCATGCCTCCCTCACTGTTTTTTATTTTTGGAGCTAGTGGATAAACCTTATTTCAGCAAATTGCTAGCATGAAGAGATTGAGTAAAGAATCAAAGTGTTCTTTTGGTGATTGTTTATAGTAAGTTGTTAAATACTTCTCCGGTCTTTTCACAGAGGAAATTTTCTCCTACCTTGCTAATTTATTTGCTTGTTCTCTTTTTTCCCTCCTTATGTTACACTTTATTTTACAGCGGTACAGAAAAAAAGAAGGAAAAACCTCCAGGACAAAAAGAAAAAAAAGAGGACTCTCATTCTAATGATCAAAGTGCACAAACTCAAGCATCACCTTCTCCCCAGCCCTCCTCACAGACTCTCCAAACACACAGGCAAACTCCAGAAAGCAAGAGTTCTGCTCCAGCTAAAAGGTTTTCACAGTACCACAATACAGAACTAGAAAATGATTGTAATGATACTGAGTTCATATTTGACAACAAGTCATGTGAAATCTCATGATCAAGTTCAGGTTTCGTACTTTGTCTGCTAGAGAAGATGCATTCCATATGCCTTGCAGCAGAACAAATGCGTAAATGTTTTTCTGAGTATATTTTTGAGATTACAAAGGTTTTTTGTTCTCAGATTAAAATCCTAAAACAGTAGATTACCTCTAATCAGTCATGATTCTAAAATATTTAATGATCACTCTGACTTGATCCTTCTCAAATACACTCCATAGATGTTTTCTGACTCAGCTGAATTATGGAGTGTATTTTCTACATGGCATTTTGTTCCATCTCATAACAGTATTTTTTAAATACTAGTATCATTGCAACTCTTGGTTCAGAAATTTTTACTCTCAAATTATTCCATAAATTGACTACAGTTTTGTTGTTTTTGTTTTGTTTGTTTGTTTGTTTTTTGGGGGTTTTTTTGTTTGTTTTGGGTTTTTTGTGGCTTTTTCTTTGTTTTTGTTTTTTTGGGGTTTTTTTGGTTTTTTTCATTTCATGGCCCTTCCCTTTTAAATTCCTGCTAGGTTGCAGGATGGCTCACTTTGATTCGTTACATGAGTGAAGTTCTGGTTTTACATCCAGATCATGCTTACTCTGCTTGACTTGAGTAAATGCAGAAGTTTATTTAGGATTGCCTCTTAAATTCCCACTCATTTTTGTGGGAATTAGGCACAGAGGAAAAATAAAAGGTACATTTTAGAGATACTAGATTGCTTTTTGAAGTCAAGAAAATGGATTTTAAGATTTGGGTGGTATCTTCTGAGTTTCAAAACTATGCAGATCACTTGGCATAGTTTCTTTTTGTTTGTGTTTTTTTTTTAATTCGTTGTCACCTTACTGTTTTGAAGGTGTAAAATTTTTTTTACTCTTTGGCATTTAGAGACTGAAACAAAATGAAAATAAAATTTATTATTCCGAAATTTATTGTAGTTCACAAGATTGTTGTCTCGCATTGCTTGAATTCACAGCTCTAATAAATATTTAAACTTCCACTTGACTGATGCATGTTATAACACTCCATAAAGACTCTGTCTCCATGTCTTGCACAAACCTGTAAGTTGTCTGAAGCTGAACTTGCAGCCTGTTGTTCTCTTGCCTGGTATCTCACTGTAAAGATGTCTGAAATCTTGCTTACTAATCTTTTGCAGTGTGGGGAAAAAAAATAAATGCCTTTTTTAGTCTCCTAAGGATTTAACTTGATTTGATTAACTTGTTTGTCGCAGGACCTTTGAGCCTCTTGAGGTGCTGTGGAAGGAGCTTGCCATTTCTAAGGTTGCATTTCAGGACTTAACTCCTGCAAAAAGCATTTCTGACGGGATGAAGTGTGATACCATTAGCAGGACATGTGCAAACTCTAAGTCAGCTGGTTGAAGAATAATTTGGGCTAGATGACTTTTTGAACATGTATTCCACGATTAAGGCATATGTGAAATTGTTGAACTAGTGACTGCAAAATTTGCGAGTTCCCTATTAGTGTAAATTGGCTGCAATAAGATTGCTGAAAAATTATATCAGAATTCATGGATTTAATTGTCTGTAGTATCAGGCCAAACCTAGCTTGTCTTACTCATGCAAGAGGTTTGCAGACATTTGTTTCGAATAGATTAAAGCCATTAATGTGACTTAGTAGGTGCTAACTCTAAAGCTTCCATATGAAACTAATCTTATAGAACTGTCCTGCCTCAGAAATCAGCATGCTAATGCTGGTGAACAGTTAATCAGGGAAAAAAATTCAGTAATTGCTTAACTGATTTTTTAAATATAGTTTATTCTTTAAGGCTTATATACTTAGCCTCATTTTTTCCACTATGGCAATTTGTTAGAGATACAGTAATGAAGTATAGAATTATTTTGTTCAAGTTTTTATGTAAGAGCATTTGGAAATGGAAAAGAATAGATAAAACATGTGGCAATTGTCTTGCTCAATTGTTTTCATTCATCCAGTTAGAACTTTTTGACTAATCTTTTTTCCCTGTTTCATGCTGCAGCTTGAAGGAAGATCTAGCTCTGCTTTTGTCTCCTGCTGCTTGATCTGTCCGTTTGCACACAAGTTCCAGTTATTGTTGCATTATTATCTTGTAACTGTAATATATTTTTTTGTTTCTTCTAGCATAAAGAAATCCTTGACTGTTGAAAAACCTCACAGTGCTTGGGAGAGTTCAGATGACAGTCGTAACAAGCTGATGAGAGTAGCATCAACATCTAAATTAATATCAAAAGTGGCAAAGAATGCAGACAAGTATGTATTGGTTTCGTACATAAAAGCAAGCGAACTTTAGAGTCAAAATATTATGAAACCACACAATTCTAGTGAACTACTGGTGTATATGCTAGGACCTTTTGCATCTTTGTTTTTACTGTGAGTACTTACATAACCTTTGAGTTTGGTGCTCCCCATGCCCATGGAATTTTAAGATTATTTTAAAGTAATTCTTTAAATATTAAATAGGTTTTAATATTGCCTTTTTGGATTAGCAGAATTATGATATTTATGGCTTAATGTCAGTGATGTGAAACTTCCAACTGTTTTTTTTTTTTTTCTAATTAAAGCTGATTTGAAAACGTGAATGTATTTTCTTGGAGTCAATTTCTGGATTTCATATAGTATATGTTTCCAAAGTAGACTGTAATAGTAGGAATATACTTTTATGATTTCAGATATGTCTCTCAGTTTAACTGTTTAGCAGGTTCCTGATTGCAGCTTCTAGAAAATAGGCAGGGATCTTCTTTTCAGTGTCCCCTTCAGCAGGTGATGTGCTGTAGCCAAGCATTCCTCTGATCCTCTTCCTCAGCAGCAGGTTTTCTTGGTTTGTGGTCTCCAGTGAAGGCCTCTGGGGGTTGTTAGCACAGAGTAGTTACTCCTTCTCCTGTCAGCACAGGGGCAAGAGTTTGCTTTTTGCTGTAATCCTGCATTGTTGACCCCTATTGTGACCCACTCTTGTTCTCAGTACTCTGCCAGTTTGGCAGAGCTTCCCACTTTGTATTCACACAGTTTCTCTTTTTGACTTGGCTGAAATTTTTTCTGAAATTGTTTTGTTGATTTTTTGACTGACTCTTCTCCTATTTGCCAATATCTCCCCAGTTTGCTGGCAGCTTCTTCCAGCTTGGTGTTGCCTGCAGATTCCTAGATCTGCTCATTAATCTTCATTCAAATAGCCCTTGACTGGTCCAAGGCAGAACTGCCTGAAAACCCCTCCCATTCTGACAAATAAAGCACTTCAGGGCTTTCAGAGTAATTGCCAGTCTTTTTATGATTGTATCTGTAGTGCTCTCCTTAGTGTGCATATAAGACTGTCAAATACATAGTCAAGAGTGGTGCAAGTGCATTCCTTCTTCCCTAGGCATGGGAAGAACAAAAACAAACTAATCTTGGGTGTGGATATCGGCACATTTACTAAAAGCTTTATGCTTAGCCTGAAGAGTTCTGCAGAGCAGTGGCGTGCTGTGTATGAGGGAATTATTCATTACATACTTTGCAAGTATTTCCTTTCCTTTTATAATTGGTTTTCACTGTTGGAATTTAAAAGCCCTTTGGCAATTTAGGTTGTAGCAGGTTACTGCTGGATAATATTTTGGAATGACAAAAACCTCTGCCTTGATTTTTTGCTGAGGTTTTTGCTATGCTGCTAAATACCTTTCACAGTGTGATATCTATTTCAAATTTGCTAAAAGTAAAAAATAAATTTTACTTCTATTGACACTTTATTTATTGGTTCAGACATGGTCAAAATAGAGCTTTTTCCTTCATTTTTCTATGCTTCTGCTTATTTCTGAGAGATCTTAAATGTTGCCCTTCTACAGTCTCTAATGTAGAAAAAAAGTCAGGTGTCTAACAAAAGAGTGGACAAGAAAAGATTAGTTTAAATTATTGTTAGACGAAGTTGTCTGTTGATAACTTGAAGCTGTTGTATCTTAACTATATTTGGCAAGAAAAAAGCTTCAAACATAGATTGCAGATCATCACCTGATTGAAGACTGGGTGTTTGTTATTGTTGTGTACCTTGTTCCTGTGCTCAGATTTGTAACAAAGGCACTGTTTGCATGCAAGGACACACATTGATACTCATTTTTTACTCGCATTCTATATGCTGCTTTTCCATAAGAACTGATTGGTATTGTGCAAAGGCATATTGTTATATTGCATTTATTATTCCCAATTAAGAAATGTTGGCCTCATCTGCTTGAAGCTGCAGGAGTCTTGTGCAAGGGAATAGAATCCAGCCCCTAATGTGGGCCCCAGGACAGAAATGTTTTACATATGCTCGCACTATCAGCCCAGGATATGAACCTTGTTTATGCAGCTCAGTCTTTAAGTCAGCACTGAGCTGTAAATCAGTCTGATAAAGCCGCAAGAAGTAAGAGGGTTCCCACGGCAGCCCATCACTCAGTGTTTTTCAGGCAAGACTGGGAATCCACTTTACATTTTTCATTTCACAGTGTGGTAAAGGGTGATCCTACCAATAGCCAGAGATGATTTTCCTTATGCATATGCTTGACCCTTTGTCGCTGTTACAAAAACTTGACCTCCATACAGCTAAAAATACTGGATGCCGCTCATACCTTTCTGCTGAATTTCAAATGAATTCAAGAGGGTGTTTTATTCTATCTGGTCTCCTATCAAGGAGTGTTATTCTATTAAGAAGTAGGTCTGATGCTGGAAATCAGTGTTTCTTCCCCTTTACAAAAAGAATTACTGAGTTTTTTTGTGAGTAATTAATTTGTGGCTCTAGTAAGAAGAAATGTCTCAACTACACTGTTGAAGATTTTTGTGTTTGTGCATCAAGTAATGCTGCAGGGATCTGGTTTAAATGAAACTACAACTTGCTTACACTTAATCCATGTGTCCAATAGAGTTAATTCCTAGAAAAATTTGTGCTGTTGTATGCTGACAGCTTATTTTGACAGGTGTTAAATGCTTTGCATGCAGGCCTGAGGATGTTTGGCAGCTTAAAACATTTGGTTATTACAAGTTCTCACTCTCAAAATGGAATTTTCCGTGCACAAGGAACATGCCTTTGTAATTTATTTTTAAAAGCTTTTTGTATTTTATAATGTTAAGAGTAATTCTTAGAAGCCCTTGCCATAGGGCCAAAGACTTTAAGTTACTTGAAAGAGACAGTGAACTGCATAGAATAGTATGATTAAAATGCACTACAATAAGCAAGATTAGCTATTGAGCATCCTATACTACAGTTACACTGTACACAGAATATGATGAGATTGCCAAATACAATAATGGGTGAAAACTAGATGGTATTGCATTGATAAGCATTTTCCATATTATTAATGATAATATTTTGAATTTCTCTCCAGGCACAAAGATGTCATTGTCAGCCAAGGTAAATAAAAACATTTATTTTTAAATACTGGATGAAGTTGAAAATATTTTCTTTTGACTGAATAGTATTTCCTGTAAATGAATACATTGGGACATATGCTTATGAAATGGGTTTAGAGGTAAAATGGCATTAATCAGCTCCAAGAACTCATTTGGCAAAAAGTTACTCCAGACATGTATATGAATCTTTGAAATTATGGAGAAATACCTCATCAGATTGGATCTTTAGTAAGTACAGGAATTATTGGTGGGTGGGTGGTGGCATGATTCAATTTACTTTTGTGAAACAACTCCCTTTTAAAAAATTATTTTTTCTATGTGTATGTGCATAGAGAGAGGTTATGAAAATAAAAATCTGAAGTTTTGACCTATGTGCCAGTCTTCATCCAAGCAGGTGTGAGTGAGACATTAGAAGTAGTTTTAAGATATTTTATTTCTGTCCCATAACCAGCAAAAATGTCAACTCGTGAAAAAAACAGCCAAGGTAAGAATTAAGCTATGCCCTTTGGTTGCTTTCTTCTAATTTAGCACTCTCATAAATCTTTTATTTGGCTTTTCACCATCAAAGAGCATCAGTGCATATTCTCTTAATATTTCAACTCTCTTGCTATGGAAATTTATATGCATATGCACATTGCAGTCTATGTGGGGATTATTTGGGGATAATTAAAATAAATTACGACACACACAATTTCCTCAGAGAGGAATATACATTCAAATAGAAGTCTTGCATTGTTGCCTAAAACATCAGAGTATTAAGAACTGCCAACTAAAAGATTTGTTTTATCTCAGCTTTCTGTCTTGCCAATATTACAACATATAAATGCTGATTAAACAAGAACAGAGACTGAAGGTTTTAGTAGTTTCCTGAAATGAAAAATGAGTCTCTTCTGAAGTGTATGTCTTTGCACCAATGAATCTTGCATTCTGTGGCTACCTGCTGCTGCTGGCTTGTTCTGTCAGGAAAAGGAGCTATCTATCTGAACATGGTGGAATGTGACAACAAAAGAAGTCCGCTTCTGGTGCTGCAAAACTACTCTGCTTTGATGTCCTGCAAACTCTACTGAAGCATGCAGTTTCAAAACTGAAGCATGTAATCTAAATGCATGCTGTACACAACAGATCTATGTACAGGGGGTTTGTCTCATGCTTTTTTGCTGCTAATTAACAAATCCATAGTCTTCAGATTCTGTGCTGTCTGCAGGTTTACATTATTCACAGTCAGATTGCTTTTGGTCTCCTTTAAAAAAGGAAAAAAATACCCTCAGATTTTTTGACAGTTAATATACGAATTGTTGGAACGAAAGGAAAAATCAACTTGAATCCAATTGCATTATCTTTTTCTAGTTCACAGAGAAATTATAGGTATAAAAATATGCTTACGAAAAGCATCTTCAGAGACAAGATGTGTGAAAGAGAATGAATAAATACCAAGAACAAAGAAGAAATGTTTCATTACGCCATGGTGCTTAACACCAGCTGTGGAACAGTACATATGTGCAGCAGTGGTTACTGTAAAAGGAAAGCTAATCAGTAGTGGCCAGACCAGGTGCAATTTAGCTTTGAAAGTTTTTGAATGAAACTGTTGTATTAAAAATACCTCTTCTAGTAGAAACAGCTTTTCACAAAACCAAGTTGCATATAGTTAAAATACCTTCAGTACTAATTATTTTCTTACAACGTGTTTCTACTCTACATGTTCTGCCAAAAATGGACTGTCCTGAAGTTCTCTTACTCTGGTAGTTGTAACTTCAGTGGCCTTGATGTGTTCTCTGCTATCTACTGTGTTACTATGAAGAGGATGTGATGAATGGGCATCTTCTAAGTGTGTCATGCCATAGTCTGTCCTGAGCCTAACTGGAATGAAAGAGAAACGTGATGCAGATAACAGGGCCCCGCATATATGGGAGATGGAGGGAAAGTCTTGTCATAGAAAGTGCATTTGTTCCATTCTAAACACACAGCATGGCAAAATATAATTCAGCCTCTAACATGGATGCAGTTGCAGTTAGAGGATTTAAAGTTGGGGTTTTTTTTAATAATGGCTCATTGAATGTATTTTTGGACAGGTTTTAGAGTACGGAGTATGTCTGCATGTCTGTGTGTGCAAGACTGTGTTAGCTTTTGTGTTATGTTTACTGTGGCAGAAAAAACGTGTAAGTTACTGTTATTGCAGCAGGTTCACCCATCCTTTCCAGTATAAGCTTAGCAATACTTTATCACTTCTCTGTCAGGGCAGGTGACTTTAGCCTGTTTTGTACTCGGCAGTTGCCACATAAGTAAACCACTTTCCAGTTGGCACCTTGACTCAACTGGTCAGGAAGCTGAAGAGTTGCACAGACAATTAGCGTAAGGTTTCTGAGGTAAATCCTGTGGACTTGGACAGGATGGGATGAAGAGTTGCCCTTGCTCATGGTGTTTGTACAGAACCTTCCTGTTCTGGAACACAAAGGCACGGAAAGTTATAGCTACTTTTACACTCCCTTGTGGCTTGCCAACCTTTGCCTCTAGGGGTGAGCAGTCTCTAGCACGGTGTTAATTAAGTTATAGCAGCTCCCCTGAGCTGCTCGTTTCACTGAGCTGTGTGTAAAACACTGCGTATGCCCCCAGCACTCACCTCCCATAAGAATTGAGTCCACGTGCTCCCTAGACCTAGAAATTCTGTGAAGGAGGCTCTTGGGAAGACTGCTGATGTGCACACTGTCAAGCTTCAAAGCAAATCTACGTTAAAAATATGTCAGTGACTTTACACATACATAAAATAAGTTTGGAATCACTGTGAAATTGCAAATTTTCATAACAGAAGGTGTTTACATGGGATAATGGGATGGAAAATGACATTTTTATGTTGCTTTGAACATCCTGGAATGACTGTTTCCTTTTCTTGATTCAGCTATTAAAGAAACAGCTTTGAAAATGTTGGTGTAGTATAGTACCACAAAATATAGATGAATATATTTTTGCATGCTTAGTTCTTGGAATCTAATTTTCCTAGCAGCAGTAGTTACTGCAGTAATATCTGTCTTGTGGCAGTCTGTGTTAAAGTGAAAGACTTGAGGAGCAAGTGAGAGTCTTAGATGAGCTTCAGCAGTGAAAGGCATTAGCTGTGATGTCGGACTTGGCTTTGGTTTGGTGTGGATCCCCCAGAGAGTGCAATGCATGTAAATGTCAGCAAGACCTAGGCAATTCTCTTCTCCTGCCAGGAGCAGCAGCAACATGGGGAGCCACAGCCTCCAGCTGCCTTGTGGGCAGCCACTTGATTTTCTTCTGTTTATGTCCATGCCAAGGCCATGTTGTTGCAGTGCTCATCTCGTACCTTCTCAGTACCCTGTTTTGTTCCCTCAGTGCCTTTATCTCTCCCACTCAAGTTGAATTACATATACTTCACATAAGGTTAGTCCTGAGCTTTATGCTTCTGAATATGTGCTGAAGCAGAGGTAATAGGGTCAGTTTGTTTGTTTGTCCTTGTAAACCACACCAGCCTATTTACAATAAAATCTAGTACTAAAATTCTGTGAAAATCCAATAAAGCTATGGGTGAAATGAACAGGTGCTTACTACAGCCTTAAAAGGACTCTAACTAAAGTTATTCTTTTAAATTCTTTACCAGCAGGTGTTTATAATTGCCTATAAAAGCCATCTTGCTTCTCACTTCAGCAGAAACATTTTTAAAGTATTAATCATAAGGCATTCATATTTTTATACCCAGAAGTTAAAGACCTGGCTTATTTTAAGATAAAAGGTAATTTATTTCACTGAGATTGTATGTTTGAATTTGGTTCTCCGTGATAGCAGCTCCATATATGAATCACTTGTTCACTTATTATAAAGTAATAAGAGGAGACACTTAAACTTTTTGGATGGCCATAAAAACCATATGTGAAAGAATTAATGAAAAACATTAAAAACATTCACTGCATTCCTAAGTTTTTTGGGTTCTGGTTTGTTTTTTTTTTTTTTTAAATTGTGCTTTATTAGTTTCCAGTACTTTTTCTTCTGTTAGTTTAACTGTGGAATAGTTTTGGCTTCACAGATGGAGCAATCGTGGAGCACACAATGGAAAAAAATTTACCCTGCTGACAATGTGTCCCATCTGCTGAGAGTGCAAAATTCAGTGACTACCTCAGATCGCTTTTTCATCAGACAGAGATTTTGTGTCAGGTGGTTGTTGAAGGTGCTCGTGTACCTGGGGGCAAATGGAGACCCAGTCTATCATTATTGGGCTCCTTGCTCTTGTTCAGGCACAGTGCATATTATTAAAAACCATCAGTACTGTCACAAAACCAAAGTGTGTATTTGGGACTTTTTATCGCTGATTCTTGGTGAAGTCAATGGTTTTATTATTTAAGTAGGAAGCATTTAGATAGAGTCTTATTAAGGTTGTTTGTGTCCAGTATTCCTTTTTGAGTCCCTTTTTCTCTTTTTTTTTCATAAAATGCTAGAGTCTAATGTTAAACTTCAATTATTTCAGTGCTAATGGTAACTGTTGTTAATACCTAGATTCTTAATGTCACCCAAAAATGAAAAAGCAAAGTTTGCTTATCAGATTATGTAAAATTAATAACTAAAGATCTGTTAAGAAATTTCAAGGCAAAGCTGTAAAATCATTCCAAATCAAGGCAAGTCTCTTGTCTCGTCTGTTTTTTCTGACTGTTTGGTTGGCATTGTACCAGGGCTCAATAGCAATGGTGCATGTCTGTCAGGTTCAGGAGGCATTGGCACATAATAGCTCGGGGTGAGAGATGGCAGTCCTGCAGCCACATTTTAATTCCACTGTAACATAGAATGTAACGGTCTGGGCTTGGTGGCTGAATTTGGTTGTCTCTGTGCTGTTAGCACTGGCTTAAATTAGAAACAGGCTTCTGAGCTCTTGTCCCTCAGGTTAGTGGTCCTGCAGAGTTCTTGGACACAGGCCTGAAAGCAGAAGGCTTGTGGGAAAGAAGCTATTTGTAGTATTAAAAAGCATAACTTCACTGGTCAAGCAACTAGAAGGTGAGGACAGATTAATAAATGTACCCTGGATGTGGTAGTTTATTGTATATTGCTAGAGTGTTCTGCTTGGCCAAGCTAGTTGGAGTCTTTTGGAGTTTTTCATTTGCTTGTAAATTACTTTAGGGTGCTGCTACACATAAATAGAACTGAGCTGGGATTTTAATGGATCAGTCCATGTTGATCTTTTGGACTAGATGGTGTGGGACCTAATGAAAAATACTCAGTAATAATTTGCAAAATTACTGTAATAATTCCTTTAGAACTAAACTTGTGTGTATGTATGTATAATCTACTGTATGCTCATAAGACATCCCATTATGTATACACTTGCTAGCTGAAGAGCAATTAATTACAGCACAGACTTGTGGGGCTACCTCAGTGTCTTGTCTAATGAGGAATAGCGTAATTTAAATACCTTCTTCTACTATTTTGTCCAGTTTTGTTGAAAAAATCATTAATTGAGGGTGAAAGTTGCTCACATGCTTCTGTAAAACTACCTGATGATTTCTTTTTGCAGCATGTTTTTTGGAAAATAGGAGAATTTTGGTTTTGTAGTGTCGCTATCTTCAAATTTCTGAAGTATCTGCATAGTAGCTTTCATGTCTTCTGAATTGCTTTTCGCTCTAGATACTTCTGAGTTAATCTACAAAGACTTCTTTGATCTTTTTTTTCTCTTCCTTTCCTATTATTTTTATTATTTTCCCTTGCAAGCTTTTCATCTTCCCCTAAGAATATGATTCACACAAAGTAAAAAAATTGCTTAAGTGCCATTACACGAGTCTTTCTGTGCTGACTTCATGGAAGCACTAATTTCAGCCTTTCAGATGGTTTGTGTTGCAGTATCTTTGCTCTCTGTTATCACCTGCATGGTTTTTCATTGACTTTACCTTCCAGCTTGCTTTCCCTGAATTGCTGGGTTTTAAACTTTCTTCCAAAGCTGAATTAACAGAAATTGTTGGGAGTTGAATTTTAATGTTACTGAGCTTATTATTATTATTTCTTCATTTTTTTTATAAGGCCTGATTAAAAGCTTATTCATGTTAACAGGAATCTGTCTTGGTACAAGGAGGCTTTGCAGTAAACTTTCAGCCAGTCCACTATTTATCTACAATTTATATTTGCCCTTAGTTTTAGTCCTGGATTGCCATGCCTTATCAACAGGTTCCTTGCATGCAAGGCAACTATGCTGTCTTAGGGTGACTGTCAGAGAAGATGCACTCATTTCCTTGCAGCTCAGCCAAGCTTCTGGAGCTCCCTCTCACTAGCAGCACCTTGTTTCACCAACGTATTTATTCCTTTCTTCTCTGTCAGGCTGTAGACTTCCAAAGAACATGCTGTAGATACTTTGGTTGCTAACATCTGCCTCCAGCCTGCTGGGACCTGTTTGGCTTAGTGTTTACACTAATGACATTAACACAGGAAATTAGAAGCACTGAAATTTCACTGATGACACGAAGCTGGGAGGCCAAACTGTTGGAAGCTGAGATTTTAATACAGTAAGATCTAGATGTTCTGAGGCTGGAGTAGTATAAAACAAAATTGAATTATTCATGGTGAGAGATCACACATACAGGATTTGCTAGCAATGTTCTAGCTTTATAAACAGGTGCTTGCCAGAATTAAATTGTAGGGGAAAGGACGATAACATGCTACTTAATTGTGCGAAGATTGAACCACTCACTTACTGTGAAAACACAAATGCAGTCCCAGGATGTATCAGAAGTAATTCTAATTGGAGACAGAGGCCTTGTGGAAATTGTTAATGCATCAAAACCCTGGTAGATTCTCGTCTGTAATACTGCATGCACCCATAATCATAAAAGGTAAATTTTGTCATGCTGTAGAGACAGACTAGACCCTTACTATGCAAAAAGGAGTTAAATAGCTGGGTGTTTTTATCTTTTCAGAATATGAAGGCTGGGAGGGTTGCTGTTTTCTTGCTCACCCAATCTACTTTCTGACAGCAGATGGGCAGACCTGTGCTGAAGTGAGCAGCCATGCTGTCACACACATAGAAAGAAAACAACCTGGCCTTGTGTTATTGTCACCTGGAAGTTGAGAGGTTTCCAACTAGTAGTAGAACGAGGTTTTTGGATGCTATTCTGGAATCAGCAGAGTGTGTTTGTGTCTCTCCCAGTGACAGCCAAGGCTCTGCTCTCCAAAGCAGGTGCTGCAGTACCCTGCAGTGTAAGGAATAGTAATGCAAGCAGAGAGAGGGCACTGCAGAGGGATGTTGGGTATCTATGAGGCTGGACAAGGCTGAGCTGAGCTGATCCATGATGTTCCTCCAGCTCATTACATTAATTTGCATTAATTTGCAAAGCTACATGCCTGAACAGTGCTCAAGACCACCTTTACATGTGCCCTCACCATGTCCTGGTTTCTCTCTTTGTGTCCTTCCTTCCAAACAATGTTTTGTGTCAGTTCACCTGACTCGAACTACATTTTAGTCAAATTAAGTGTTTCTGGGTCTTTTGGGTGGAGTTAATAACTTCCCCAAACCTCTGGGAAACCCATGGAGCACCAGCACCTGCATGGAATCTTCTTAGGTCTGGCACACCCAGAGGGCTGCTACGTGAGGCTAATAACCTTGAGCCAGTCCTGGGAGCATAAATTGGGAGTGCTGATCCTGTGTTCCCTGGCGCTCGTGTAAAGAGATTGTTGAGGCTCCAGAGTTGAATTATTGCGGAGCCAAGCAGAGTTTGGCAAGGACTGTGAATTGGAGCTCAAAGCTGCATAAAAGCAGCTACAGCTGTTGATGGTGAAGAGCTGACCCCTGGAGCCAGGGCCTGCAGCCACTTGATGCTACCTTTTGTAGCAACTGTGGGCCTGAGCTGTTACTTTTTGTGTGGTGTGGATAATCCATGGCACCTGGGTGTGCTACCTGCAGAGCTTCAACTGTACTTTTCAGTTGGTTGCATCCAAGGATTTATAGGATGTCTGCAGTTGCAGAGTAATTAACTTAGCTACTGCCATAGGTCCCTTCAAGGTATGCCCTCCTGCCCCTTTCTACACATATTCTCCAGCTCCACCTCCCCCCCC
>VZTJ01006415.1:121996-210964 GCA_013397795.1 Orthonyx spaldingii | reverse complement strand
CCGCCCCACCCCCCCCCCCCCCCCCCAGTGCTTCTACACAGTGCATAGTGAGGTCTGAACACCTCTTTATATGTTCATACCTAGTGTTTTCAGGCTGGTAGATACCAGAATTGTCAAGGCTTTTTTGTTGGTTGGTGTTTGGTGAGTTTTTTCACTCTCTTTAAAAGTTTTGACTTGTTGTCCCTTACATACGCATCTGTCATAACCTGACCAAGGCTCTTTTTCCCAAAACAAGGAAAAAAGAGTCTAGGCATGCTGCTTTGTATTGGAACAGTGAGGCTGCAGGAAAGGAGTGTAGTCTAATGGTCTTGATCATTCAGTTGCGCAAGTAAAACATGAAAGAGTTAAGTCACTGATTTTCTTAAGTTGCAAATACAAGAATTTGGCCTCAGGCAATTAATTGCTGTTTGAGAATGGTGTTGATGTACTGCCATACTCTCTAGTATTTCAAATGATTTTTACATTAATATTATATCTGCCCTACAGGTTATTCTAACAAAAGGAAATCTAGTCTTAGACAAAAAAAAATCTTTCATGAGTTGTCTCTTTTTTCCTAATCCTTCCTCTTCTTTAGAGAGAGGCTTAATCAAGTTTTGCCTAGCTTATGTCTTTCTAACAAGTGTTTTAAACATGTATCTTCACAGGTAATCTTGAGTAAATGCAGCTAGATAATAAAGGTAAAAAAATGTTCTTTCTTTAATGGGAAGCTTCAGACAGCTCATTTGTATCCAAATGCCCTGTAGATATTCTTTTCCCTGAGCTCCAGGAGAGCCTCTTCTGCCAGAGACTTGACTGAATTCCTCTTGGGCTCTTCATCTCTCTCATCTGCAGAGTCCAACAGGTGCAACTGCCTCCATCCATAAGAATTTCAGTTGCAGCTTGTCTCCGCTGTTCTAAGGAACAATGAGAAATTTGATCCCAAATTTGTGGTGTCATTTTTCACTGATCTTGTGGAACCAGAAGTGTCAAGCTCAGTGTTAAATCAAGAATTTATGGTTTAACAATGAGCGGTCTTTTGTAAATACCCTGAGGCTTTAATTTATTTATAAGGTTGCAGGTGCCAGATTTTAATAGAAAGGTCATTGTTAATACATTACTCTTGGGTTTGGCCAGTGTTATTCTATCTGTGATTGTACATACTATAAAAAATATATTGGTGGATAAGTGAGACATGGTACTAGTTTGGGGTAATTATCTAAGCATTTATGTCAAACTAGTGGCAGCTCCAATCTTTAGCTTTTCTTGGCAATGCAATTAAGCGATGTGCATTTGGTAAAGTAACTATTGTGTCTAATTTAGCTACCAGGGAGTGATTTCCTTTGTTCCTTTTTATTTTATCTGACATAGGTTTTCTACTGTTCTAAGTGGAAGGAGTCTTCTAAAAATGTTTCTGTAAGCAGAAGAGTCTGTTTTTGAGACTACTTTGCTTCTGCTATCACCAAAATTACCTGGTTTCTGTTGCCTTTTTACATCTCCAAGTTTGACTTGAGCTGTTATGATTCTGTGGAAATAAGTCTGAGTTTCTCATAATTTCAATTTCAGATTTTCTAGGGAATGCCAAACATAGATTGCACAATCATGCAGTCTGAGTATTAATCTTATGCTTAATTGGGGAAATATTTCCAAGCATTCCCTGGACATTATGGGGAGGTCTGTTTCATGTTTGTTTTCTTAAACGAGTATGAAAGGAATCAGTAGTTGTTTAAAAGTCTTAATTTTAGACCTTAGTGTTGGTTGCGTCAAATGTGATTAGAGATTTCTTAATACCGTATTGCTAATTTGCAGCTATTCTTCTACTCCAGTTGTACTCAACTATTCACATTTTAGTTTGAACTCTGAGTGGCCTCTGTCTGCTATGATTTTCAAATCCCCACTCATAAAAAAGTGTCAGCATTCCAAATTCACAGCAGAATATTATATTACTTTGCTTAATATTTATACTAAAAATGGATATTAATTACTAAAGAAGTTGAAGAGTGATAAAAAGTTATTGCTTCATTGATGCAAAGTTAGTGAAACATTTGGCTCTTTGTCATCAGTGCTTTTTGAAATGAAGCTGTCATTTTCCCTGGTGGTAGGTAAGCTCACTTTGCTTAAAAAGGAACTCCTAAAAGCTTGTGAAGTGCTCAGATGAGACAGACACATGTTTTGTCACAGCTAGAGGCAGTATTATAGCTGGAGTCATTATGAACTGTTGCTTCTTCCCATTCTGCAGGATACAATGCTTACTAGCTCAGCTTGCTGTGTAAGTTTGTGATGATATATCATTCTTGATTATGTTCGTCAGCAAAGCTCTTGACACTTTTTCCTTCAGTGTCCTTGTGTCTCAGCTTGGCTGTTAGGATTTGGAAAGGTGGGCAGCTGGGTGGGGGAAAGAACCAGTTGGATGGTTGGCCTCAGAGGGTTGTGGTTGATGGATCACACTGTACCTGATGGCCAGTAGGTGACACACGAGTCTGCAGGGTTCTGGCTTGGCCCTGCCCTGTTGAGGATCTCTAGCAATGAGCTGAGGTAGGTGAGACAGTACACCCTCAGGTTTGCAGGGACAGCAGACTGGGGGCCTAGTGGCTGTGCTGGAGAGATGGGCCTGCAAGAACCCCACAGAATTAAGCAGGGGCAAATACCAAGTCCTGCACCTGCGGGGAAGAACAGTCCTTGGCAGGAATACAGTCTGGGGACAGAGGGGCTGCAGGGAGCAAGCTCTGTGGGAAAGGCCCCCGAGGTGCTGTCAGGTGCCAGGAGAGGCTGTGCCACCTCCATCCTAGGAGTTTTTCAAATCTGAATTAGGTAAAAGCCTGAGGAACCTAGTCTGGCTCAAGGCCAGGTAGAGGTTGGAGTTAGAGACCTCCTCAGGTCCTTTTCAACCTGAAATAACTTATTTGTAATTCCATGACTAATTATTTATTCCATTTCATATTTGAATTTGAATTTTGCCTTTATAACTTGCATGTCTAAAATGTTACATGCTCAGTCTGTTCTATCACAAATTCAACTAATGCTTATTCTGTGTGTGTTTAATGTTCCATTAAAAAAAAAATAAAATCTGGGCCTTTACCAAGCTCACATTTCAAAAATAATTATTGTATAACCAGTGTGATTTGCATCTCTGTGCTTATTACTGGTTTCTTTTGTTCCTACGTCTTGTGTAAACTTGCCATGTGATTAATGTGCCTTTTTGTTTCAACAGAGGGAGAATATATCAAGATGTTCATGCGAGGCCGACCAATCACAATGTTCATTCCTTCTGATGTAGAAAACTATGATGATATTAGGACAGAGCTGCCTCCTGAAAAGTTAAAACTGGAGTGGGTGTATCCTTAATATCAATAACTACTCACTGTTCCCTTTTTGTCTTGTCTTGCCTTGCGTTTTTCCCTTTTATAATCCAGTCTTGTCTCTTTTCTGTTAAGCGGTAAAAACTAAAAAGTGAGGAACAATGTTCAAATGACTATAGCAATGGAAATGATTTGTAACTCCTGTATAGTACAACTTTAAAGGGCAGACTTCATAGGTACAGAAATACTGTACTTTTTCTTTCTTTGTTTTGCTGTTTCCACTAATTCTATTTTATTAACTAGTTTATATTTAGCGTGAAAGAATGCTTCTTTGGAGAGTTACAGAGTTTCAAAAGTGTCCCACTCTGCCTTCCACTATATTAATGTAGGCTTTGCTTCAGGAACATTGTTACTTTTCAATATCTGATCCTTTTTTTTAGGAGGTTTTAGACCTATGGAAAATGTTGAGTTTGTTGTCCGTACCTATGGAGTGAGGCTTGCAGAAGCAGCCATCCTTTGCACTGTTTCTGTATTTCAGCTCCAAAGTGAAGTGGTTAATTTCTGGGAAACTAGTTTGTATTAAATGCACTAAATTTATCATTTAAAGAACTAAGTAGGTGTGTGGCTGGTGATAATTCTCCAAGTTAACTAGATCAGACGTTAAGTTCATTTGAAGAGATGTACTTTTGCACATGTTTTCCTGTCACACCCCCATCTCTGCAGATTTTTCCGGTAAGCTGTGATTGTGTAAGTTAGTTTCTTAGTACTTCAGTAAAATAACGTGTAGAGGCAGCACTTGAGTTGTAATAATCTGAAGTTTGATGCTCTGATGTTGCTGAAAGCAAGAAAATATTTTAGGAATGTTGATGATACACTGTCATATGTCAGGAGGAAAGATTAAAGTCTGACTGGAAGAAAAACAGAGATCTTATTCATGCTTTGTAAAGCTGTGGTACCCAATTTTCCAACCACCACAGCTCTTGGTTGCTGATGCTGGCACTCATGATTGTGGAGTGAATTGGGTCAGTCACTGATCTGACTGAAATGTAATCTTTTTTTGTGAAGTTAATTTTCAAGCAGGACCGATACATTAGTTTGATTCGCCTCACAAACATGCAAAGACTGGAACTGGCATACTGGAGGAACATGAGCTCTAGTTTTCCAGCATCAGTGAGCAGTTTGGACTGATGAAAACTGATCATGAAATCACACCCTCAGTTAAGTAGGTGCAAATCCCAGTGTGGACACATTTAATGTCCAAGAACCTTAAGTTCAGGTTAAACTCGTTGGCTGCTGAGGTCTAATTAAAGTGAAATAAATCTAGTCTGAACAGACTGTCCATATGTTTTGGAATCTGTTTAAGGAAATGTCATCCTAAATCAGACCGGTATATTTATGAGTGTAGGGTATCTTTTGGATGCAAAGGTGAAGAAAATGAGGGAAAGGCAGTAAAATTTATGAGGACTAAATATTGGTCTTTGTGAGTTCAATCAAAATTGTTGTTCAGTTTGGAAAATAGAGCAGCAGCAGATCTTATGCTTTATGCTCAGGTTTAGCAAAGGGAACAAATCTGCAAGACAGCTGTAACTTGCAAATATGATGGCAAACTGCTTTTTTAAAAGGAATGGGGAAAATGATTCACTGAGTATTTTGCTGATGTCAGTGTTTTACACCTGAAAGCTCAACTCAGTGTTAAATAGTTCAGTTCATAGGTTTAGTTTTGAATTCTTTTAATTCTCCTACCTTCTGTATGATTTTTTGTAATTGGGTTTTCCTTTGTTATTAGGCTTTTGGAAAATGCTGGTCAACTATCAGCAACTTCAAGGAAGCAACAGACAGATTGTTGGGGTGGTTTTTTGTTGGTTGATTGGTTGGTTTGGGAGGTGGAAGGGGTCTCTTTTTTTAGATGAACTGTTTCCTGTAGGTATATTCAACTACTGATACCTTGCAGATTCAACTAGGCAAACTTAGCTTTGGTCTGCCCTGCAGATTACTGCCATTTGAAGCAATGCCTAAGCTGCTTGGCAAGATAAAGCAGCTCATGGGGAAGTCTGAGCTCTTGACTATGTCTGGTTCCTGAGTGATGTCATTTAAATTGAATAATTTAGTTTGAGTATCCCTGCTTTGTAGTGCAATCTTTGCTACTGCACTTCAAAACTGGTTAAAGCATATCTGACATTCCTAGTAATAACAGAATTGTTTTATTTAGTAGCTTCAGAGGTCACAGTCAGTGCAGCTTTTGACAGTGACTTTGTAGATTCTTTCTCCCAGTGTACAATAGCTCAGTTTCAGGAGGGTGTTTAAGACTGTGTTTTATGAGATTATTTCTAGCAATGGTGCTCTTCTAAGAATAATAGAAGACAGTGGTAAATATACTGCTGAATTCTGGTGTACAGTGTGGATCACTTTTCATGAAGGCAATAGCTATTTTTAGCCAGTTCAAACAAACAAACAAACAAACAAAACCCCCAAAACTTAAAGTTTTAAAACGTATTGAATGTTATGACAAAACAGTCCTTGTAATTGGTGAGAAATAGTCATAATATCAAGGCAACTATCTCTCAATTTCTCTGATTTAATTATCAGTTTCACTGAAAGATTAACATTGAAATTCAGTGGAAATCAAGCATCAAAGTTATCACCCCTTTTTCTGTAGAGACACAGTCAATTATTGCATTAATTTTATTGCGTTAATTGTATTGCATTGTATCTGCTGCTTTGTTTTGTGTGTGTGGAGAAGGAAAGAACTGCTGTGGAGCAGCAGCCCCTCTTTTTTTCCCCTCAAGATAGTTTGGGATAGAGAATGAGGAAAGCAAAAAAATTTGTCCCACAAGACAGGTGTTTCCTCTACATGCTTGTAAAAACTGTGCTTCTAGAAAATACAACCACTCTTTGGTACTTTATTTTGTAGGAAGGGTAAAGGAAAGGAATGGACTGAGAAAATGTAATTTTTTTTTGTCTTGCAGCTTCATGGATGTGAGAGTTTAGTGGTGGGTGCCAAAATATTTAGCTCTAGCTTGGCTAAGCATGGAAGGCTTCTGCTGTGGAAAGACATGTTTGTGTAAATTGTTAATACTTTTCTAGGATGAATGTTCAAAGATGTCAATCTTACTAAATCCTTATCAATACGTTCCCTATTGTATACAGTAGATGAGCAAAATCTGCCTCTCTCCTCTGAGATGGTATTTAAAACAGTGTTCTTAATGCTTCAGGATAGAACAAATATTTTCATTGGTTTGTAGCCCATTGCTTTTGAATGTTCAGTTGTTTGGTTTTTTGTTTGATTTTTTTATAAAAGGCCATTCTGGGTTTTCTTTTAGTTCCATCAGTGTTTAAAAGAAGAAAAAAGAGGAAAATCTAGTCGGGAAGTAAATAGTAATGGAGGAGAAACAGGCATCTGTTTTTTCTGCCCTCAGCATTGTGTTGTATCAGCATTTCTCTCGATACTATTTGCTTAGCAAGCCAGTGAATAATCTCTGCTTCAGAGGAGCCATTGTGTTCTTCCATACTAAACGGAAGACAGCAAGATAGAAATCTGTTTTGTTTTCCACACTCCAAAGGGGTTTAATTGACAACTGAATGCAGTGTCCCTCTTTGAACTATTGTTTAGTTACAGCATGTGTTTAATTTTGCAAGTGTTCCTCTGATACGTCAGCCCTGTGGTCTGGTGGGACTGCAGAAGAGGAAGGGGAATGTAGTGGGACATTTTTGGGGGTGCAGTGCTATTTTTGATAGAAAGGTAGCCCTTCTCCATGAAGAATAGAGGTCAGGCTATCAGAGGAGGAGATACCAGTTTAGATACTCCCAAACTTGAACTACTGCACATGCCTGCATTTATGAGAAAGGGCCAGCTTCATCCATCCATCTTTCTCCATGTGGGCCTTTTACTTCTTTTTATTTACCTGATTAGCTAGGACCTGGGGCTGGAATCCTCTAGCTGGAGTTGCTTAATATATTTCCCATATTTTTCTTGCTGTTGCCAGGTGTATTAGTTGGCAATCAAGTGGAAAGCTCTCTAAAGTACAGGACATAACAGGAAAATAATATTTTTGGGGCTACAGAGTTAGATGTTAAAGACTGAGTTATGCTGTTAATTGTACCTGGTGACCCAGGGAACTGAAGTGTAGGCAGGCAGCCACATTAATAATCTAGATGAAGAAAACTGCACCTGTTCCAAAGAAATAATGAGTTGCAATAATGTTTGATCACTGCCAACCAAGGCTCATTCACAGTGTGTAAAACTTCTGAATGTCATTAGGATCCATGCATAATCCTACAGAAAACATGCCTTTTATATATTTTGGGTAGATTTGGATAAAGTATTTTTCACTGTGTAAATTGCTTTTGAGTTTGCTTAAAAAGTGTTCTTAAAACAGTCTAAAGAAATATTTTTTGAACTTGGCAGCTGCTGTGCAGAAGGTTGCCTTTTTCTGTAGGGCATTAGGAATTGCTTTAAAAGGCCAAATGAAAGCAATACTCTACTGCACAGTCTGCTGATACGCAGCTCTGTTGCTATAAAAAATGTTAAATTAGAGTAGTGAGTCCTGCTGTTACCTATTGAAATTTCACACGGAAATTTTTACAGAACTGCCAACACTGTGTTTGCTTTACTTCTACCATGTCTTATTTTTTAACATCACCGATCATCATTTCTTGAGGGATTTGGTTTCCTGAAGTCCAGTTGTATGGGTTTTGTTTTGTAGTTCCAGAGGGAAAAACTTAACAGAGCATCTGCTGACATGAAAGCTCCCCAGGAAGCCTTTAAAGTTAAAAAAAAAAGGTTGGTTGGGCTTTTTTTGGTATTCAGTGATTATGAAAACCTTGACCAAAAAAATATAAAGATATGGGTATCGTGGAAGAGACTGTCGAGCCAATGTTTACCTCCTTCCTACCGGAGAAATCGTGTATTTCATAGCCTCAGTGGTGGTACTATTTAACTATGAGGAGAGAACCCAGCGGCACTACTTGGGTCACACTGACTGCGTTAAATGGTTAGTATACAACATTTGCATGTAAGTGTGTGGGTAATAATGCAGAAATATTTTTTTTTCTCTCCTACTATAGAAACTAATTAATGTCATCATAGTTGTAGTTATTTTCTGTTTAATCAGCCCCAGTGGATTTCACTATAGCAAACACAGCACAAACAAATGATGTTAGAGCAGTTGATTCTAGCTTAGGAAGTCTGGTTTAAATGTAAAACAAGGGGATATGTATAAAATCTAAGAGTGCCAGGTTGAAGAAAGGATCTTTGCATAAATTATTCCAAATACTTGTCCCAGAAATGAAAAATTGTTGTTAGCGTAACTCTGAATCAGTTTTTTACTGGCAGTATGGCAAAAGTACAGTCTTAAAGGAGAACTAGAAAACCGTGTGGAAAACTGAGCAATCTTTTTTTTTCATTTTTTAAAAGATGCCCCATCCAGATATAAAGAGAGTCTGGGAAATCAGGAAGATGTTTACATGTTTGCAAAAAAAAAAAACCAACTAGAGAAGCAGGAAAATTGAAGCCAATGTAATTGTGGGTGCAAAGACAGTTACAGAATTTGCTATGTTAGTCTGCAGGGTAGTGCACAAAATCTAATGGTGAACATAAACACTCTACCGTGCTGTACCTGACTGGAGAAAATTTGACATCTAAAGCTCTTTTCTCCTGTCTGCGTAATTGCTTCCTGTGGGAGGAATGCTGCCAGTTTTGTGTTCTTCACTTTGATTCAGAAAATTGAACTGAATTGTAAATTTTTTTGGAGTCCATCATTATGACTTCTTCAGGTTTCCCCTGGCTCCCTTTATTTTTTCAATGGCTTTCTTCACCTTTGTAATTTTACAGAGACAGCAAGTAAGAAGATAGGTCAAAAAATCCCAAGGACTGAGAGGATGTATTCTCTGAAATCTGTTTTTTCATATCAGCTTCAAAGCAAAATGTGATAAGCAAGGGCAGATTTTTACTTCCACTAGCAGTGCACTACACTTCATTAGTACAATTACATCAGTAATTCACTTCAAGTGGCGGTAATCCCTGACTCTTGGGTGCACAGGCAAGCCCTCAGCCAAGTTTTTTGCCTGTTTTTTTCCCCAGGTTCATGTCATCTCTAGGTTTAGGCATAAAATGCACTGTAGTGTTTATAAATATGGCACACAACTATGTGTTAGAGGCTCATTATGAGACAGTGTTCATTTTGTTGCAGTGGACTCCCAGTGTAGTGCAAACCTTAGATGTGTCAGAGCACATGTGGAGGTGGCTCTTCTGGCACTCCTGGTTGTGTGTCGGCAAACAGTCAATAAAGTGTGAAATGAAATATCTGCTGAGAAATATTCAAGCTGTCTCCTTAGAAGTGGGATTTAGGATCATAAGTGTCTTCATGGGCTTTTGTTGAGAAACAAATAAAAAAATTTACAAAACACCTCTCAGTTTTGAAGACCTATGACAGCAAAAGCAAGTCATATTTCTGTCTGTCTTAGTCTTGCAGTTCATCCAGACAAAATTAGAATTGCAACAGGACAGTTAGCTGGAGTGGATAAAGATGGAAGGGTAAGTAATAGAGCTGTTGAGCAGTAGTATCTTGTTTTGAAAATCAGGAAAAAGTGGTTTGGGGTTTTTTAATCATCACCTTCTGTCTGCAGTTTATATTATGCACTGCGTTCACTGAGATATTTTGAGTTTCTCAGGTAACAGCCTGCTGTATCTCTAGCAAAAGACACTAACAATGGAACACCCAACCCTACATTAAAAAGAGCAGAAGCTCATAAAGTCCTTTATCTGCAAGCAAACATAAAACTTGTAATTGATTTATAAGGCCACGTCATTTCTGTCACGTTGCTTTCAATATGTCTTCTCCCAAGGGAGAGCAAATCCCCAGTTCTGTGGGTCAGTATAGTCTTAAGGCTTGCTTCATGGAAGAGGAAACCAACTTTGAGAACTTGTGGAAGGTGTGCCAAGCTTTCCTATAAACTTGCTTATTTGAGAGCAAATGCATTTAAATGCTCCTGTCCAGCTCTTGACATAATTCTGTCAGAATCTGAATAATTGGATTATTTTCATGAAGTTGTAAACAGAGGAGAAAAAAGACAGCTGCTATAAAGTGTAGAAGCATGTTAAATAGACCTCTTTTTCAGATGTTCAACTTAATTTTTTATATTTTGTGAGAAAGTTTTGTGGGGGGTTTTGTATACATGATTACAACTGAGCATTTTCTGAGTCTTGTTAGAGCTGGTTGGTTTGTTTTTCCATCGGTGCAAAGATTTATTGACACTTTCAATGGTGAATGCTGTCCTCAAGCCAAGGTAATTCCCGCTTTATTTGTGATTGTTCCTAAAGTAGTTTGGAACAGTAGTTGTATGAAATATAACCATGGACATTTTCATTGAATGGTTGGTGATGGTTAAGAGACTCAGTACACCATGGTTTATTTCTTTTCTTTTTTTCTTAATTTATATATAACAAGCCCAGGCTTGATCATTATTTTCAGTTGTTGCATAATATTGCTAGTCTGGGGTCTGAAATGCAAGATGACTCTTCCATTATTTGTTCAATTACTTGAATTGGTCAAAGTATTTTCACAACTGCCAAACACCACTTTCCTGCCTCGGCAGCCCTGCTGCCACATTGGTAACCCAGACATAAGGAACAGCATTGCCTTGACTCTCCCCTTTTGGCTTGGAGGATAGTACCCAGCAGCATCACTAGCACAGGTCATCCTGCATTTTGCTCTGCAGTTTGTAATTCAGGCAGCATCCGCTTGACAAAGCACGACCCTGGCCCACGGTGCCTTCCCTGCTGGTGACCTGTTTGTCCCGTTGCTTTTCCACACAGCCCCTGCAGCCCCATGTTAGAGTGTGGGACTCGGTGAGCCTGGCGACGCTGCAGGTTATTGGCCTCGGCACCTTTGAGCGTGGAGTGGGCTGCTTGGATTTTTCCAAAGCGGTAAGATGGGCGCAGTTCCGCGGTGCGGTAAATAACGTGGCCGGTCTGATGGAAACAGGAGGGAAATCTCTGGAGATTTGGCACGTGGTTGTCTAGCTGATCTCTTTTGGTATTGAAAGTGTGTCAGTAAATTTTCAGTAAACTTTATAAAACCAGCTGACAGCAAACTAGCTGGAAAAACAGGAAATGGCACATGTAAAATTGCGGTTACAAACTAGCACGGTAAATAAACAGCAGGCAAGAAAAACCTTAACTAGAAGTTGAAGTCCACACTGGGTTTGGTGGTTTGGTTTTGTTTGTGAGGAGCTTGGTTCTTTTTATTTTGATGTTAAAAACAAATTTGTTAGTGAGGTTTGTGAAGAAAAAATTTAGTGAGTTCTGATAGGAGGATTAACTTTTTTGCTTTCACAGCTGGAGTAGGTTTTTATCCACCAACAGGAAATTTAAAAAAAAACCCTCACACTATCTTGTATTATTTTTTCCCAAGGAATAGCTTGTTCACTTTTTACCTCTACTTTTACATAGAAAAAAAGTAGAGGTCTTTGTTACTGGGCCCATAGAATTTATCAGAAAAATTCGTAGCACATGGAGATGCACTATTTGGCATTCAGAAAGTACTCATTTCAAATTTGGAAATGAGTTAGTGTTTTTTTGTAAAATATGAGCTTATTTTAATCTTTAGGCTGCCACTGTATTTTTGCCAAAAGACTGAGACATATCAGACTTCCTGAAAACCCAGGCTGAATTCTTGCATTCCATCAGGAAGAATTAATACATGTTAAAAAAAAATGCAGAAAAACAATGTCTGCAGTATTTTGCTAATAGAGGAAGAGATTTACAGGATAGCTGAGGTGGGATGTCTGGAGATCACCTCTTCCCCTGTCCTCCTTACACCAGGTTCTGTCAGAGCAGGCTGTCCAGGCTGTGGTCCAGCTGGCTTTTGGGAATCGCCAAGGATGGAAACTCAACAGTGTCTCTGGGTGACCTGTTGAAAAGAAATTCTTGTACTCTCTTGCTGCAGTTTCACTTAGCATTGAAAAGTTGCAATGTTAGGTATAGTAGTTTTTGTGTTTCAGTAAATAATGTGAAAGGAGTACTGGCATTCCTGTCACTCTAACAAACCAATGAAACTTACATTCTTGGATACAGATCTTTTTCAATCTGAATAAGAGTGCATTCCGTCATTTTAAAAAGAAAACAAAAAACTCAGGGAATTTTTGAGGACTAGATTTTAGTTTTTATTGGTTCTGTTTTGCAGCTGAAACTGAATTTGATACCTTATTACAGTCTCACATGATTGCTCACTAGACTGAAATAGTTTGTGTACAGTATTTAGAACTGTGTTTTTACCACAGAATTTATTAACCCCCACAAGAGCTGCATATATTGCCAGTGCTGTCTTCAGGGTTTCTTCCCTAATAATTCACATATATATTTGCATATTACTGCTCAGAGTAGTGCTTGTGAATAATAACTTTAGCTACCTCTGTCTTCATAATTTGTTAGAGAATGAAGTGCAAGAATCAACTTTAAGATAATTAAAGTCTCCTCCAAATCTTTCTACGAATGTCCTTGAAACAACTGGTTTGTGCAAGTACATGTAGCTGGGAATAAGTATATTTTTGTTTTAAGATTTTTTTCTCCGTTCCTTTAATTACATGTAGCCATATATTTACCATTTTGTTGAAAAACTGTTCAAAATAAGTGGTTTCAGTTATTTAATACTGTAGGTACTGTTCTGCCTGCTCTGTAGGCATTGTTTTATTCAGAAAGTGTTACCTTTGTTGCAGTTTTACCAACTACATGATGAAACTGCTGGTACTTTATGATCCATAAGGAAAAAAGGAGAGATAATTACAGAATTTGATAATGTAGTTGTGTGTATGTGATTGTGGCATTTAAGGAAAAAACACAAGTGGAGCTGTGTGTCTGTCCTCTGAGACCTGAGGAAAAACAAAATATTTATAGAATAGAAAAAGAAATCTTTTTGCTGCTAGCATGAAATTGTGAACAAGAACGCACAAAAAAAAAAAAAAAACCAAAACAAAAAACCAAACCCAAAACCAACAAAAAACCCCCCAAAAAACCCAGCAATAAAAATAAACAAACAAAGCCAGAGTAAAGACTTGGTAAGATACTTTTGAAACTTTCCTTCATGTTGTTTTTTGAAGCATTTTTGAAGAATGTTATTTGAAGCATGATCATTTTTTATGACATTCTACAAAAATCTATGTCTGTCTTTAAGAAAGAAAAAAGGAAAATTCCATCAGTATTGAGTTTGTAATTACTTTAAAAGGACTTGGTTAATTTACATTTGTACCTTTGGGGATTTTTTTAAATACCTCTACCCTGCTCTGTTTCTAAATTGAGTATGATAATACTTTGTCAGTACTTTTTTTTTTCTTTCTCCTTTAGGATTCTGGTACTCATTTGTGTGTAATTGATGACTCTAATGAGCATATGCTTACTGTGTGGGATTGGCAGAGGAAATCAAAAATAGCAGAGATAAAGGTAATTTTTGCACATGAATATTCTGAAATACAAGTGGTTTTATTCCCATAAATGCATGTTTGTGAGACACACTTTTGATCTTACTTCGAAACTGCAGCTGTGTAATGCTGCTGGCTTGTTTAAGGATTCCACAGAAATGTATTCTTTTTTACTGGAAGGGTTTTGAGTATTGAAGGGCTTGTAATTACTTTTTGCTCATCCATAAGAGCCAAGTCAAATAAAGCAATTGTCTAATGGTTTCTTAATTAAAAAAAAATCCTGGGAACTTTAAGAAACTAAACTGATGATTCAGTTTGTAGTTGTTTAAAAAAATAAAATACTTTTAGACATTCGTTATTTAAATTTTGTCTGAATCAAATTCCCATTATTGATTCTCAGTATGTGTCTCTTCTCATTTGAAGTCCTAAGTACTTTTGTGGATTGAAGTCTTGTCTGCTTTTCTGTTTCTTTTTGAACCTTTCCAAATTTCAGACCAATGAGATGTGTTCATGTTGCTCTCAGTGCTCATGTAAAGCTGATTTCACTGGGAACACCCAATCCTTCATGTTATCCAGTATTAAGCAAGCAAATATTGCCTGCATGTGGAACTAAATATTTGTAAATTTTTATAAATCGTGCTCTACAAGCATATATATGTCTGTATCGTTACAAACTTGCCATTTCAGATAACAAAATCAGGTTGATTTGACCCATTTTCTTTAGATTATGTTCACAGATACTGTGTTCTATAAGTTTTAGTTTAATTCTATGACAGTATTTTCATTTCCTTTTTGATATTTTATGTGAAACTATTTGGCATATGCCTTATATTTCCTGTTCACTGACATTATGTTTTCACTCTTTTTGCTCTTGAGGGAGTTCTTTGGTGTTTCAGAATTGACTAAAAACTATTTGGCAGGGACAGCTTGCCCTTTAGTATTTATTCACATCTAGGACTTGGTCTTACAGTATCTTAAGCTCCTCCCACGGAAGATGGTGTGAGGAAAGTTGCATCCCTTGAGCTGGGATGCAGAAGCTGTTTCTCAGCTGAACTCTGTTAAAGTTTTCAGTCCTTAAGTTCCAAATGATTTTCTTGATATAGCAGATTTACTCATGTGCAAACTGTGTGAGAAATGTAATTCAATAAATATGGCCATAAAAAAAAAAAAAAGGAAAGTTAAGAAGATTGTTTTCCTACAGTAAGCCAAAAGTGGTGAAGCAGGAAAAGTTTCTCCCAAACATGGGATCGAACAGTACTCTTATGTACAGTCCTTTAAAGCATGGGCGTAAATCACAGGACAGCTGTGGTTGGAAGGCAGCTGTGGAGATGATCTGTCCAACCCCCAAACCACAGCAGGTTCACATAGAACAGGTTGCACAGGATCGTGCCCAGGCGGGTTTTAAGTATCTCCAGAGAAGGAGTCTCCACAGCCTCTCTGGGAAGCCTATTTTGAAAACCCATAGAAATAAACACATTCACTTTCTTGTTTTGTAGTCATTGCCTCCAGAAGATTTGTCTTCAAAGGCAGTTTGGTTGAATATACATTAGAAGTTAAGTAAATGACCAGTCAGTTTGTTATGTTTGTAAAATCTATTGATAAAGGATGAAATACTTGAAGAAGTTGGTAATTCAGTAAGAGCGTATGCAGCCAGTAAAAATACAAAGGTGGGATCCTATGTTTCAAAGTTTTGAGTTATGCAGGCTTGTCTTTTTCTTCTTCGTGAGGAGGAAAGGAGAACAAAGAACCCAAAGAATTTTTATAGAATTTCAAAAAGAGAATGATGGACATAATCCTACAATATTATCATTTTCTTACTTGCCTCTGTCACAGCTTTGTTATCAAGAGTGGCAAACCAGTCTGTGTAAAAACTAAGCAAGGTTTTCAATCCAAAAAAGTGTCTTTTATACCTTATTCATTTTCCTTGGCAGAAGTCTTAGCAATTCAAGAGAGCAGAAGCTTTTGTGATTTAAAAGGGAATGTAAAACGCTAACTTGTGTACTGAAGTTTAATAAAGATCTCTTATGAATGTGAAAAATCAATATATATAAAATTATATGTGAAGTCATTCAGGCAGCTGAGTTAGCGTAGAACACTTAGGAATGCTTTCAAGCATACGATGAGCTCTCTAGTTTCACATATTTCTGTTGTAAAACTTGGGGGTTTACATGTGTTTCTAGTAGTTAATGTCCTATCTGAATAAATATTATTTCTGTTATTATTTCAGACTACAAATGAAGTTGTTCTTGCTGTAGAATTCCATCCAACTGATGCAAATACCATAATAACATGTGGCAAATCTCATATATTTTTCTGGACCTGGAGCGGCAATTCGTTATCAAGGAAGCAAGGGATATTTGGGGTAATAATGTCTTGATACCAGGACAGTTTGAAATCAATGGAAAACACGTTTTCTATACATTTGCTTCGTTGTTACCATGTACTGTCTGATCAGAGAGGTAAACATTAAAAAAAAGGCTAAATTCTGCTTATGTGTATGCAGGGTGTAAGAGTGTGGATGCATTATTCTAATTATGTAACAAGTACAAGCAATTATCCCTTTCTCTTGCTTATTTTGTTTCAGAAATATGAGAAACCCAAATTTGTTCAGTGTTTGGCTTTCTTGGGAAATGGTGATGTGCTCACTGGAGACTCAGGTGGGATAATACTTATATGGGGCAAAACTACTGTAGAAGCCACTCCAGGAAAAGGAGCTAAAGGTAGGATACGTTCAGAGTTAATCACAGATTTTAGATGGCCTGTAGGAGACAAACATAAAGGATGGTATTAGGGAAGGAATAGAGAAACAGGCCTGACTCAAAGCATACACTGCCTGTAAATAACAGGTGGTACTAAATTCCTGCAAGTCCTATGAATTTGCTGACTTAAGAGCCAGTCTAGAGTTTCTTAATGAGACTGTGCCTGAAATGAGTGAAAACTGCTTTATCTAAATATTTCGCATTTTTTAAAAATGTGGTTAAGCAGCTTTTCTTTGACCTGATGATTTGAAAAAGGCTGTAGGATCAGTTTGGGGATTCTGCAGGGTGCCTTTGCCTCTTAAGGCTTACAGTGCACCATGCTTAGTCTCAGAGGAATACCATTAGTGGTGGAGCTGACATTAACAGGACTTGGATGTGAAATACAATTGCAATGCTTAGTTGTAACAATTACATTAATACAGTTTCTGGTTTAGCAGACACTCAAGTCTTGATATACTTTAAAAAAGAAAAAATTAAAATCTGAAACTAAAATAGCTCTTTAGGGCAGAGCTTTTGTGAAAAAGAAAGGAAAATGATTTGTTATCCAACATATGCAGACCTGGCACAGTTGAGCCCTAAGGTAACTCATAAATTCAATGATAATTTATTTTACTTGGCAGCTATTTCAAACACTCTGGTTTAAATTGGTATGCCAGGAAAACATTCATGTAAAAAGTGCATTTTTAACAGTAAGTCTGATTTTGTAGGTGAATCTTTTTCTCATCTTTCAAGCTAACTGGAATGGAAAAGTAATTCAACAAATTATCTGATGTTTAATTTTTAATTTCTTGTGCAAAAAATAACCTTTTTTCAGTATAACCCTAGGCGTTATCAAATAGACTATTTATTTACCTTGGCTTAACTAAATGTGAGATTTTTAGTTGGTTTATCACATTAGATTGGTCACAGGACTTGATCTCGTACTCTCTTTCACAGTGTGAGAGCACACTGATTTGAACTGATTTGAACCATAGGCAGAGTCAGCAAAGTTAAGCTCATATTTGGCTCGGTAGTGTTTTAGGCTTTTTCTGTGGTTGCTGTTTGAAAATATGCAGCACCAGAATCTTGTTTTGTTTGGGGTTTTTTTAATTGCTTTTCAACAGCAGTTCTTTTGATGTGAAGACCCAATTAGGATGCAAAAGGCTTCTTTTGCTACCCTGTTGTTTAATTTTCTCATCTCCTTCATTCTTTCAAGTATTTTCCTTTGGGTAGACTGCTGTCTTGATAGATGCCAAATGCTGGTTGTACTATTTTTATGTGTGGCAACATCCAGCATTAGATATTAGGTTCATGCATACTGGAAACTTTGCTATAAATAATTGGCTTTTTATTCCCAAAAGACTATAGACAACAAGTCTTTTAGTTCCTTTTAATAAAGTAGCTTTGCTTCTTTTCTAATAATGACTTGCTAAATATTTTTTGACTCTAAAAGACAGTTTCTCTTGCATCTGGAAAAACTGTGTTCCTTTGGAAAGCAGAGAAATCAAAGCATTTTACAAATTGCTAGTTTTGCCTTCACATTTTGTAGGACAATCAACCTCAAAAGAGTTTTTCTTTGGAAAGGCGGTCCTTTGTTTTATCTTTTTATCCTGTAAGAAAACACTACCACCTTGTGTTTGCAATACTGAGAGCCTGACAGTCCAAATGTAATTATTTATTATACACTTACTTTATTCTTCTGCCTAAGGGCAAAGCTTCTCATAAACTCTAAGTGAAAAAACGAGTAGTGTTCTTTCTTATTTTCTTTCTGTGTGTATAGGAGTATATCAAATAAGCAGACAAATCAAAGCTCATGATGGCAGTGTGTTCACACTCTGTCAAATGAGGAATGGAATGCTGCTAACTGGAGGTGGGAAAGACCGAAAGATCATCCTGTGGGATCATGATTTGAATCCTGAAAGGGAAATTGAGGTAAGAAAGCAAGAGTGACAAGGTAATTGCCTTGAACAAGGTACTGGCTAGCAAGACAGAGCCTTCCCCACCCTTAGCAGTTAGGATGAAAGAATACTTCTGGTTGCTGCTTTTTGAGTGGATGACAATGTTATATTATAAAAGTGTTTCAATTTTAGCCTATGAATGAGCCTATATGAGGCTTCAGTTCTCCTGTGTTGAACAGTAATTTTAAGGGTTTTCTGTCTTCAAAACCCTTCTTTAGTTTTATTGTTATTATTATTCATCCTGTTTGAGGGAATGTTTGAGGTTATACTTCACTATCCCCTGCATTTTTGTTATGTTTACCTCTCTGGAGAAAGACAATGTCCCCAGCATATGAGGGTTTTAGTAGAATGCTTGACATAAGGTAAACAAATGGTAGGATACAAATTGGTATTCTGTAATAATCAATCATTAATAAGCTATCATGAGGAACTTCTTTTAGATTTATCCTAAACCAGGTGTTCAGTGAATATGTCTGTTCCTTGTGATTTGGCTATATGGCAGTGCTAGGTCAGTGGGGATGAACTGGAAAAAGTTGTCTATTTTGGATTTAAAAAACCTTTTTGTTTTTCCCTTATCTTAAAATAATGTGTTCTCCTTAAACAGTTATTTAAACATTGGTTTGCTCCACTTACCTATTATCCATTTATAGCAGCATTTTTTCTTAACACTTAAGTTCAGTCTGACTTCAGTCGAATACTGACATTTAGAAAACATGGCTGAGAAAGTAAGCACTGACTATCATATACAATTCTTAGGCTTGAGTAACACACTCTGCTCATATCAGTGTATCTCATTTCCTTTTGTTAATAATGTTACATTAAAGCTAATTTTTATGTTACCAGAACCCTGACGGATTGACTTTTCTATCTTATGTAGCTAATATTAGTGTATTTTCTAAAATAAATCATTTAGAAAACAAACAATTGCACACTGTAAAATAAAGCAGTGTACTAGAATTCAAGCCTGCAATAAACAAAATCATTAAAATTCAGAGTCATTGCTCACATAAGGCACGTGAACGTTTACTTAAGGCTAATCAGGAAGCATTAAGAAAATCAGGAAGAATTTACTGTGCTACAAGATTTTTCTTGTTTTTCAAAATGTGTTTTGGAAAGTAAATAGTAACTGTGTAGTATTCCTTTCCTTATAAGATGAGTTGTAAGGCTGTGGAGTGCATTTGTTTAGTGAATTTGACACTTAAAAGCTAAATTTAATTTGTAATTTTTTTCTACTGAGGTTATAAAAAATACATAACTGTGATTGTCTTGTACTAAGATCTTCTTGTATGCCTGTACTGAACAAATAGATGAGGGAGGTTTCAGGTCAAGCCCTGATCTAGGTTATAATAATTGGATTATTCCTTTTTACTGGGAGAACTCCAGTTCTGGTACTGTTGCTGTGCACTGTTTGTGGCCTCCAAAATTAGGCACCTGCCAAGGTGCCTGATGTGGTTTGACAGATGTTTCTTTTCCCAGGTTCCTGACCAGTATGGAACAATCAGAGCAGTAGCAGAAGGAAAAGCTGATCAATTTTTAGTGGGTACTTCGCGAAACTTTGTTTTGAGGGGAACATTTAATGATGGTTTCGTAGTAGAGGTACAGGTGAGCATAACTTGTTTTTTTTAAACTATAATCCAGAAGTGTAAAGGTTGTCTCTGATGGTGTGTTTTTTCATGACTCTTCATTTTATTCATTGTTAAATCACATATGGTTTCTTTCTAGGGACATACAGATGAACTCTGGGGACTGGCATCTCATCCTTTCAAAGACTTATTTTTAACATGTGCCCAAGATAGGCAAGTTTGTATGTGGAACTCTGTGGACCACACACTGGAATGGACCAGGCTGCTAGATGTATGTCAACCTTTTAATGTTAAATATAAAGCTGGAAAACAGGAAAAAAACATTCAGTTTTTGCAACGCCCTTGTCCCACCTGATTGCAAGCAAAAATCTTGTACTTATGCTTTTAAAAAGCTATA
The DNA here is from genome assembly GCA_013397795.1 of Orthonyx spaldingii. Classification (NCBI taxonomy): domain Eukaryota; kingdom Metazoa; phylum Chordata; class Aves; order Passeriformes; family Orthonychidae; genus Orthonyx; species Orthonyx spaldingii. Next base: position 190,600 of record VZTJ01006415.1, on the reverse strand, counting down.
TGGAAGCTTTGATAAACTTAACAAGGCTCATCAGACATTGTGTAGGCTGTAATCTGGTTACTGTTGCTTGATATAATTTTGACAAGCCAACTTGAATAAATCTTAGACCTTTATTCTTGTTACAGTTTAATTTTTTTCCCTGTTATTCAAACAACCTGAAGAGGGTATCATACAATTGTGAAGGTTTGGTTTTAGATGTCCTTTCCTTACTGTTATTCATTTTGTAGTTTGACCAGTTCTCTGCTAATATCCAAGCAAAATTATTTTTTACACAGAAATTTAGACCTTTTACTCACAAGGTAGTCTTCTAGTGCATGTCACTGATACATTAAGAGAAGAGCTGTCTGAGGTTTAGTGTAGCTTTGGTATAAGGAGAGGTGTTGGGCCCTCACTCTGTGGCTGAGGGAATAACGTGTGTGTTATTCCCGTTCAGGAGCCGGGGCACTGCGCGGATTTCCACCCCAGTGGAGCAGTGGTTGCCATCGGAACGCACTCGGGCAGGTAAATGCCTTCCAGCTGAGCTGTGATGAGGGAAGGTGTAAAGGAGATGGTTTAATACAGTGGACCTTATAATGGAAATTCATTTGCTTTTTATTCTTTCTTGATTGAGGTTATGGAGCCTAAAAAGCATGGCAGAAGGGAGAGGAGCATCTTATATGTGTTAGACAAAGACAGAAGAATTGTTTGATTGTTGTTAGGCTGGTCTGGTTTTTTAACAGCTCTTTAAATGAAAGCCCTTTTTAAAATATTTTAAATTTTTTTTTTGCAGTGGTTTCCATGAGCACTCTTTATTGTCTTTTCCAATTATCATATATTTCAAATTTATGTGCACGTTACATTTCTTTTTAAGACAGGTACAGTACAGATCCTTGTCTTTACTGAATCAAACACACTTGCAACCTTTTAAACTGAGGTGGAGAGGCAAGTGAACAAACCGGTATTTTGATTTTTGTGTAAGACAGAGTTCAGCATGGCACATTGCTGCACTGAATTGGTACTGAACTGTTCCTATTCTTCTTGAAGTCATCGTGCCTTTGAAAGCTGTCAGAGCACAAACTGAATCATTTTAACTTGGGCTTCTTACAGTGGGGGGAAAAAGTTATTTTATTTCATAGTCAAACTCTGGCTTGCTATCATCTCCTGGGAAGGGAGTACCAATGTACCAATTAAAAGAAAAAACAGGATGTTCACAGAATTAGAAAGGTGAGAGGAGCACATATTAAATCTACTAGCATTTTTGTTCTGTTTTTCACTTATACCTTATGGTTGATAACTTGATGATAAAATAATCCCTAGTGCATGTAAGAAAATTAAGAAATTTTTTTATGTGTTTAATTGGCCAACTAGAAATTTTTTTTATACCTCACCTCATGGCCTAAAAACCATTTGAAGTTTGGTTTTTAGAAACTGCTGAGCATGTGCAACACCCTTAAAATTTCCTGAAAAAACAAAACACTAAATATTTTTAGAGAGTTTTCTTCTCCAAGATGAAGATGCAGTGTGCACTAAATTCATTAGGTATAATATCAGGCTACAAAACCAAGTTTACCTTCTAGTAAAAGTCTTGCTGAGCTCTTGTGTATTTGATTACCACGTTGAACCTTTCCATCTTACAATTATAAACATTAAATTGAACAAATGGTTCTGTCTTCATTAAACAGAGCAGAATATACAGGCCTAAGAGCACTTGAAACAGGGAAAAGGGTAAAGAAGGTCAGGCTATGTTTCTTCAGAGTTTTTAGATGTTTTTGAATTTATATTAAAGCACAGTCAAGGCACATTGCATGGCCAAAGCATTCAATCTGTTGCTTGCTTTTGGTTGACTTTTTTTTCCCCTCTCCTGGAGCATTTAGTGTTACATTTTAGGTTTGGCACATTCAGTTTAAAGTCTTATTTTTAATTTGCTTGAGGCAACCAGTTTATACTGTCTTCAAGAAGTTTATGGTGATGGCTTGGGGTTTTTTTCAGGATTTTTTTACCCTCAGAAAAAAAGGTTTTTTAAGCAGTTATATTTTCACCATTATATTTTAGTGTGTTCTGAAATTGTGTGATTCAGTGATAGGTTTGAGATATACAAATTAAACTGAATTGAAATGAGACTTGGTAAGTGTATAAGTGGATGAGAAATAAATGGAGTTGAGTCAAGATAAACAAAACAGTTTTAAAATTACTGCCTACCCAGCAGCATCATGCAGTGCTTTCTGTGCCAGAAAATCTGGTCCAAGGGAGTTATTTCCCAAGGAATGAGGGCTGCATGATATATCTCGATTAACATAAGAAAAAATAATCTCAAACCAATAATCAATCTTTTAATAATTTGATTCATAGCCCAAAAATCTTAAAGTAAATATTAAATGAGTCTAATCAGTTTAGAACTCAGTAAACCCAAACTTTGCATGTGTCTGTTACCATTCTAGTGCTGCTCGCTTTCAGTACAGAGGTCAATGAGACAGGGGCAAGGAATGGAGCACTGAGAAAGTTGGGTTTGGTGATTAAAATTGTGACATCAAAAGAAAACTGAATTTTCTACCTTTTTTTTCCATTTTTGTCTGTTGTTTCACAGTGGTGTGTCTTTTATTAGGCCAAGCATCATGCTTTTGGTGGGTTTTTCACATATCACTTCCCATGATAAACACCATAGTATCATTTCCCCTTTTGGACTGTCTGCAAAGTGTCTACTGCAGGTTTTGTTACCACTTCTTTAAATACCTGCTGTGGACCCGATCAGCAGTTGTTTGGGAGTAAACCTGGTTTGGAGAGAACTGATTTTTTTTGTGGATCCTGCTGCTTACTGAAAAGGCACATCTGGAAAACTAAAAAAAGTTTCTTCAAGATACTGTTCAGATCCTTTTGCCATGCTTCCAAGTGGTACTATTTGTAGGAGACTAGATCTTTTTGTGACTAATTGTGTAGAATATCTTAAGTACTAAACATATGAGTTTTCAAAGGCACTGTGCAAATAAAGACTAACGAGATTCTAAAAAAAGTATGAACATTGGTCAGAAAATGAAGGCTGAAGGACAAGGTTAGTGTAAGCCAGAGCCACAAGGAAGTAAATCAGGCAACAGAGCTACACATTACCTGTTTTCCACTGGTTCTGTCTGTCTTGCACACAGATTATTCAGCAGTCCATGGCATGTGGGGTTGGGTTTTTTTATGTGTATTCTGTTTCATTTCTTTCATGTGGTTCCCTAACCACAAGCTGGTTTTAAGGCATTGGGACCAGGCTGCTTTCCAGATGCCTGGCTGTCGAACACTGGGTGAGCAAGAACTGGAATCTCATCCCCACCCATAGAAAGCAATGTGTGATGTTGTTCCTGGAGTTCATTTTACAGCTTTGTTATGGAATAAATGGTCCTAGGTTTAGCAATGTTCCACTGAGTTCACTGTGAGACAGAGGGTGGAATTGCCTTGCTCTTCTGCAGTGTGTGAACTTGCCATTTGCTATTACGGATGGAAACTCGCCTGTGGCAAGTGTACATGACTGTGAGACCAGAAGTTTGGAGGAAAGAAATTAAATTCTGAGTCCAACTTCAATGTATTTAGCCATACAGACACCTTCTGTTTTTGTGATTTGTGTGTATGAATACATACTTTTATTATATTGTCATTGTCTCTATGTTGCTAATGGTCACCGTATTTAAGAGTTAGGCCAGCATCAGACCCATTGCAAAATGCTCAGGTTCTGCTGATCTTGCACATCTTGCTGTCAGTGGCTATTTTGGTCCATGTGCTCGTGAGTTTTTGTAAGCATCTCTGGGCGTTTCACATGTGCCTTGTAAATAATAAACTGCAGGTTAAAAGTTACTGTTAAATAATAAAAGCTGCAATTAATTACCTGAGTTATAAATCATCCAAGCAACAAATAGAAAATAAAATGCTAGTTTATGAACCATCAGATTCTAGTAGATTGTTGGTTATTCCTTCTTACTTTAATAAAATTATTCATAGAAATGAAAATGATTGAGAGAAAAATACCAAACTAGGATATAATTTATGTTTACAATAAGTATGGATATATTTTCCACTTCCATCTACTACTTCAATTTTTTTTTAAACTTTGCTTTATAAATATTGAAAGATCAGTTTTTATATCAAAACTTATCTTCAAAAAAGAGAAGGAGTAGAATGAAATTCAGCTGTAGCCTTAAGGCTTAATGATTATAAGATGCAGTCATATTATCTGTTTGGTAGCGTGTTTATTGTCCAGTAGACATTTTGGTGATTATTACAGTGTTCAGGGGAGGGGAAAAAATTGAACGGTATTTAGAATCTTTTATATATTGTTCGCTGAAACTTGTATTGCTTTGTGAACCAGAAAAGTGTTCCATTAAAAACAGATGTTCTCTATGCTGCCCTTGAGGGGCTAGCATAAGAAGATGAAGGCAGGCAGTAATTATGGCTCTTTTGCTTGTTTGTTTTTATTTTTTTGTTTAGTGGAAGTGATACTTATGGAATTCTCCTCTCTCTAGGTGGTTTGTTTTGGATGCAGAAACGAGGGATCTTGTTTCAATACACACTGATGGCAACGAGCAGCTTTCGGTGATGCGCTACTCAGTAGGTAGGCAGACTTGGACAGTCAGAGCAATTCTGATAAACCAGATGAATGTTCTGTTAAATAGTGTTAGACTAGTCTCCAGGCATTAGAAAAGGCACTGCTTTGAAAAAATTGTTTCAGATGCTTAATATGTAATTGAGGATTTGCTTACGGATTTGTGTGTGCTAAATCCTGGAATTTTGTAACTGCAGACATCACCATCGCCTTTCTCAGCCTTTCCTTCATGTTAAACTCTGTTGCTATAATAAATGTTAGCTTTGCTCACAAAAAAAAAGGGTTCTCAACTAAATAGTTGACAGGTTAACAGAAAACTCCGTCAAAAACTTACTATTTCAGTGATATTTTAACACCCTTCTTAGTTTTCAAGTTTATTAATGCAAACCCATAAAACTAAGCTTGTGTCTGTCTGGAAGTCTGAGCTGTTTGTCAAGTGTTTGCTCTGGGATTACATGGAGTCCAAACCAGTGTTGAGTCTCCTCTTCAGACATGACATGACAAATTGTCAGAGGCTGACTCCTCTCTGTTAAAACAGGATGGAAGAACACCCTTGTAAATCTTTTCATTGCTTGCTTTTGGCTCACATGCCATGTCAGCAAGCAGAATGTTCCTCTGCTGCTGCCACATGTGCCAAGCACAGCAATTTATTTTACATCACTGATGTTCATTGATACTAGAGGTGTTTGATTGTGATTTGTGATTGTGATTTGGCAGCTCTTGTCCACATACTTGTTTTAAAAGGAGACAATGTAGAATAGAAAAATGTTTATAACGTTTGAATGTTCCACATCTTTGTACATTTAGTGTTGATTTATTTGCTGTCCACACCTCCAAAGTGAGGCTCTCCACAGAGTAACTGCTCTTCTGCATTTTTATGATGCATAAAACTCAGGTCTGCCTGCTGTCAACAGCTTTCAGAAATCCGGTGCAGTCTGAGGGTTTATATCCTGTCCATTGAACACTTACTCTAAAAAAAAGCAAAAGTGAAAGAACTTGTCCAAAAAACATACCCACAAAGTAAACAGATGTGGCTGAAAAGCAGCATAATGTAAGCAGTTATGAATCCTTCAGTACAATTCATAGGGAATAGTTTAACTGAGACTTAGCAATAAACCTGAAGTAATTAAAATCCACAAAACAAACATTCTAGCTATTTATATCAAATATTCTGTGTTGTAGATGGCTCCTTACTTGCAGTTGGATCCCACGACAACTTTATTTACCTCTACGTAGTAACAGAAAATGGAAGAAAGTATAGCAGATATGGAAAATGCACTGTAAGTTTTGGAGCATGTAGAATCATTTACACAATTATTACATGTACATGTATTTTGATGTTATGCATACATTTAGATGGTAAGCAGTGAAACTCTCTCTGGATTGATGTTTTTCCCTTTTGGTTATATGTTTTACAGGGATATTTTCAGCATTTATTGATTTTAAACTTCAGTCTCTGGTGGGTACTGCAGCTCTTGGTGTGCAGTGATCACTTTTGCATCAGATACAACTAATTTATCAGACTATTTCCTTTTTTCTCTGAAATGGGAAATTAGCAGTAAGATGAAAAAAAGCCTTGTACCTATATACTGAAACTTGTTCAAGGAAAATACTACATTTGTTTGGGGGGATTTGCCCCTTATTGGTAAAGTACTTCTTGAACCAACATAACATTAGTGTGGTGTAATTCTATGCGAACATATAGTTTTGGAGGTTGCATATACACACTGTTTTCTGTTGTAATTGTTATTACAAAATTTAAAACTGAGGGATATGACCCAGGGTAAATAGAGCTAAGAGTAGCACAGGTAGTGGAGTTCATGTTATTATTGTTACACATGGATGAGGTTGTACCAGTGCTAGAGAGACATACTATTTTTCTATATGTGTTTAGTTATCTAACATTCTGGCCTTAAGTTCAGCTATCTCTTTATGTTAATGGAAATATTTACATTTAAAAAATGGAAACTTAATGGGATTTGCAAATTATATCATAGTAATAGGTTCACCTTTGAAATGTGACACTCTCTGCTAGAACATTAGGGTCAGAGCAGCCTGTGTGCAGCTGTTGTGGGGAACACAGGGCTGCCAGGGCAGGCAGCAGCACTGGGTTTGCTCCATCCCTGTCTGAGCTCACGCAGTGGGAAAAGGGCAGAGCCCACAGGGAGCTTAGACCAGGCCCCAGAGGGGCTGGTGGAGACAGCAGTGGATGTCTGCACCTCAGTAAAGCATTTCACCTCATCCCTTATTTTTTTTAACCATAGACTATAAAATCACTTAGAGATGGCTAATCCTAACATACATAGTATTTAGCTTGCTTTATGTATTTCAAGGTCTCTGTGAACTCTTTGAAGATTTATGAGATCATTTATTTTTACGTATTATGTCTTGGGAGAGAGCATATTGTAATTTAAACCAACATCTGAATGTCCCTCTATCCTGCTGTCTTGGCAGGAAAAGGCTTTGTAAAAACTGGTGTGGGAGAATTGAGCATTGTTATACCCAGGCAGATGTGTCAGGGCTCCAGAGCAGATTTCTCTTATCATTTTCCTTTCGGTCTGAGTGACTGTGTGTAGGATACAAAATCAGCAGCACGATTTGTATCAGGGCTGAGCTCCCTGACCCTCCCAGCCGGTGCAGAAGGCAGCGATGTGGAGCTGCCCAGAGCTCGCTGTGAGGCTGCAGATCCAATTTCACTTGCCCTTCGCCTCCCCTGTGCTCCCTGGCAGGTCCATACCAGCTTGATGCTAAGCAGGGAGACACCCAGGCATGCTCGGGACCCGGAGCACTCTCCTGGCACTGCATCCTTCTGGCATTCTGTCATTCAGTAGCCTCACGGGTGACCTCCAAATAGTATGACTCAGTCCTCCTGGTAGTCAACTTCTGGTTGTTTCTTCCAGCTTGAATGCATTATTTGAATTCTTTCAGAAGGATTTTATCTACTGAACCAGCATTAGCTGGTGCATAAGGGCTGTATGCCCGCTGTTGGGTTTAAATCCCCTCTCAGTCACTACCAGGCATTCTGCTGCTGCTAGAGAAGCAAGTCTGTGACCTGTGGGCCTGTTTCCACAGCGAGGGATAGTGTTGGCTGTGATCAGAACTTCAGATGAGCCAAAACAACCATTTTGACTAGTGCAGCTGTTTTTGGAGGGCTCCAGCTACGCAGTCAGCAGTGTGAAGATATGGGCTGGGGATGAGCTTCCAGCATGTCAGCAGTTCCCGGGTAGCTGGTGCTGTCTCTGTTTGCCTTACGTCAGAAACATCTTAGCCAAAGAGGAGTAAGTGCTGTGCATTTACTCCGAGGGCTGTGGGGTGAAATCACACAGGCAGCCACACTGAAGTATTTGGTACACTGGACTTAACCTGAAATGATTAGTGTGCCTGTCCTAGAGGCTGTGGGCATTTTGAACCTTGCACCACTGAAGTCTGAAACAGATAAACACTGCCAATGAAGGAAAGAGTTTCCATTTAGTCAGATAGTTTTCTTAGCTGGTGACAGTATGAATAATTGCATTCATTGTATAAAAAGGTACAGAAAAGGAGAGAGTAAAATGTTGCCTTATCGATGGGCAGCTATCCAAAGAAAGATTTTAATAGAAAATGGGATCCTCCTATTGCAAATATGATAACAATGTTGTGTTCCAGGTCATCATTTGGTGATTGCTTGCCTGAAGGGATTTTGCAGGCTGGAGCCCCCTGGCCAATTGCTTTGTTCCTTCCCCCCACCTCCCCCAGGAATTTTAACAGCTGCCAAATGTCTGGCAGGATTTAGTAAATGACTGACCAATTCTTTTCCATGTTGGAGTTCGATTGGAAATTGGAAGACTTGGAAAAAAAGAGGGAGAGAAAAAATCCTAGCCAATGGTGCACTTTTTTTTTTTAAATATACTAAGATTGCATGTCAGTATCATATGTCTCACCCATGACTGCAAAGCAGTTATGTCAATACACAGTTCCTCTGCTTGAGGCAGAGACTACTTAATAAGTAAACAAATCATAAAGGCCAGCTTTTCTTCTAAATGTTTTTGTGGTCTCTGACAGAGGACCTGGGAACGGGGAGATGGGACACAGGTGTATTTCTACACGTAATTCTGGAAGCAATCAGGATCTCTTAGAGTTCTCTGTGGAAAATGTTGGCATGGTGGGTGGCACACTAGCCAGTGCAGAGCTCCTGCATGGCCCTGGCGTGGCTGCTGCAGGCTGCACCAAGAGACCCTGTTCATAATGCCTGAGTGACACCTAGTTCATAATGCCTGCTGAGGGAGAGACATGGATTGACATCTGTCAGTCAAGAAAGTGGCAGTTTGTTGCCTGGCAGAGTGACTATGAAGGGGAGAAAATAGATGGTCTTACAAGGGGAAAAGGAGCAGTGAGAAGAAACGGAAGGGTGAAAGAGGAAGAGTGACATAGATGTCACTTTTATTAATTTGCGACCCATGATTCCTACCTCACACAAATTTGTGATTTCTCTGGAGCCTTTTGTAGCTTTATTATTACTATTATCATTACTCTTACTTCCCTCAAAAAAAGTTTGTGCACAGCAAAAATACACTGTCCAGCTGCATTTATCTTCTTCCTGAAAATGAAAGTCAGGTATTTAACCCTCAGGGTGCTCTTGGTGATAACTACACAACTAGACCACAGAGTTTTGATTCTTAGTATAGATGACCCAGTGGCTGTAGGGTAGACACCTTTCAAAGCTGGTGCTAACATGGTGCAGTGCAAAAAGCACAGCAGAAACCTTCAACAAGCTTAGAAGTATATTCTTGTAGCACCAGTCCATGGTCTTGTACTTCTGCATGGTGGTTGTTAACCAAGGTATCCTAAGTTTTTAGGATGAGCAAGGGTTATTTGCATGAGTGTGCATTTAATGGAAGTTATTTTAAATAGATAGAGAAATAAAAAAGTCCTATCTGTCACTTTTTTGTTAGGGTCTAAAATTGATCCTGCGCAAGTTACTTGCTTTTCTCAGTTAGTAGCAATGTGTATGTTCCTAATTTCAGTGTAAATTGGACTTCATATTTTAGCATCATGCCTTCTAGGAGTAAATCATTCTGGAGTCCAAGAGGTCCAGGCTTTTCAAGGGAGGGTGGGAGAGGCACGATGCCCAGCCTGCATTTGTTTAGCTGTTAGGAGTGTGGCACTGTGAGTAAGGAGCCTTTAAAGGAGCGCAAGTGAATTGCAGCAGACCCGGGGCGGGTGGGAAGGTGACTTTTTTTTTGCTATTAGCTGTCCCATTTGTGGGTGCAACTTTTGCTTCACTTTAAATTAAAATCAAGTGCTTCACGCTGTTGTTACTGCATTCTTCTTCAGGGACATTCCAGCTATATTACACACCTTGACTGGTCCCCGGACAACAAGTATATAATGTCAAACTCAGGAGATTATGAAATATTATACTGTAAGTATGACATTAAATACACTGGACACAGAAATATGTATTAGCTCTCAGAGTATTTAGAAAAGTGTGTTTGATAGGAACTGTACAAAATGCTTACTGACAAAGGGACTGATTTGAACTTGTGTAACCTGATATCTTGATGTTATTCAGAGCTGTGTATTACCTAATGGCAATGCCAAATATAGCTTACTTCTTTACAAGGTCATAAATCAGTTTAACAGCGTAGAATTTACAGAACAAGTGGCTCTATGTTTTGATGTTGGCCAAAAGTTCTGTAGATTGAAAATAATATATACAGTTGTCTAATTAGTGTCAACAATACCAGTTAGTTTGGGGAATAAAATCAGTGGGCCTGTGCCACAGTTCTTTTCTAGGGTTTCGTGTTTGAAACTTTATATTGGCTGGTGGTAGTGAAAACGAAGAAAAGCAGTAATGCTACTTTAATGAGTGAGTGGTAATAATGTTTTTGTGTTTGTCTTTTTTTATATGTGAAAACATGAATGTAACACATGGTTATATTATATATAAGTTCTATATAATTTCTGGTTATGCCAGAAGTTCAGCATGAATAGTGCATATCAGTCTGTTTTAAATTGTGCTTTTTATTCTTGTCTTCCTGTGGCTTTAACTAGATCCAAGAGGATTGTAGTTTTTTCCCTGTACGGACAAGAATAGCCAGTAGTGTAAATGTCTGTCACCTGAACATGTTTTTTCTGCCTGTCATAACTTAGGTTTCAAATCTAGATAGCACAGTCTATCAAAAGGAAGTGTTGGTGCTTGTAATTTCATGTGTAGGGAAGAAAAGAACCATAACCCATTATTACTGGCTTGGTGTATTGCAACACAATCTTTCCTTTTCTAGTTAAAAGTTGAAAAGCAGTCTAAGGCTTTTCTGGCAGTAGTTGCTCACTGTTTTTAAAGCACAGCTTCCTGAATGATTTATTCAATTTTAGCACATCAGTGGAGCTGGTAGGAAGGAGAAATTACTGTATTACAGACTCAGTTAAAGCATTTTGTAGAGTTAGTAGCAGGGTACTTAAATTGCAGGGAAGTGTTTTTGAGGTTATGCTATCAGAAAAAGGAAATGAGATGTAAATATGACTCATAAAAACCAAGTAAAGCTTCAAGTATCTGGAATTTGATAAAACTGCTGGTCTCTCTTTGCCTCTACAATGTAATTCCAGATTGAATTTAAGATGCATTTATTTACTGCATTAGCATCTCTTCAAAGAGCACATATGTAAATATAATTTTGCATTGCATAACTCATCATTCACTTTTTTTTACAGGGGACATTCCAAGTGGCTGTAAGCTAATCAGGAATCGTTCTGACTGTAAGGATATAGATTGGACAACGTACACTTGTGTGCTAGGCTTCCAGGTGTTTGGTAAGCACTGTTTTGCTTGCTTTTAAGCTACTAATGCTGTGCTTTTGTGGTTTTGTTTGCTTTAATTTGTCATTAGAAGTACACTGTTAATGATTATTAAGGGATGGTGCTGAGATTGTGGACCAAAGTGACTGACCACAGTATTTGTCTGTGATAAAGTGCACCAAGTGTTCTATAAGCAATGTACAATTGATTTCTATTTAATTCTTGAAGTTTGGGGGTTGACTTCCCCACTGTCATTTTAGGCTACTAATTTTGGAGGCATTGAAGCAAAACGCTTATGTGGCACATGTGCATTCTCCTTTGCTTACCTTGTTTTGGGACAGGAACAAGATTGTCATGAGTGTAGGTTATAGTTCATAACTTAAAATCATGACAGCACTTTGATATCTGTAGTCAAAGGTGAGTAATATACTCTGTTTGTAAACAGTAAAAATGCTTTAAAGAGGAAACAGGTTTTTACCTAGTAGCTTATTTTTAAAATGTACCAAAACAATTTACAAAGCTGACAGATCTGCTTTTAATAGTACTGTTTTAGACTCCGGCAAAACAGTTCAAATTGCTTTTGCTGAAGGCATCTCTTTTGGCCATAAATGAGAAGCCCCTCTGTGAGGGGCTTGCAAGTAAGGTTCAGCCTCCCAGTGAAGTTGTGTGAGCAGCGTGCTGAACGTCTCTCTTCCACCACTGAGATCAGACACCTGCCTCTATTCTTCATGTTGGTGGAAATACCAAAAGCAAGTAAATCAGCACATTCTTTAGAGGTGAGGATTAGGTCTACAAATCTACAAGTTGCTAGGAGTTGAACTTTGAATACCAGCTTACATGCAGGGTAGAAGAAAATCAGTGAAGTCTGAGTTCTTTCTGTAGCTTCTGACACCTCTCGTGTGTATTTAAGGGCTGTCATGCTTAACGAGCAAGTAGCCTCAAAGGATTGAACTTGGTGTGAGGGCTAACACTGACACAATTGTGTGACATATTGGTTGGGTGGAGGGAATCTGGTGCTTAATAACCAGGCATGATTTCCTTTTTGGATACCAAAGATCTGAGACAGAATAGGAAAAAAAAAGGGATCAGAGAAGGAAGCTGATTAGTTGACAAGACTGCGTAAATGTTTCTGAGTTCTTTGGAGCTTGAGGTAGGTAGCAGAAGTAAACAGGCGCATGCTCTTTCTGGAGCTGAATACTGTTGCTTATTGCTAGTTTGATGAAAATATTGGCTTCCATTAGTCTGAGAACTGTGAACCAGATTGTGTATTTGTAGGTGTTTTTATTCAGTCTGTCTGGGTGAAGTAGAAGGTGAGTGGGTGTATCCTCCTGATGCTCTGTTCCTGTAAGCCTAGGCTAACTAGGAATTGGACCACAGCAGTCATTTCCTCACTGGCTTTGCTACTGTGACTGAAACAACAGTGCAACACAAAAGCCTTTTTTTAAAATGGAGTATCAGAAGATTCAGAAGATGCCACAGAAAGTGAAAAGCAGAACTTTGATGCTAATATGGTGTCTCTCCCCAGGAGCAAGGAAAACGCTTTGTAAGGACTGCATATTCCTTCTGGAATAGGCTTGGAGCTGAAACATTTTACGTTTTTTTGCAGAGTACTTAAACCTGCCAGAAATGTGGAGGTAGCAGACTCTGTTACTACTGAACTTTTACCGCTACATTTGGTGCTAGAGCAGACAGAATAAGGGCGCAGCTCTCGTAATCCCAGAGCTTTCCCAGAAGTGTCCTTTACTCCTGATCTAAGGAGGTGAGATGTGGGAGTGCAGAAATAGTTTGGCTTCACATCCAGACCACTGACTTTGCCTGTATAACAGCTGTTAGATAGAAGTTGATACTAGTGACTGGGGCCAGGCTGGACACGAGCAGCTCCCACAACCACTGTTTTTGGAAACTATTTTACTTTTTGCTTTTAGAAAGTGGAAAAGTCTCCTGATGCTGTCTGCATTCTCTTTTGGATTAATACAAACTTTAACCACTCTGAATTAAGTTTAATTAGTCTCAACTGTTCTCAAAATCTTCAGTGTGCCAGAAAACCTGGGAATGAAGTAGATCCAGCAGATAACGTGATGGTGTTCTAGGGCAGAACAGAATATATTTAAAATTCCTAGCCAAGATTCATCACGCCCTAATTTTATGCTGTCTGCTAGTCTGACACCCTTTGCAGAATCTTAAAATTATGGTTTGGCCTCAGACAAAGGCAAGTATTTTCCCATTAAATCAGACAGTGCAGCTAAGCCAGCCTATCAGATATTTGCTAGTCTGGCTTTGACCCAAGGGTCATCTGTCTCAGGGATCCAAGCAAGCCAGGGGCTGCTCACTGATGTTCAGGAGAGAGGGTTAAGTTTGTGGGATTTGGGCTTTTGGGGGTATGTATTTTACAATTCAGCTCTGTGGGTAGTGTGCCATAGGATCAGGCGTCACACTATTGTCAGAAGAAGGAAAAGGATGGAAATGCGTGGTTTGGATGAGAATAGCATCACTCCTTTTGGCAGTTGCTGTTACTATTGGCTCAGCAGTATCATCTCTCTGCACCCTGAACACTCTCTGGTTTGCTGCACATTTCCCACAGATCTATCTGAACGGATTCTTTGGAGAGGCTTACTGCTGTCTAGCAGAACTTATTAAAACTGAAGTGCTGCTGTCTTGCCACATAATAAAGTCCTATTATTTTGGAGGTTTTGTTATTTTTACAGTTATTAAGAATTTTTACAGTTATATTAAGAACTCAAGAGTCAGTCATATTAATGTCTTGGGTTTTTTCATGTTTGCCTGATTCATTGAAAACAAAGCCTGCTGTCTTATGACAAAGGAGCTGCTAAAGGACTTCACAAACATAAAGGATGTTTAATAAAAGCTTCCATCTTGAATATTAGTTCTTTTAATCTTAAATTAAAAAGAAGAGGAAATTAAAAAGAAGAGGAAATTGCTTAGTTCTTTGTCAAAGTCTGCCTAAGGTGGTAGCTGAAACTTCAGGCATTTATTACTCCCACATGATGACAGTATTTCATATACAGAATGAATGAGGAAAGGTAAAATTCATTCATGTTGAACTTCTTGAAAATTCGTATATAGTATATATTTTTCACTTTGATTTCATTGATGTGAGAACACTATAATGTTTCTGAATACTTTCCTTAGCACTTCATGTCTTTATTTAGTAAATTACCTACAGTGTAGCTTATTGACATTGTAACAAGTTTAACAAGCTGCCTTTGTTATTCTTCAGAGAAAATAAAGATCTTACTCCACCCACTGAGGAATGGGAAGAAACAGCTTTAAAGTTAAACACTATTTGCCATTTTGCTTAAAAACAAGAAGATAAGGCAATTCTGAGTTGGCTTTTTGTGCTGTATAACCCAGTAGACAACACATAGTTTTTATTTACTGAAGTCAGTGGCTGTAAGGGAGGAAGAAGATATTTTCATATCTGATAGTCAACATCCCTCTTTGTCAATTGGACACACAGTTTTTTGGGATGGGGGTGAAATTTGAGGTGGGAAAACTCCTCCTAACTCCTTGACCTAATCAGAAACCCAATTCTTAAAAACATGGTACCTTTGGAATAAATTCTCTCTTAAATAAATAATTTGGAATAAATTGCATCTTAAAAATCCCTTGCTTACCTTTTGTTCAGCTTTCTTTGCAGATGTGAATTGTCTGTTTTGTTATGGGAATCTCTAAAGTCTTTATTAAAAAAAAGTGTTTGGAGTCTCCCCCATTCCCAAATTTCATCAGTGTTTTTCATCTAGAAAATGTTGTTATTCTTTTGTCTAGACATATCTGTGTCATTCTTTTGACTTAAAACCATAATGAATTGTACTTAAGCACTGGACAGCACTTACATCTATGAAACTTGCACAGGCTGAGTTTCTGTGCAGAGTGTTGTCTTCTTTGAGTTACACAAATACTAAGTTTTAAAATACAAGAAGTCAAACAAATCAAACTAGAGAAGAAACCAGTAGAACCATAATGTACACTACCTGGGTTTGTCCTGTGCTTCAGCATCACTGTAGCTTTTAAAATGTCTGTGCATGTATGCCAGTATTAAGAGTTACCAGTTTTAGCAGCAAACTTAATCTAAAGATAAGATTTAAACAAGACTGAGGTTTTGAACAGGAAATGTATGTTAAGCCCAAGATGTTATCCTGGCTGAAACTGAGGATTTGGGAGAACAGGGTGTGGGGAGCAGCATTAGACGAGTAAAATATTAATGACATTTAATGCAATGTCATTCAATTTTCCAGTGGAATTTCTGTCCTACCTTTTGTTCATCTTGCCTTTTCTCACAACTTTATATTTGTTCATTATCTTATTTTTGTTCATGAATTGTCTGTTGATTTGTTTCCAAAACCACCACTACTGAATATCTGCTATCTTCTTTCTTAGGAGTTTGGCCGGAAGGATCAGATGGGACAGACATAAATGCCCTTGTCAGATCCCATAACCGAAAAGTGATAGCAGTTGCTGATGATTTTTGTAAGGTCCATCTCTTTCAGTACCCCTGTTCCAAGCCAAAGGTAAGTCTAGACCAGTCTAGTCCGTGTGCTTGTTTATGTTGCCTGAAGCCTTCCTTGCTTCCAGCATAGTTGTTTTGGAATCTGGCAGGCAAATACTTCTGTTCTATCCAAGAACCCCCATTAATTTTACATATAAAATAGAAAGTGTAAAACAATATAAATACAAAAGAATATACCTAGAAGGGAAGTATCAATAATTATCCTTAAATTCTGGAGATGAGGCTTGATGCTTTGTGTTCGCTGACCTTAGTGTTAGGTCCATTACTTTTTCTATAAAGATCTAAATCTGTTCCAGGTTGCAAAGAAGAAAGGATGTATTGCGGTGAAAAACAGAATATAATTCTTTACTCTTTTGTGGGCTAAGACCTCTCTTGAAGGGCTAAGAAAAAATAGTAGTGGTTTTAAATTTCCGTATCATGTGCTCTTCTAATCAACATGTGATTTATCTTTCTGCTTGTTTTCAATAGGCCCCAAGTCACAAATACAGTGCTCATAGTAGTCATGTGACAAATGTCAGCTTCACTCATAGCGATGGTCACTTGATTTCAACTGGAGGTAAAGACATGAGTATTATTCAGTGGAAACTTGTAGAGAAGGTAACTCTGCCTCCAAATGACATTGTCCTGGATATTGGTGCCACCAAAGTGCCCATCCCTGCCAGTGAAAACGCTGTGCAGTCTCCTGCACATCTCCCACAGCCTTTTAACGAAATGAACCAAAACGAAAGCGTAACTGGCAGCTCTCCGGCTTCCTTGGAGAGCAACTTGGAGCAGTCTGCAGAGGTCAGCGAGGAGCAGAGCGAGGAGCAAAGCGAGGGAAGCAGCCTGGATCCCGCCGAGCCAAGCTACGAGGAGCCCTCCAACGAGCTGAGCGAGGAGCACAGTGAGTCCACGCTCACGGAAGAGCAGCAGGATAACTCACCGGTGTCTTAATGCTCCCAGCTCAGGCGGTTGTTATTTTCCCTTGGTGTGCGTGCTTTCATTACAAGGGTGAGGGTTCAAATAGGGAAGAGTAGCTGAGATTCATGACCACTCCAGATTTTGAGTTTCAGTGAGATTTTTAGTCTGAGCTTCAGTTCAATGTGTGGAACCATCCCAAGGGCCTGGCTTGATGGTCCGTAGCAAGATCTGGTCGCAGTTAGTAGTGGACATTACCATAGATCCATTTCAGTTCTGAAATTGCTGTCAGGAAGTGGCATGAAATACATACTGGAAAAAAGGTTAGCTCCGAGAATTAGCTGAAGTAGACCACCTTAACTATGTGAAAGTGCTTTCTAGAAGAACTGAGCTGATGGGAAGCACTGAGCTGTTCCAGCTGGGAAGCATTGTACTGCTTTTTCCAGGTGCAAAGACAAACAGAATGAAAAAAACAACCAAAAAGCTCTTTGTAGGGCTGTTTTCCTTTGTTTTTCTTGAGAAAAATAGAGGAAAAATAATGTAACAATGCCACATGTATGGCAATGCCTTCTTGATCTAACACATATGCAATTTTCTAACACTACTAATTCCTCATGGAGTCTGGATGTGTTCAGAGTTGGTCTGCCCTGGGTGCTGCTAGTTCTAAGGCAAGTCCTGTCAAGGAACAGTGTCAGCTGTTCCGTTTTCACAGACTCTTTAGTAGCAGACTAGCCAGATACTGCCGTGTTTCACTTTTCATGACCTGAAAGTTGACTTAAACTATAGGACATAATTGTCTCTTCAAAGAATTGCTAGCCTAGAGAGTTGGAAACTTGAGAGAATCTTTACAGTGACTTTGATGTGAACAGCAGAGGAAGCACGACAAGAACACACAAGTCAGATGGGCTCCAGAGTTAAACTTTTAGCCTTCAAGCAGAACTTGCTCCATCCTTAGTATGAAAAATATAAATACAGTTAACTTAAATTATTAAATTGGTGCTTAGAATTAGTAAGTTGATAATTTTTTCTTCTGATTTTTAGAGGTAATTCTTAAAAATCATTAAACTGCAATCTCTACTTTCTGGTTTTTTCCCCTGGCTCCTTTAGCAGTTGTGATATAAGCATACAGTAATTTAGATGATGATGATGATGTGATTTTTTTGTTTTCCCTAGACTTGCTGGTCTATTGTTTTTGTGATTTTATTTCCACCCCACCCCTCCCTGGGTTGCTCT
The DNA here is from genome assembly GCA_013397795.1 of Orthonyx spaldingii. Lineage (NCBI taxonomy): Eukaryota > Metazoa > Chordata > Aves > Passeriformes > Orthonychidae > Orthonyx > Orthonyx spaldingii. The sequence continues at coordinate 172,616 of VZTJ01006415.1, read as the reverse complement.
AAGCCATGCAGCTGTCATGTGGCTATACCTGGCCAGTTACGGGATATCTTGGCATTTGTTATGCATTTGGAAAGTACTTTTTTTACGAAGTTTGTCAGATAGCTACATTTTTTTCTTAAGTGCATACATTTTGTACTTTAAAAAAGACATAGATTTACTGGCAGATATCCATTTCCTATGTACTTGTTTATACTTTGATTACATAGAATTTTCTTTTTTAACTTGCTGCATTGTGCTGGTATTTTAGTTCTTAGTTAGACTATCATGTTTAGAAACTTTGGATGAGTTCATAAGTCTTAATTGTGCAAGCGTTTACGTGATTGTGCCATTCCAAAGTGCATCAAAACTGTCATTCCCTTACTAGTATCTTCTCAGGAGAAATGCTACAGATCAGGTATTTAGTCATCATTTGGAAAGATAAAAACAAATGGACTCCCAAAGGACATTTAGAACATTTATATATAAAATATATAAATATATATATACACACATATATATATAGAAAAAAAAATATCCTCTTGTTTACAACAGTTCCAGAGAACCTCAAAGTAGTTCCCTTCAGATGGAGGGAGATATGGATTCCAAGCAACCCATCTGTTTAAACTGTGCTCTGTACATAGAGTTTTACTGGAGAGCTCTAGTATGCCTGACTTGCAAATTTGCCAAATAGCAGCAGTGGAAGATAAAGTTCATCAGCTCATCAAAGTTCTTGGTTACAAATGAGGAATATGCTGTAGGTTTAGAAAATAATGTTAGTAAATGAGAAAGGATAGTAGAGTGAGGCACGGAGAGCTCTCTGTCATTTTTATGAACTCCACATAAGCAACACATTTCTCTTTGGAACATCTGTCACCTGGGGTTGCCATGTAAGTGAGAGTTAGAGTTGTGATATTCTTGTGTAGTTCAGAAGACTCTACTCATATGCAAAAAGCCTTACAGCTTTCAATTGCTGGCAACTACTGTTTAACAAATAATTAAATCTGTGATAATGGATGGAAATGGGTGGGATTATGTAACTGTAGATGTTTTAGAAAAATAATTGTGAATGAATTATGATTAAGAGTGTTTCATGTGAAGATGTTTGAGCCATTTCTATCTATCATGCATTCCTGTCTCGAGGCAGAAAACTTTGAAGATTAAAATAAAATAATCAAAATAAAATGTTGCAGTGTCTTTCTCCATATCTGTTCTGATTCCTTCTCTACATAAAGTGGATGCTGTCATCACAGTTGCAATGTCTGGGTCTGTGATTTTGAAAGAACTTTTTCAATGTGTGCTTTTTTGATAACTTCCCAGGCTGTCTAAAATTAACTCAGCATCATGAATAGTGTTGGCAGACCTAAATATTGTTCTTGTTTATGTCTCAAAAGTTCTATGAGATTTCCCTTTTCCATTTTTCATGAACAGCTTACTGGCGTTATCCTTCTGTAGCTAATTGATGAGTGGCAGAGCGTTACAAACAGGTTTTTGTCCTGCTGCAAAGTACAGTCTGCCTTTCAGAGTTCTGCCCACAAGCTTTCTTCTGGAAGTCATGAGAGAAGTACGAGCTTATTTTGGCTATAACGTATTAAATACCACAATGTTTCCCCATCCCTCATAGTTCTGTCCAGCTGCAGATGCAGAAGGTCACAATATGCTGAATATATTCCTTGTGAGAGATTCTGTGTTTTCAAAAGCTTTGGATCATTCGCATTTCACGCATCTGGTTTCTGTCCTTCACAAAAGGCAAGGGTGAGGTTCAGAAGGAAGAAACCTGCAAGATAGACAAATACCTCATGTTTACCCTCACTTAAAGGAAAAGCAAACAAAAACCATCATTGCCACCCTGAATTTGACTGGAAACTTCGACTCTTCTTTTCCACCAAATTGTCAGGAGAACGCTGACACCAGGAGAATATTCTGCCATGAGCAACAAGCAGATGTCCTAAGGTCATGCTGTGCTGTTCCCAGCACACCTGCAGTTGTGCAGTGCTGTGCTTTTCTACACTCTGCTCTCTTTGTCTCCAGCTCAAGCCTTTTACTACCTCTTCTCCTGGGTTTCTCAGTCAGGCAGGAGTCTTCCTGAAGAGTAGGTAGGCCGGTCTTTGGGTCCTCGTTAGTGATGCAGGCAGGACAGGGCTTCCAAGTGCCCGCTCATCACCTGGGACAGCAGCAGCTGCTGTCAGTTCAGGAAGCTGCAGTGATGATATTTGTTGTGTAGAGATGAAGTTCAGGGTGGAAGCACCACTGAAGGTGTAAAACTATAACAGCATCCCATTTTACACAATGGAAAACTGAAATTCAAATTCTGTATTAAAATATTTGTATAGTTTCATAGTAAAATACTGGAAAGTTATGGAGTGCCATGCTTGTGGATTCTTGCAGTCTACATCCAGATGGGGTGAATCATGTAAAGTGATACTGGGTTTTATGGATATGACCACATAGGTTGGGTTTTTCTTTCCCATGGAAGTTTCAGGATAGGTGAGGAACAGGCTGGAGATGTGGATGGGTAGTGATGAACGATGAGTTTCTTAGCCTTGATCTTGCTGGAATTCTCATTATAAATAACAAGCAGTAAGTTTTGTGTATGATGCATGTCCAGTTCTAGCCTCTTTATTTTTTAAATCATCCATAAAAAGCATAAGTTCTGACTTAGTCTATGAAAATAAGGAAAAAAACCAAATTTTGATTTACAATGATTACAGTCTCTGCTGAATATGTTTTTCTATTTTGTGCTTCACCCCACAAGATGCGTTACACCCCTTTATGCTTCCTTCAGTTCATTGCAGTATTTCAGTTGAATCAGGATGAAGTAAGTAGAATGTCCTTGTGAAATTAAGGCTTGGCCAGACCAACCAAACAAAAAATTCTCATTTCCACAGCCTCATGCCAATAAAATGTGGACTCCTGGCAATGGAAGGGTTAATATTTCACGAGGTGGATTTTACTTGAGTGATATTTGTGCTGCGTATTTGCTTTCCTCCTGAACAAGTCCAAGCCCATTGCCTAATCTTTATTTCTGACAGATGTTTTATGTACTAATACTTTAATCAACTGAGAATGAAAAACTGCTTACAGTAGGATTATACCATTTAGAACCTCAGCCAGTGTACACATTTTAATGTATTTAACGTGCGTGGAGTGGCTTTGTGTGCATGTACACGTATGCAAGCATCAAATGGATATGGCTGCTCTAGGCCTTTTTTTTTTTTTTTTGTGGTTTGAAAGAGATGTGAATGACTTCACAGTTAATTAAGAAGGTTTAGGAGCACAGAATAAAAAGCATTCCCAACAGAATGGTAAGGCAAGAGGACTGGGAGAGGAGAGGCAGTAGTGGGACTGGTTTTACCAGAGCTGTGTTGCCTGCACTGGTTCCCCACCACACACCCCAGGTTTCCCTTTACTAGGTTTTCTCTGTATGCTGACACCTATAAAAGCTTTCACTTCTGTTTGACATACTGGGTGGTTAAAAGGTGGTTTTGAGAAAGGAAGTTTATGGAGATTTTGGCTGGGTTTTATTTTAACAATTCTAGAAAACGGCTTTCTTCCAAAAAGTTGTACTGAGAAACCAAAATCTACAAACAGCCTACATCTTGAAGGGATATGTATGTCCTTGTGATTTTTACAGCCAGTATCCTTTTCAGAAGGGGACCTCTGGACACTTCCGAGCTCTCACCAACCAAGTGATCTCCAGCAGGACCGTGCCTTGTTAGCAGCCTCTACTGTGTAGTTGTGTGTGGGTCACATTATTTTTGCTCTCCAATAACCACCATACTTGTTGGTTCCTTGTAAAAAAGAACCAAACAACTTTCTCTAAGTTCATGGCAGCTGTCTGATTCATAGTCAGTTACCTTGTCCCAGCTTAATTTTTTTATGTCTTTAGGTTACTATTTCTAGAATGTGCTTTTGTCTGGTGAGCCAAGCAAGTGCTCCAGAGAGCTCTTGATCTGCCCTGTTCTCCTCTGTGACATGTTTCAGCAATGCCATGCTTCTGTTGTGCATTGCTGGTTTTGCCAGTTGACCTTGTTCTGAGTCCTTCTTTTGTCACCCAGCACAAGGCTCTTCACCTTGCCCACGTCACTGCCCTCCCAGGCTGCAAGCAAGAGGTGACGTTTGCTTGCAGTGCTGCTTTAGAATTGTCTCAGCCTCCTTTAAATACACTCTTGTCTATCCACTTAGCATCTGTGTGTGTGTCTCCCTTTTTTTCCACTTCCCACAGCTCTATCAGAGATCAGTCCTTGCACTGGCAATAATTTTTTTTTTCTTTTTAAGTCTATTTACACCCTCCTCTACACCTATAGCTGCATACAGGAAAATCACAGAAGAGGACAGTCATAAGCTGTGTGCATCAGACAACGGATACAGCTTCAAATGCTATCTAGCATGTAAGTATAAAAATCCCTGGCATTTTGTACTCTTTCAGTTGGTGTCTCTGGTGCTGGAGGGACACTGACAATAGAACTGGGAACTTACAAAACTATGTATGTCCTAAGTAAAAGGAACTTGGAACAAACCTGCTGTTATTGCTACGTCGGGGAGGCCTGGGGCTCACCTCATAGCTCAGGGAAACAAGCCAAAAAACCCCACAAACAAACAAAATTATAGCCAAAGCTTTTGGCTTTAGCAAAGCAGGCAAAAAGTTTTCCATCTGATACCAAAATCGTGGGGAGCAAATGGAGTGTGTGCACAGAGCATCTCACTGTATGCCAAAGCTGCTCTTGCTATGTTTCCTCTGGTCCAGAGGTGGGTGTGAGCAGCACCCCTGCTGTGGGTGGGCACTCTCTTTCCTAGTGATACTACAGACTCTACCCTGGGCAGAATTTCTGTGGAAACCTTGTTTTCAGCATTGTGTTGCTTAGAATTTGTGTTTGAAGAACGAGACAACACAGAATTGATAGCAGAGGGAGAGTCAACATCGTGTCCAGACACAGGTGTCCTCCATTGCTAATGCTAAACAGAGATTTTTACGACTGTCTGATGCAAAATGGCTGTTGTATAGACAGAGCTCCTGAAAGGATCCCATTTGCCCCAAGTTTGGAAAGGGAAAATGAAATGTCAATTGAGCGTGTAAAGCTGGGTGTCTGATGTCAAAAGTTGTAATGCATTTTTAGATTTATTCAAAAATCAGATCTGCAGTTCCATGGCTTTTCTGCCAGCTGGGAAGGAAACAGATGTGAAGCATTTTGAACTGTCAAAAAAGCATACCTATGAGGGATCCTTCAGGACAGATGTCCATTCCACCCTTTGCCAAGACCATATGGATCTGCTTACATTATGTTTTGTGGGGTTGTTCATAAAAAAAGTTCTGCTTTTGTTGGAGTATTTTGTATTAGATGCAATAATTCTCTAGGGAAAAAGACAAAAACATGCAAACTGCTTGAATTTTCCCAATTGCTCTGTCAGTGGCCTTCCTAGGGTTGTACCTCTGAAACATCTTTCCCTGAGTAGACCTCTTGCTCTGATAGATTTTCATTCAATTGTACATAATGTTTCAGAATGTTTTTTATCTCTTAATAAGACAACCTTCCAGGTTATTTCCAGCAACTAAATCAGTGTCATTCTCCCTGAGAGCCAAGAGGGGAACGGCTTTGGCTTGCCTAGGACTTGTGTCTTTGGAAACTTTTGACTAAAGCTTCAGCTGTCCAGGTGATGTTTCTCTGTGCTGATGCTGCAGTTGGAGGCTCCGTGGGCTGGCTGTGTCCGTAGGCTGTTGTGTGCCTCCTCGGGAGTGGCAGGAGGTGGCTGTGCAGACTCTCCCATCCACCACTCCATGGAGCACTGTCAAGGTCACCGTGTTTTGGTGAGCGTTCCCAAATGATAAATCACCATTGCCAACCGAAGTGGTGTTCCTGCAGCAGCTTCACTTCCTTGGATTACTTTCTCCTGGAGAATTTGCAGTTTAGCAGTAGAAGACAAGTTATTGCAATCCATAACTTTCTCAGAAAGGGAGGGAGAGGATTTGGTATGCAGCATTCTCATTTGCTGCTTTGATTTTATTTTTTTCCTTCATTCTTCCACAGGTTTAAATATGTTTGACTGGAAATGAGTGAAGGAACACACTGACACAAAGACTGATGCAGATTTGACTGGAAAGTTATTCCTAATTCCCCCCATCTCTTTGGAGCTTGACCAACATCACATTTTAATGTCACAGATAGCATGATAGAAATTCTGGCTTATCTGTGCTGTAAGACCAAGGGGAACTATGGCCTGTATCCCATTTTTGGGTCCTGAATTATTGCCAATTATAATATCCCTCACTGCAAGCACTGTCTCTCCAGAATCAGCTTGTGGGAACTGATCATAACTCTGGAGTGAAGAGCAGAAAGAGGGTTTGTGCACAGGGGGAAGGGCTGCAGATGGGGAGAGCTGCCATAAATGGCTTTGCTGACAGTCCAGCTTTTTGCTGAATTGAAAACTTGTCTCGCTGGAAATCATGGGAATCGGCTTATGAGTTTCAGGCTGGATGCATCTGCATGGAGTTTTGTGTGTGCAGAGAGCTTGGCCTGGGGGTGCTGTGCACTGTGCACGTGGTCTTGCTGCACATCTGAGGTGCCAAGTCACTGTAAAATATGCATTGAATGGAATGTGCTTGGAACATAGGGAATGAGTATTGTGTGTGCAAAGGAATAAGCAAGATTTTGATCAGCCCAACATGCAACCCTTTTGTCACCCTTATCCTGATTTGTTTGTTTTGCCTTGTTCCTTCACATTTTCAAAGGCCCTTCATGAGGTTTGTTCCCGGCAGTTCTCGAGGAGTTTCCATCCAGAGTGATTTTCAGGGAAGAGCCCCATTTAAACAGCAATAAAACCACACCATTTTTTTGCACTGTGATCCAGAACCAGTCCTACTACAGGTGATGGTTTGATGAAACATTACAGGAGTGAGGCTCCACAGTTGCTGGGTATGGTTGTGAGAAAAAGCACATCAAAATGGTGCCAGCTAAAAACCCAGTGCAGTACAAGCACAGCATTTCTGCTGCGGATTTTTAGGTGTGATGATTACACTTGTTTGCCTTTAGTACTTGCTTTGGCTGAGTAATGTTGATGCTGGTTTCTCTTTGACTCACATGTACCAGCCACTGCCCAAGTGTATATATATACATATATAAAAAATTACAATAATTGCAGTTCTTGCCCCCTGACCTGTAGTGCTGCATAGGAACTTGCAGCTTTTTTTGACACCCATTTGGAAAAAAGATCCTCCCCTTCTTGTCATGAATATGGAAATCTCACACCAGGCAAATTGTTATCTAGCATTAAAAAATAGTCACGGGAACAAACTTAAGTTTGAAGTGGAAAGGTAAGTCTGAGAGTTGATTATGGGAAGGAAATACATGATCTCACAGGACTGACAAAAAAAGAGGGGATTGCACCACTGGGTTTTCTTAATCATAACAGACAAGTAGTTTCCAAACACTGGCATAGGGAGTTGGGTTGGTTCAACAGTGTTAATGTTCTAGGAAATAAAATTTGTGTTTCTTGAGTAATTTGAAAACTGAAAGGAGAGAGAAAGCTGTAGAAGGGGATTTGCATGGATGGGTCATCCTACTTCTCTTCACAAAGGAGTGTGCTCACCAGTACAGTGCATTGCAGGCTAGATGGTGGATTTGTGATTCTCATTCTCTAAACTACAAAAGGATCTTTTCTTTTCTGGTAGAGAAGAGGCAATAGGAAGAATGTTGGGCAGTGTTTTGTCAAAAGCTGTTACAAGGTAGACTTTCCTACAGGATTTTCTTTACATCCATCCAGGAATATATTCTATTAAAAAAGAGCTCATGGGGTCAGACTGTGGATACAAGCCCTCTGTTTCTCAGAAATCCTACACTCGCCCTACCCTGTACCCTGTGGGAGACTTGGATTTCATTATTTTCCTTTTCTATTCAAGCAGGTTTCAAATATCTTCCCTCCCTCAGGTATTCTGTGTCTCTGCAATAACACTTTCCTTAACATACAGAAACTAATAATGGTTAATTTGACCACTGCCCTTAAAGGAAACACATATTCAAGCCTTTGAACCTGTTCCCCCAGTGTTCCCCTGAACGCCCCATCTCTGATACAGGCTATGCAGGTTAGCATACCTGTGAGATCCTGGGCATTCTGTACTGTAGCAGTGGCCTGTCCTGTTTTTCCAGGTGTGTTGCAGTGTCCCTAATTCATCTCTGACCACCAGCTCAGTACAAATTGGAGCTGGGTTGATGACTGGCTGTGCTGCTGTCTGTCTTGCCAGAAGGTGAAAATCTGCCTGAGTGGAAAGACGCTCACACCTCCCAACTTAGACCTGGGGAGCACCTGTATCCACATATGACAGGAAAATATGCAATAAGACTATTTTCTTCCTCATGTTGGAGCTAGTGGATAGCTTGGAAAACCCTATAGCTTTGCAGAAATTTATACAAAGACACTTCAGAATTTTTTTTTAATTAGATTTTCCCCATTTTTGGTGAACTACTTGGACTAATTTACAATACCTTTGTTACAGCTGTGATTACCTAAGTTGTCTCTGTAGGCTTGTACTAACACTGAAACCAAGCAGTGCTGCACAGTTACAGTTTAACTTGGGAAATATTTTCAAAAAATATATCATGTTCTGCATGTATTTTTCGTATGTTTTATTTCTCATTCACTTGTGGAACATCTGGTATTTTAATTTGCTGCAGGTAGACAGTGATTTTATAATCTCTTTACCAAAAGTTTGACCCCATGGTGAATGGTATCAGTTATCAGGGTCTCTGCTTTGGGCAGTGGCCAAAAAGGTGTTTCTCTTTTTCAACAGAGTAAACGGCGAGTGTGTGGAAATAGGATTTGGCCTCTCAAGAACATTTAGAGATGGGTTTTGGCAGTGCTGTTTGTGGTGGTGGCGGCGGCTTGGGTTTTTTGTTGCTGTTGTATTTTTTTTAATTAGCAAGTTGTATTTTGATGTAGCTGGTCTCCCGGGTTTAAGCTGCACATTTTCTGGGAAGGAATGCCATGGGTATCCTGCTAGCACAGACAACGTTTTGTTGCCACACTGGCTTGTGAGCAAACACTTCTCTCCAGTTCAATCTCTGCATTGCAACCAGCTTTGCCAAGAAACTGCAAAGGGCAAGAGAAATTTAAAAAATACCTTCAACAACATATTAAATCCTAGAACTATGGAATCATTTAGGTTGGAGAAGACCTCTGAGATCATTGAGTCCAACTATTAACTCAGCACTGCAAGTCTACCACCAAACCATGTCCCTGAGTGCCTCATCTACAAGTCTTTTAAATTCCTCAGGGATGGTAACTCCACCACTTCCCTGGGCAGCCTGTTCCAATGCCTGACCGTTCTTTCAGTGAATGAATTTTTCCTAATGTCCAATCTAAACCTTCTCTGGCACAGCTCAGGGCCTTCTCCTCTTGTCCTGTCACTTGTTACCTGGGAGAAGAGTCCAAACTCCACCTCACTACAATCTCCTTTGGGGTGGTTGTAGAGAATGATAAGGTCCCCACTGAGCTTTCTTTTCTCCAGGCTAAACAACTCCAGTTGCCTTTTCCTTGCAGGCGATGCAAACCCATTACGCTGGTGAGATGCAGGTGTGGGATCCTCAGGTCGTACTTCTCACTGCCAAAGCTGGCTTCTGTGTCTGCTGTGTGAGCCCTTCCACTGTGAGCAGCTGCTCCCAGCCACCACCAGGGAGGCTGAACTCTGCCTTGGGAGTTAAATTCAGCTGCTCAGCCTGATCATCCACCATATGGGACGAAGTGTTTGTGTCAGTTTGGAATGTTTTTTATGCAATGTGCTTCTAATGAACAAGTTGCTTCCATTCAGCTTTTCCACTGAAGGAGGAAGGCTAGGCCTTCTAAATTAAGTGAGATGTGCACATGTCCATGTGTGATGGTTTGCACCAGCTTCAACCAGGCTAGTGCTGCTGGCTGTGCAGGGGTGTCCCAGGAGAGAGGACCATGCTGGTGCGAGGCTGCAGGGCACAGGAGAAGGGTGTGTATGGGCACCCTTTGCTGACATCCCATTTCCTGTCAAATGCAAAATCCAGACACAGACCTTCCACAGGGCAAGCTGTAGATACCTGCTGGACATAGTTTGTTTTCTTCTTAATATACTGCACCTATAAACTTTTATAGTCTATAAGGCTAAAGGAGGGAGGCTTGTATTAATCCCTTTGCTGAACTCTTCTGATGGGCAGAAAAGCTATTTCAAGAGACAATTCTCACTCTGCTTCTTCTTGACTGGGAAAGACAGACTTGTTAGTGAATTAGCTGGTTTATTTTTCTGTAGAGATTGTGATTATGTGAGATAGTAATGGCTGAGTGCTAATAAGCTTCTTGTCAGAGACAACAGCACTGAAAAACTGTATTTTTCTGGAAAAAAGGTTTATGAAGGGCTCTGTCTTCACGGATGTGAAATCAGACCTGCCATTCTAAACCTGCTGTGAGGTGGGTGAGGAGTCCCGCACAGAGCTGGGCCAGGACCATCCTACCCCTGCTCTGACAGCTGCCATCTGGGCTGGTGGTGCTTTTCCTTGCCTGGCCTGTGGAGGTGATCCTCCTGTGGTGATGGGTTTTAGTGGGAGCCACATGGGCTCACCCTGAGCTCTGCCACACTGCAGGCAATGTTGAAACATTTAGACACCAGGGACATGACTCAGATGCCTGTGCTAGATAAGCGAAAATAGAACAAGAACCAAAAAGAAACCCTCCGGAAGGAGGGGAGGGCCTGCATACATGTTTAGTTGGACAAAAATAAGGCATTTTAAAGTCTTTCTGAGAAAAACCAGCCTAAGCCTTAAGCTAAAATGCTCTACAGCCATTCCCTCAGCCATTTTGACAGCCATTCCCTCCCCTCCAGCTGATATAACAAATGGAACAAGTTTCCACCCCCATCCCTCTTTTATCTGTTTCCTTCCAGTAAAGTCTGAGGAAAGTATTTCCTCTCCCTCACCCTCCTTAAACCAGGAGGCTGCCTGATATCCCCTTGATCCATGGGAAATGGGATGAAAACTATGATGGGATGGTTTGTTCCGATGCAGATGTGCACAGCTCCTTTAGCCCCAAGGCACAGGCTGCCAGAAGGTGACAGCTCTGTATGTCCCTGCAGCTGCTTCAAAAAAAGGTCTGAAATACATATACATTGTGGGAGAGAAGCACGAGGGTTTCAAGCACACATTTATGAAAATATGAGAGCTTAAGAAGAATTGGGTCACATCTGACTGCTACCATCTGGCCCACTTCACTCCAAGATTACCCAGGAATGTATTTCACATGTGTCTTTGGAACAAGATTGTGAGCTGCCAAAAAGAAAATATTTTACAGCTGAGCATTGCGTTTCGCTCAGAGCAGTTCAAATGTAATATCCCAAGGAGGAGGATTCCACTGGCAGGTATCAGGCAGGGAATTTGGGCTCAGTTCCGTTGTTTTGTCTGTGCAGTTTTGTAATATGGGAATCTTTGTTGATTGCTGGATTGATTTTAAAGGTCCTTGGTTAGAACAGAAGCTTCCCAAAGAAGAGTGGTTTCTTAAACCAGAGCCCTGGGTAGGCAGCTGAGCTCGTGTTAAACTGGAGTCACAGCTCAAACAAGGTGGGTGACCTTGTGCAAATGGCACCTCAGGAGGGCCTGTGGGGAATGCTGTGGCTGCGGGGAGGCACCTGGGGTGGAGGCTGGAGACATCAGAGTGCTGCTCCCAGCTCAGTGGGGAAATGTTTTAAAACATATAAAAATAGGTTTTGTGGTGCCGATGACACATACTTGCTAAGATGCACAAATTTCTCTGTGGGACACCAGCACATGGGACAGAATCTTACACGGTGAAAGAGCAGGTGGGACCTGTTGTACTTGGGCTGATGTGGGTTCATTCTCAGTAAAATGGGGAACGTGGCACTTCACTTTGTCTCTGTCTGGGCATCCTGTAAGAGGAAAGCGAGTATTACTCCAACCAGGATGGAGTTAATCCTTTCTCTGCCTCAAGCAAGGTTTGCAGGACCAGCGAGCTGAACCAGCTGTGGAGGTTTCATTTCTTGCAGCGTGCTGGAGACGGTGGACTGCTGAGGTTAGGGAAAGATACAGGCTCTCTGGGGGGAGGCTGGGATAATCCTGAAAAGGTGAGGAGAGTGCATCCTTGCATTTTTCTATTTTTTTTTTTTAATAATTAGAATCAGCCACAGTTCAATTTTTGTCTCTTAATGATTGCTTTAGGTTTTGAGTGAGGGGTCTTCTGATTTTTGAGACTTAAAAGATAGGGCACTTTCATTTATGCATGGGGTAGGAGCTGTGTCACACAGAGTATGAAACAGTGTGCAAGTGCACAATTTTGCTGGCTGGAGCCACCTGTCCCAAGCTTTATGTGGTGGGAAAGTGCGCAGTGGGACCAGCTTGATGCTTAAAAAATGTGCTTATGAGCAAGTCTTCCCAAGGCCACTGGCCTCAGAGCACCCCCACACCCTGCTAATGTGCTTCCACCAAGTTCTTCCACAGGCTAAAAATAGGCATTGTCTCAGCAGAGTGGCACCTTTCTCGTCTTTTGAGGCTTTTGGGTCAGAGCAGGTGGCTTTTGGTTGCCACACGAGGAAGGTAGTTCAGTTCCTACAGTAGTTGCACAGCAGACAAAGGGTTCAAATGGCTACACTGTTGTGTAGCCTCTCAAAATCAACTCGTTTTAAAAAAAAGAAAAAGAAAAACACAACTCATCAAATCATGTTCTGCAAGGGTGTATTTTTCATACTTAGAAATATTTGCTAAGCAGCCATGAAGTCTTGTTTGTCCTGTAAAACAGAAGGATTTGATCACTTTCATGCCACAGACCACAGTCCATACTTGTAAATTATTACAGGCTCCAAAGATGTAGCTACAGTGACAGTGGTGTTTTGTGACTTTGCTGCAGTTGGAAAACACCGAACAAGATGAAACAAGAACTGGAATAGTAATTCAGAATAATTCATTGAATTATTTCTTGCTCTATTCTTCCCATTTCTATTAGCCTAAATATAGGCTGTGGTTTTGGTAATAAATGTCAGTTAATCTCAATTTTCTCTCAAACACACCCAAGGAAGAAGACAGAACTGAGCAGCAAATAGACTTTACCTCAGACTGTGTTTTCCTGGGAATATCTGTGCTCCACCCCAACAGTCTGCCTGAGCCAGTTGTTCATTACCACATGTAACACTTACCAGAGAAAGAACTGCAGTTTCTGTACTCTGGGTATCATTTTCTGGGAAATCTCATTTTACAAAACACCTGTTGTTGGGTGTGTTGAAGGTTTAGGAAATTAAAAAAAAAAAAAAGGACACTTAATTTTTCCTTTGTTGGTCTCAGAGAAGAAAATCTACAGCATGGGAACATCATCCTAGCCAGGGAAATGCTTTCTCTAGCTTAACAGTAGGAAATGCTTAATCTCTGTTGGAGCTATCAGGGAACTTCTTCCTGCTCCCACACTCTGCCAGCCTAATATTTCCCTTTGGAACATCACTAAATGCATTTAAGGAGTGAAAACCTTTGTTTCCCTCATCTCTGTTCATGTCCTTGCCCATTTTCAGAGCCCATTTCACCTCATATCTCTTCAGGGAGTTGTGGGACATATAAATATTTTGGCTGATGTTTCCTGGGGTCAGTAATTCCTTTCATTTGTAATACAGAAGATGTTCCTGGCATGTGTGATGTGCTCACTTCAGCCAGGGGAGTTAGATTTCCGCTTGGTGGGACAAAAAGTAAATCAATTCAGAGCACACGTAACTGGGAAAATGCACTCACCTAGAACTGCAGAGTGTCACTACTGGCAGAGCCTTGTCAGCTTTAGAAAGGACATAATTAGTACAGCCTCTTTTATAAGTCATTATAATCTAAGAGAGGGTGTCTTACACTGCCAGTACAACTGAAGAATGAATTTCCAGTCAATATTTTCTTACAGATAGCAGCACGCCTTTTGAAATCAAACCTGCTTAGCACTAGGTGGCACTCTGCTATAATCTAAATTAGTTTGCTTTAGTTTTGAAGTTTGGTAAACATTTTAGCAATGGCTACAACAAAATGATATTAAATTCATCAGCAAGTTGCCAGGATAGGCACCCATGTTGTGAAACGAGGGGAAATTTAACTAGATTGTGAAGCTGTCAGAACCTCTCTAATGTCCACTGGATGAGAGGGCAGGGAGGAAATGAGATCCATGTACTTCTTCTAATAGTGCCAGTCGTTGCACTTGCTATTGAGAAACTAATATGGTGTTTTGTGGGGTTAATAATATGGTGCCCTCTGGGGAAGTGGTATGGAGGTGCATAATTCAAGGCCTTGTCAGTAGAGATTAGAGTGGGGATTGTGAAACACCTCCTAAAAGAACAGCTGTCTGCCCTATTTGTTCTTGGTACATTTTGTATCATGGAGGCCAGAAGAGGGAAAGCTGCACTAGCCATAATTTTCATGGATTTGCATTGCTAAGTTTTTTTAATTTATTTTAATGGACTGAATTTATGGGGGGTGTGAAGATTTTATAGAGAGGTGGTTTTCTGGGTCAAATATTGCCTGAGTGGGTGTAGGATCAGCTCTTGGTCCGAGGGGAGGATAGGGTCCTGAAGCTGGGTAATGATATGGGCACGTTTGCAGAGCGAACCCTTAGGGGAGGAAATGGGATTGAGGGATGTAGGGCTGAAGTGCTGGAACTCAGTTTCTGGTGGTAAACAATAACCCAGAAACCTTGGAGTTGCATTGCAGTTCATCCAATCCAAATAATCCTGTATATTGGATGAATATGTATATTTGTATATGTAAGTATCGAATTTGTATATGGGATGAATTTGTATACATATGTATATTTATGTGATGATTTTTCCTCATCCAGAAGAAATGGATAGTCTTAGAAAAACTCGGGTTGTCAATGCTGTGAAGAAAAAATATATGACTTGGAAAATGCCTGTCAACCACTGATCTTATGTCAATGCTATTTCTGGGCTGCTTCAGAGGAAGGACAACCCATGGCTCGGGACACAAACCCAGCCCTGGGATTGCTGCTCTGGTGATTGAAGTGTGATGATCCCGACTTCCTATGCGACTGTGAACATAAAGGCTGGATTCAGTCAAAGGCTCAGCTACAGCCTCCTTCATCCTCCAGCTCACAGAGCTGGGGACCTGAGACTCTGCAGCTGGTGCATGATGAGAATTAAGCATCTCTGCTGCTGACCAGAGAAGAGAGAGAGTTGTTGGTAAAGCTGAGGTGTGTGGGGAAATTTCGTGTGCTCAGCAGCGCTTAAAAGCATGTCTGAGGCTGCTGCAGGCACCTGTCCCCTTGGGAGCCAGGGACTGAGGACATCCCAACAGGGAGGCAGCTGAAGGTGTTTTCTGGGAAAGCTGACCTGAACTCACTGTTGTCCTAGAAAATGAGACTGGCAGAGAAGGAGAAGGGCACTGGTTTTTCTGAGCTAATTTAAGCATTAGATATCTTTACTTGTTGTCTTGGGGACCCAGGCTGTCTTTCTTGCTTGGCATGTGGGGGTGCATGTGGGGATTCACTCTTTGCCAGGAGAGAGCTCCAGGGCACATGCAGCACCTGGCTGGAGGGTTTCCACCTCCTGCAGGACGTCAGGACACCAGGAAGGTTGAATGAAAGGCCAGAGAGCCTGGCACAGCTCTGTGCTTTGGACATTTGCTTGGGAGGGAGGACTGGGCTTCAGGTGCCTCTAAATGCCAGGCTTTGTCAAAACACCAGATGTGTTTCATATGAAGTGTGTGTGTGCCTGTGTCTGTGTGAATTTCTTGCCGGTGAATGCTGACTTTTTAATGCTGATCTGTGACATTTGTGGTTTGGGTTCTGTCCCTAACATTAAAGGCTCCCTCCTGAAATACCTTTATTTGTGCTCTGGGTAGACCAGTTCTTATCACCCCAAGTGAGTGGTGCCATTTTCCTTGGCTGTCTGGGTATATCATCTGCTTAACAGTTTTCTTCCAACACTTGGTTTACTGCACTGTATCCTTTTGCCCTGAATTTTAGCCCAGCCCTTGTTTTGTGCTGTAAGGCAGCTCTGATATTTTGGAATGCCTTCATTTTTTGCTCCCCTTCAAACGTTTGCAAATAATTAACTTAAGTTTTTGTTCCACAGCACATCTTTGGTTGTTCTAATGGCAGAAAGGGACATATTTTGTAGTTTTCTTCTTTTCTAAGGGATAAGAAAGCTCAAGACTTCTGTGCTTCTATCTGGAGGTATGTGTGCAAAGAAAGATACAGCCAAATGAGAGGAAATGGCTATCCATACACACTTGTGTACAGGCTGGGGGGTTTTCTCTAGTCTTTTTGGGAGCTATTGCTTCCCTCCCTGTAAAGATTACATGACAAAATTTTCCACATAAATTCAAATCCTTCTGAGGTGGTTCGTGGTGAAATGTGCCCCATCTAACTGTTTTTTGTGGAGGAATACAACTGCAGTTGGTGGTTTCAAATCAGTCCAATATGTGGTGGAGCACTGGTAAAACACACTAGGCAGCCTGTCTTCCAGTGTATATTTCTGCTGGCAGAGACCCTAGAGCTCCTTGGCCAAACATTCAGTGCTGGGATAAGATCTAGATTCCCAGCAAATTCTCAATTAAGTGCAAGATGTTTCTTGAGCACGGAGCCAGAGATCAAACTGAAATAAGGCTCACTCTGAGAAATATTTTGAAAACTGTTTGAATAACCTAGTGTATACAAATATTTTAGGTCAACTATCATATTCTCTCAGGACTTGTAGGCATTTCTGTACGGGTGCCAGCAGCATTGCATCTCTAAAGAATGGAACCAATGCTGAATTCTTGCTTCTACTACTGTGTCAGTGAATCCACCCACGGCCTGATAATGTCAGTGCAATGTGATGGAAAGTTTTAATTATTATTTGGCCCTTGTGTTGTTTTAGTGACATTTTTGCGTCAACATTGCGAGGAAAATGAGAGGGTAGTGTCCAGGGATAGGAAAGTAAACCATCCAACTCTTTGATGAAAAACTCACCTCATCTCAGTTGGCAAAGTGGTGCTGAGAGGCAGCTTTTCATTTTTTGACCTTTAAAGCCTTGGCCTTAAATTAGAGGATAAACAACTGCAGACAATTTCTTCTCTTTCATTCCTGAATCTGAATAATGCACACCCACTCAATGCCTTCCTAGAGCCACAGACGTGTTTGGATACTCTGTCGATGGCAGCAAATATGACTGAGTTTGTGTTGCACCAAGAGGTGAGCCCAGATGCACAGACTGTATCTCTAACCAGCTGCCAGCTTGGTTCCATCCGTGGTGCAGGCTGAGCTTAAGCTGGTGTCTCACCGCGTCGCAGAAACCACTGTGCAGGCTGATGACCAGCTATATTTAAGTATTTTGGCAGAATCCTGTTTAACATTGGAAGGAATGCTTTTAATAGTCTGCATTTCTCCTGGAGGCCTGCATTAGGGATATGGTTGCCTCCCACGTGTGCACAAGTCTGATTGGAAAGCGCGATAGGGGATGGATGTGCCTTTGTGGTTACGGGATATCAGCAAGACAGATTTAAAATACTGCTGGAGGAATGGCAGAAGAAGTATGTAGACCTTTCAAGATCAGAGGCCAGGTTCACATTTTTCATATATGAAAACAACAGCAATTTTTTTGAATGCAGTAGTGTTACTGTTCTGTAATACATGCGAAGAGATTGTGCATTATTCATTATTTGAACCAAAGCATGTCTGTGCTTTTATGCCACTTTGATATTTGGTGCATGGAGCTGTGAACCTCCTAAGGAGGCACTTTGCCAGCTGCTGCTAGTTTTTAGGCAGGAGAATTCAGCTTATCCAGAATTCCTGCAGCAGTTGAGGAGAAATGCATTGTTGCTCTGCAGTCTGTAGTGTTGGAAAAGAAGGTATCCATATACCTCCAGTCAGGTTTTTGGGGTTGTTGAAAAGATACCTGGTCCCCTTCAGAGTTATGTGCTGTTAGAGAGAGCTCTGTGCTTTGCATGTACAAAGTACAAGTCTCACATTGCATCAGATGTTTGCAAATACTGTAATGGGGCTATGTCGGCATGTGGGAGGGATGAAAGGGTTGTCAGCCACAAGTATTCACAGCTTAAACATTAGTCTCTTCTCTCCCTGCCTCCCTTCTCCAGTAAAACTACAGTGAGAGGAATTAATTTTCATATTAAATATTTTGGCTTTTTTAAAAATTTTTCTGGCTCACAAAATGAAATTATGCTCTTGGATTGCACAACAATGGCTACTAGGACTCAAAACTTCTTTTAAAAGACAAGTGAAAATGTAACCAAGAGATGAAAGAGAGAATTTTTCCAAAAGCTGGTGCTAACACCAGTATCCAGAGGGTATTAATAGGACTTCGAGATACAAAATAAAGGATCTCCTTATTTTTATGATTTTTTTAATTATTGTGTAGAAGCTAAAGCATGAGGAAAATGAGCAGAGTCAATTATGCCTTGAGCAGAAGTAACAATTTCCTGGAAAACGCTGATAAAGCAAAAACACCTGGGAAAGGGAATGTGTAAACTGTGATCCTGTGCATCAGAATTTTGCCAAGCAGAGGAAGGCATACTCTACCTGGTGTGTAAGTAGTGCATCACTTCATGGTACCTCCTTTTTCTCTGAAGGATTAGGGAATGTTCTTCAGCGTGAGTCTGCTTGAGTTAGGTAATGTGGATCCAAACATACTCTTCAAGTGGGAACTTTGATAGCAACTTAATATTTTGTGGTACTGAAACATTTTTCCAACACCTCCATGAAGAATTAAGGATTCAGACGTTGGTCAGTGCTGTGGATATGACTTCTCTTTTTGATACACAATTTCTCTATCAGTTGCTGTAAAGAATGTGAGTTATGGCTGTCTGGACAAACCTGAGTGTTTTCAGACTGCTGACAAGCCTTTGAGTTGTCTGTATTGGATATATGCTGATTGTTCCTTGGCAAAACAGTGGCTGAGCATAAGAAGTTGCGTGAACCTGTAGGTGGGTGATTTCATCCTTAGGAGCCTTGCTAGGGAATTCTGCAGCACAGCCATGCCTTTGGCAGCATCTTTCTGAGGCCATATGTTAGAAAGGGGTTCCTGAGATGAAGTTTGCTCACCTGCAGAGACTGACAGACCCACCTCTTCTAACAGCAATCACGGGACTGGCTGTGACAACAGCAGATATTGACAGGTGCCAGGGAGGTTTATTTTGAGAGAGGCATATTTGTCGGTGTGACATTGCATTTGAAAAAACAGTCAAAAAAAGATCAATTAGGAATTAATAGGTGTCTGTGAATAGACGACACAAGGTAGAATACATCTTTTCAGGTCTCACTTGATTCCTTTTCAGATTGATTTGGATGAGCTAATTATTCCTCTAATGCTGATGTTAACAAAAAATGCTCTGCATAGGGAGATCTGTAAGGCAAACAGTTCTGGGGAGTCTGATGTCTGCAACATATGCCGAGGGGAAATTTATTTTTGAATAGCTCTAATCTGATCCTGCTGACTTGCTGCCCATAAGCACAATATGTGCACTCCTGGAGCACATCATCCTGTTGTATTTAACACATAAGGAATTAATTGCACCCTCTGGGTCAGGAGCACAATTCTGAAGAAAATCTCCTGGTTGATCCCACTCACTTCATTTTGGATTGCATCCCAGAAACATCTCAAATGAGCAGAGGGCCACTCCAGATCACAGAGGTTATCCTGTCTCCCTCTTCTGGGAGAATTGTGCCTCCTCATGTCTGCTCATGTGTCAGTCTGTCCTGCTGGAGGCTTTGGGAAGCATGGCCAAGCACCTCTGCTGTCGTATGGAAGTGAGGGATTTCACCAAGTAGGATTCCATCCCAAGGAATCCAAAGCAGGGCCTTCTGGGTCTTGGCTGCTAGGTTTCAAGTATCAAATCAACACAAAGGGAGTCAAAAAGGAAGATCAGAACAAATCCACCTGATGTTTGCTATTTACTGCACAAGCATTACTCTCAAAACCTGGAAGATGGAGAGGGAAGGCTCACCTGCTGGCAGCATGTTAGTCACTATATTTTAATGCTGAAAACTCTCATGCAGGATCTTAAAAATCTGCTTTTTTCATATCATTAAAAAAAGCTGTGTGTTCACTTCATCACAGCACAGTTCCTTATATTAGTAAGTCCTAAAACTGCCTTCCCTATTGTCTGAATTTCCATTTTCAGCTTACATTTTTCTATTCCTGTGGGAGGTTCCGCACTTTCATTTCCGTGCAGTGTTGAAACTGGGAATCCCATTAGCGTTGTTCATATGACCTATGGAATGTGAGTAAATGTTTCATAGCTGTGTATCTTCTTGGCTGCTCTCCAGGGCCTGTAATTAACTCCACATATATTCCTCTATCTATCGTGGGCCTTTAGATCTGACCTAATAGAAACAGTGAAAGCTGGAATAGAAAGCAAAGCTTTATGGAAAAAATCAAAAAAGTGCTTTGCTTGCTGATAAGTCTTTAAGTGTTTACTGTGCATGTTCTCCTTTTAACAAGATTTCTCTCCCAGGAAAGTGCTGCAAGTATAAAGCAGCCCTTTGAAAGGATCATGTGACTTCCAATGTGCAAGAGATGGTTGGGCATCCTTTAATTTTTTAAGCCTGGTGGTGAACACGTCACTTGCGAGTGAGTTGAATGAATCTCTACGTAGGTTGCAAAACTCATTAAATTTAATAAGTCACTTAACTATCTTGTCATCCTGGCTAACTAGAACACTTTTCAAAAGTAGCTGCTTTTAACTAATATACTTGTCTTTCTTCCTCTTGCTTTCTATCATATGTGCTTTTGAAAAATATTCATTGACTCTGTATTTAATTATCTAATGATTTGCCTCAAGTTTTTGACAGGACTTTAATAATTCTAGACCTGGTGAGGAAAACCATGGTAGCATTCATAAAAGTAAGATACAGATACAACATGCATTCTTTGCTGGGATATCACTTAATTCTCAGCCAATACTGAGGTTCAGGTCTTTGCTATGTATATCTGCAGTAATACCACTGAAACAAGTGCACCAGCAGAGCTGGAAGTTGAACTTGGCCTTTGTTTTGTTAAGTACAGTATTAGAATTTCAGATCTTTAATCCATTTGGTTTTCTGTTAGCTCAGTCTATCTTCCATATCTAATTATGTATATTTAAACCTGATTAGCATAACTGTTCAGAAACAAAGGCTCTCTTATGATTTTAAGCTCAGGCTTTTGAGATGCTTAAGACACCGTTTGTAGAGAAATGTTAGTGGCTCATCCACCCTGGGTATCATATTCCAGTTGATGGCTTTTCTGTATGTCATTCACCTGGAACAGATGTTTTCCCTCCTGCTTTAACCATTTCCCAAAAATATCTGAAAGGAAAATGAGAATGCAATTAATATGCATGTCTATCCAATTAATTTAAATAAATTAGCATTAAAATTGATTCTGGATTTATTTAGATGCTTTCTGCAGCAGCAAAAATAATCTTGATGCAGGACTGAATTTTGTCAGATGCCTCAGTAAGCAGCAGCGACCTTTTATTCAAAAGAGGAATCTTTTTTATGTGACGGTAATTCAGTCCTAGAACTCTGCTTTTTGTGACCAGTGTGAACCCTTGGAGTTTGGTCTGCTGGGAAAATGATAGAGGAGAGTCAACCTTTCATTGTCAACCTTGAAACAGGATGACAGCTGAATCTACTGAGGTTTTGGGAGAGGAGCAATGTAGGCCAACTGTTGTTTTACAGTACAGACTATTTTAAAATTCTGCACTGAGCACTAGTTAGTCCAGCAATTCCTAGACTAGAGGTACTTCTAATACTCTGGAAATACGTATTACAGGATGTTGGAGGCTCAGGTAAGGAGAATTGTCTGTCCACACTTAAAGGATTTCATATCCAGGGTGTCAGATTGCTGAGCAGAATGAGGAAAGGGAATGGTATTAAGGCATTTGAGGAGGACGTGCTTTTTTAAGGGGCACTTTCTCCTGGTAGGAAGCTTAGGTACAGACATTATTTCCTAGCTTCCCTAGTTTTTGCTTGCCTTTGTTGCAAGTAGTGAATTAATTAATAAATAAAAATCTGTCTTCTATAAGGTACCTTTCAGCAGCTGCTGCTTCCATCCCCACCAAGTCTGTCAGCTCTTTTAGAGACCATGGAGCAATGGAGATGGCAGTGCAGTGGCAGGTTCGGAGAGCATCTCCTGTGAACTATGTCAGATGCCAGCTCCAGTCATTTCCAGCCCAAGCTACACAAACGTATTTTAAGGATTGGCCATGATCCCGTAATTAAATAGTTACCTGTGTTGGGCTTTCATGACTGTAGTTGCAGTTGAGATAGAACATAAGTTTTCCCTGGCTTTTAGGATTGACAAAGTTGGAAGTGTCATGTCAGCATGGAAACCAAGTAAAATACAGATACAAGGGCTTTTGTCAGGGACATTTCAAACTCAGTGACAAGATGACAGCGGAGTGTGACCACTAATATATTGTCTACTCATAATGTGAAAAAAATTAGGAAAAGATGAAGGGACTGAGATTAGAGTTGGCTGTACTTTCTTACATGTTGTTTTCATCTTCTTCAGATTGCTTTCTATGGCTGAAGATTCACCCTCCAGACCATGGTATTCCAGTCTGAGAACAGGGCTGGCAAGGCCAGGTTTATGGTGTGCCTTTGGCTGCTGGAGATACCAGCATCCCAGAGAAACAGCTGCTCCCAGCCAGCATCTCCCAGGTCAGTTGGGAGCTTTGTCACCAAGGAAGGGGTGACTCCAAGTTCTCTGCTGGGACACCTGTCTCTCTCCCTCTATTGGATTTGCTCTCATGCATAAAACACTAAACCATCAAGCAAGCTGGATTGGAAGTTCCCACATAGTATGTTCTAATGAAGCATGTAAAAATAGCAAATAATAACAGGACATTTTTAAAGAAGGTACAAAATTATTATCATTTTCCCTTTCCTCCCACGGAATATCAGATGTTAATCTTGTTCCTCCCACAGGCTAATGATATGAGATCCTTCAAATAACAGGTGAAAGCTAGAGATGAACCAGAACATTAAAGAAAATGCACTTTGAGATAGTCATAAAGTTTTACTAAGTAAGATTGAGTCAGCTGTATTTTCTCTTTTGATCTAAAACCTGAGCTTAGTTTAAAGGGATAACGCAACATTGCAACAAAGTCAACATAAACATACCAAATACTTGTAATTTTTTTAATGAAATGATGTAGTGAAAAATTCATTTTGCTGGTTTAATGAAGGTTTTGTCAGCATACCAGTAAAAATTATTATTTATATTTTGGTTTGAGCATACCTTTTGAGGGTAGTTTATTATATTCCTATATGCAGCAAACTATTGGTAGGCTCTTGGCAGTCTGCAAAAACAAACACATAAATGAGCATGAGTCATGACGTACTTGTTGGTTTTCTTTCATTTCTGAATGATTTAATGCTAAATTTTTTATGCGATTTGGCAGTTTATTGCTTTAAGTTCTAAGACCTTTTGAGCTGAGTATGTGTGAGGGTAGGTGTGGGATGAGCGGGTGGGATGTCAGTGCTGCTGCTTCCCCCACCCAGGGAGATGCCCTGATCAAGGTGTGATATGACAGTGTGTCCTCATTCTGGCAAGGAATCAATATTATGCAGTGATCCTCCAAAAACAGACTGATCGCATGACGGAGGTAGCCATCAAAATTACCTCTTTTCAATTTGGCAGAATCTTTCTCTTCTGAGGCTAAAATGCTTGGGGAAAGGCAGCTGTTTTTTGTTGTTTAATACATGTTGATGATATGCCTGTGTTCTGTTTGTAAATGTAAAAATTAAAAAAAGCTAATATTTTTGCCCTTTGTGAAAAAATTTGAAAACTAATATTTGAACAGCTTTTTGAGAACTGACATTTGGCCAGGATTACAGCTTTCATTGGGAAGGACTTTGGAGAGTTTCAGTGGAAATTGGTTTTGATTTGGCCAACTTTCTGAGCCTTTGAAAAATATAAAATGGATAATGCCCAGTATGTTTTTTCCACTAGGCTTGTATAGATGTATTCATCATGCATTCCAGTGTGGATAACTAACAGTACTATGAAATAGGAAATGAAACTCCACAGAAACCCATGGCTCTCGGTTTCTGGTAAATCATCTGTTCCATGAGATGTGTACTACAGGTTGCTGTGGTGAGGCACCTGGGAGTTGTGCTGTTGGTGGACAGACCTTTCTGGGCTCTGGAGATGTGCAGGATCACAGGGAAGAGAAGGTTTTCTGGTAGAGCTTCAAGGGGGCACCACAACGTTGTCTGGAGGCTCTACTCTCTGCAGTAAATACTGGGCATGCAGTACTTAAAACCTGACAAATTGGGTGCGGCGACCCTAACTTTTAATGTTTTTAATACATATATTACATTCAGCTGCTTGACTGTACCTCTCTATGAAAAAACAAGATGTGGCAGCATGTGATTGTTACAGCCACTCTCTTTTTCTGCTGTGCTCAGTTGTGCTGTGCCCAGTTGTGCTGTGCCTCATGTCCCAGTGCAAATGCCATTTTGGTAACCCGTGCCTGTGTTTCTCTACCTGTATTATTAGAATTATTTTCTAATATTCAACTTGCTACCTCTCTGACAAGTTTTTGTTGTTACAGAGAACAAAGCGCTTACATCCCTTTTTATAGCAACCTTCTAAATGTGACAACTGTTATAATTGCCTCTTTGCCTTGACATTTATCAGCTGGTCACACTGCTCTTCTGTTTTCTTGTATTTTGCCACAATTCTCCTTTGCTGTCTGCCATCAGCTCAGATGGCCAGGTCAGTAGGAAAAAGAAGTCTAAAGAAGTTTGGCAAGTAATAGCCATGTGGGCAGTATTCTCACACACCAAGCATTAAGTCTGCAATGAATCCACATGCCTATTTTTTCCCATTTTTTTCTTCTGACTGTAGAAAATCCTACTGGTCAGAGTAAGGTAGGTGGAAGACACATCCTCTGTGTCCCCTTTTCAAGCACAGCCATGGCTGGTGAAGAATTCGAGATTGTAACAGTTAGTTTGAACT
Organism: Orthonyx spaldingii; assembly: GCA_013397795.1. Lineage (NCBI taxonomy): Eukaryota > Metazoa > Chordata > Aves > Passeriformes > Orthonychidae > Orthonyx > Orthonyx spaldingii. The sequence goes on along the minus strand of VZTJ01006415.1, from coordinate 147,700 downwards.
TGACTCAGCAGCCCAGTGGCTTTATCTTAGGAGCAGCAAACCGTGGGTTCTCATCCATGTGTCCGTGCCTCCTTATGTAAAACACAGGTGAGTTTCAGGAGTGGAAATCAAAGCTGGACACCCTGCCATGTGTAACCTCAACAGCTGGCAAGTGGGTGCTTTTCGGCAAACAAGGCTGTAGCCTCCCGAATTTTATTGAAATAATCTGCTGACACACCCAGCTGACACAAATCCTGGGGCTGCAGTGGAGGAACTGGAGACTAAGTAAAGGGGAGAGGAAAATTCCTTAGAAGTTTCACATCTAGTGTGATGCTGCTTGAGTGGTTGCAAAGTCAAAAGTTGACAGGAAGCAGGAGGAAATGTCCTTCTCCCTCCTCAGATGGGAGGAGATGGTGTAGAAAAACCCTTGCTAAAGATACACTCGCAGTGAGTTGTGGTCTTTATTGGGAACAGCATTAATATCCCCTGGGAGTCAACATACTTTTTCAATAAATGCCTCTCCCCTCTTTAAGAGGAGATAGAACTTCATAAAATCTATTTTTATTTAAGACCTTCCAGTAAATTATGAATATAAAACTTTTATTCATATTTTTAAACGTATCAAGAGAAGAATGTTCTCTGAAATATTTGGCAGACTTTCCACACTTCTTTCCATGAAGAAATTCTGTTGTTCTCCATTAAACATCCCCAAAGACTTCAGTGCTCTCACATAACAGTACAGAGATTTTCACATGTCAGGGGATAATTTATTTTTTGAATTAATGAATGTAATTTCATTGAGTTTAATATTTTAGCCAGGATATATTATAGTGCAGTCTCTAATTTACGTTCAGCTCAGGTGAATAGTGCCTTACATTTGTCATCATAATAATGATTGATTGGAGGTCTCATTGCAAAGCAGTGGTGTGATGGCTTCCATTTTATTCTCAATAGGAGCAACGACAAAAAACACTGTTGTGTGTGACACTTTCTTGTCTTTTTTCCTGCACTCTCAGTTAAGGCAATCTGAATTGCAGGGAAATATTTTCTTCATTTCTGAGGTTGTCTTTCAGACCCAATTTTAGGAAAGTGCATCAAATCCGGGACACCCTGCAACCAAACCTTGCATGTCTGGTGTCTGATAAGTACCTGTGGTCTTTGACTTTTAAACTTTTGATTTTCTTGTACCTAAGCCTCACTGCTAGGTACAGTATTAACCTTAGCAAATATTGTTAATTTTGTGAATTTGACTAAGTCATCTCTCTCCTCTGCCATGACAAGTATCAAGGAAATAAAATATATCTTAATTGTATCATTGTCTTTATATCTGTAACGAGACAGCAATTATCCTTATCTAACTTTTCAGAAGAAGCACTGAGTATATTCTGCAGCCATATTTTCTGTCTTTCTCCAGAGATATGGATGTTGGGTTTTTAACTATTTGTTCAGTATTATTTATGTCAGTTGTTAGGAGTTGGAGTAACTACAACTGGGATATTTGTTATTTGCAGTATGGATAAATAACAACTGATTGACAAAAGCTGCTTTGTTTGGCTGTGTAGAGTAAAAGGACTCTATTTTGAAGAGACAGCAGACACCACAGACACAGAAGAGGATTAAAAATTGTCCCACTGATGAACGAAAAGACTTTGAACTGTGTTCAAGTTCTCACAACACTCATACATGCACACCAAAGACTGATTATAACTGTGCAGAGCATAAATGTTAAAACCCAGTATCTCTTCTGGACCTGAAACAATCCCAAAACAACCATGGCTTCTACTGGGACCTAAAGGTTTCTATTGGGATATTCTAAGAATATGAGGTGCCTCTAAGCCAAACTGAGTCTGAAAATCAAAACTCTTGAGGCCCTTGTTACTCTTTTGCAATTTGTGTTAGATTAAAGCACTGTTACATAATCAAGGATTAAAGGCATTAAACCATCCTAAAGAAACATAAGGATGTAATTTTATCCGAGTTCCCAGATGATAGATCTGAAAGCATTTTTTGATTGTTTAGCTACAACATATTCTTTCTTTGATTTGGACTGACGAACCAAGTAATTTAAAAATAAATTATTAAAATCTGAGGGCTTCTCTTCCTCCTTTGGAGATTTGGCATTTGAGGATATGTCACAGGCTGACCATCTTTCTCATCTACTTAAGCTTCAATCAGGTTTAAGTGTAGGCAGCTCACTAAACAGGCATGCCTTGCTTGATCACATGAGAATTGTAGCCAGGGCTTAGCCTAGCCAGTTATAATCCTAGTGACTAAATTTAAACAACAAACTTAGGTAGTTACTTGTACTACATCAGTAACTGCCACTAGTTTGCATCATTCTAAACTCCCTTAGAGTTAAAGATAATACTTTGAAATATTTAAATTTAATATTTAGTATACCTTTAAAATTAAACTCTGAAGTTGTATTTAATAATTATTAGTATTGGTATTAAAAAAAATAAAAAACATTACTCCATAAACTCACAAAAGAGACCTAATTTTTTTTAAAATAACCGACATAATATACTGCAAGTGTTAGACTGAAATACAGAATTCTTTTTGCTGGAGATATTTTGTGGCATGAACTGAGGTTATCTAAAGTACAGATTTGGCTGAAGGTATCTCAATAAGAGCTGAGACAGCTAATCACGGTTTGAGAGAGATGCACACAGGACATGCTGAGCCAGAGAAGACCTTCTCTTGCTTTCCACAGTGGGAATGAAGTCACTTCAGATCATAAATCAAGCTGTCAGAAACAGAGCATGCTGTAAGGAGGTGTGTGTCACTGACAGGGAACACAAATCTCTGGTGGCACTCAGGAAAGTGTGAAAAAGGGCAATCAGATATTAAAATCCAGGTCAAACGCTGTGCTCAGCCTCCCTCAGGTCTATGCTGGAAAACACAGCCCAGGTGTGTTTTATATCCTAATTTCTAGTTGTATTCAAAGCTGGAAGAGTTCCTAGCTCAATTTAGGCAGGTCACGGAATTCTAAATTTTAGAACTTCCCCAGGTTTGCCACTGGCCTTCATTTTCATCATTGGGCTCACCTCTATCTTTGCCTCTGTGCTTTGTAAGGACAGGGTGCAGTCAGCATCCCTGGGGTCACCAGTCTTGGGCAAGGACCACCAGGGCACACTGAAGCCTTTGTCTGAGCTGACAACTTGTTTTCAAGTGGCATTCAAAAACGGAATAAAAATTAGACCATTTCTGAAGTGTAATATAAGTGATTGTAGGCAGGCAATTTCTCCCTTGTTCTCCCAGTAATTACATTTTATTATTTTGTGGCTGTATTTTCCAGGCTTCTCAATAATAGGGAGTATTTACTTACATTAGTGCTCTCAAAGCCAATTTTGATGGCAACTACCTTGCTTGTTGATTGCTACACCTACAGAGAGAGGAGGTGCTGTCCCTGACGCATGACGCTAGGGATCCAAAGCGTCAACATAAAATTTGCTATTCTCAGTAAACACTGTGATGTGTTCTTGTGCAAACAGAATTGCTAAGTCTTTTTTTCCATGTATTTTCTGGTTTTTGCTCCAGGAGTGCACTTAACCTAAGACCCATCTTCCAGAAATATGTGACTTGTTTCACCAGGAGCTCTGAAGGAATGTAGTTATTTTTCTGCAGGTGTTCTGCAAACACTGGTTAAGTCACAGGTCGAAAAGATCTAATTTATAAAGAATTAACTGTTTATACTTGCCTTCTCAGCCTATGACTTAAAGTACTTTGACTGGGCAAACCAAATTTTCTAGGGCACCGCAGATAAAGCAGCTGAGTATTGAACTGGTAGCAAAGAGAAATTAATTTTGCTAGCAACTGGCCACCAGATCGCATGAGACTTGCAAAGACAGCTGCTGGCAAAGGATGAGAAAGACGTTTAAATTTTTATTATTGTGGACTTTCTGAAAGATATTTTATGGGAGCAAGGGGTGTAACCCACCAACAAACCACCCCCACTGTGCTGTTCCATTTGTGTGCATTACATTGGTAACTGGAGTCTAACTGTGTTCTGCTAAACCAATTTCCAGCCCTGCAGCTTGACCATACCAGTACTTTCCTGTTTCTCTTCCATAAAGACCCAAGCTTTCCTAACTTCCTTCCTGTTCCTCACCAGTTTTTCTGTCAGCCATCATATGCTGGTGCTTCTTGACCTACTTTTCTCTTGGACAACCTCTTCTTTTCTCTTTTCCTCTCTGATGTATGGCTTTGGCTCAACTTGCTCTTCATTCACAACTATTCTTAGTGAACCATGCTTTCATTTTACTTGCCAGCTGTAGAATAAATGTTTTTTCAAAAGGCATGTATCATATAAATGCTTATGCATAATATTTAATGCTGAATAATCCTGGTATTCCATATTTTTCTCTAGTTTGCCATCTGGTCCTTGAAGTCATGGTGTTGTAGTCCTTTGCTGATTATGCCTTACAAAGTTGACCCTGCAAGTTAAATTCATCTTGTCTAATCTTAGTAGAAAGCATTATCTTCAGGAGTAAGTATTCTGATTTAGAATCCTGGGGTAAATATTCAGCATGGCAGTGTTTTCTAACTTGACTTTTGTCCGTTGCCCTGGAAATAATCCCATAGGACAAGAGGTTACTCTGCCATCAACCCAGCTGTCATCCTTTACTCTCAAGCCTACTGGTAAAATGTCATTTTCACCACGAAAGATACTAAACATATATTTAAATTAATTTATCTTGCACAGTCAAATAGTTTCAAATTCATTGTGACCTATTGAGAGATAGTTATGGTTATTAAAAAACCAGAAAATAGCTTGTATTTGTTAAGTGTTTGTTTCTGTGAATATCAAGTGCAAGAGAGTGGGCTGCATTAGCCCTGTGCTTCAACAAAGAAAGGGAGAGGAAAAACAGTGACTGATGTAATTGTTCAATCTGTACTTTAAGTAATGTCACATTTGTGGTAAAGAGATAGGAAGTGACTTGTCTGAGGTCCTCTCAGGGAGCTGATAAGTAAACTACTGGAACAAATGGAAGGAGGATTATGAGACTGGGAGGGAACAAAATTAAGACTGATAACATATGGAGTCTTGCAGCTATTTCTGCTGTTTCCTAAAGATTAATTTTCTCTGGTGGTATTTTTTAGAGTGATTTAATAATGAACAGAAGGTTGTGGTTTAAAATGCTGGCAAAGGGCAGATTTTAGCAAATGACTACAATGTGGAGGTCACAAGAGCTGAGGATTGTAATGGCAAATTACTACTAAAGAATTTTTCTTGCTAAATGAGGAGTGGTAAAAGCATTTCTGGCTCAAAATATAAACATTCAGTGGACAAGAGGAGATACACACCATGATATATTTGATTATGGTCAAGTGATTTTATTTATTGTAAAATTGTGGATTTGGGTCATTGTACTTTTCTCCATGAGATGCGTACAAGAAGGTCTGTGAAGTGTGTGATTTCTGTGTAGCAGGAGATGCTGAACAAAGGAGGCCCTGAAAGCAGTGATGTTGCCCAGAAGGGCAGATGAGGATAGAAACTTTATAATACAGCCATATGACACTGAACTGAGCTCAAACAGGCTTCAGACTTACTCATATGAACCACTTGGGTCAACTTCATTTGTCTACATATTATTCATATGACTTTTGTTATTCTTAACTGTCAAAATATATTGTGTTTATTTTATGTTTTGTCTTCGTTGTGCATGTGGGAGCAATGAAGGGTAGGTGATCTTTGCTTCCAATGACAGACACTCCTGGCATCCCTGGTAGCTTGTGGCAGCCCTTGCATTGATGGGAGTGACCAAATCAGTCAGAGGAATGAAGGGTTTGAAGTGTCAGGGGATGGAAAGAGGTGTTGGAAGATCTTGTTAATGGCTTGCTTGAACATTTTCATGTACAGTATGGACTGAACCCCCTCTTCCCATAATTTAAATTCCCACTGTCTGCAGAATGGAGCTTCTGTGCCAATCTCAGTTGAATGAAAGAGCAGAACAATTAAAGGCTGATGTACTCAATTTCATGCCTTTGCTGGGCTGACAATGCCAGAATCTGCCACTTTAAGAAACTTATTATAATTCTCTTCCTCTGTTTTGTAAAGCATGTTTATATAAAACCCCGTTCACAGCAGTTACTCAATCAAATGCCTTTGTGGACAGATAAATAAAGAAGAAGCAACAGGAATATGTTAAAAGCAGTCATTAGCATGTACCTCACATCAAATAAAAAAGTACTGCAATTAATCATAAGGACATAATTTTTCTTAACCCCATTTTAGACTGCTGTTTCAAGTGCAATTTATGCCACACACCTACCCATGTCTATTTTAATCAAACATTTTGTACTGATGGATGAATAAAATAATATAAGAACATAGAGCTAAGATATGTGATAGGACAAATAAAAGGCAGTTATGCTCCTTGTTTCAGAACCACAATGTACCAGATGAAAGAGAAAAAAAAAGGTACCTTTTTAATCAAATAAAAAGACTTATGGATGTTCTAAATCAGTCTGACAAAAGGTCAAAGTAACATAATGTCTTTTCCATTAACCATTTGATGTCATCAGAGCATCTACAAAACATGGAGAATTTTCACAATTCCCTTGCAGACAGAAAGTACTCTGATCACTGCTATTCTCTTGTAAATATTCTAGATAAGGAAAAAGTAATTTTGTTTAACCATAAATAGTTTTTTAACTGACAGACTCTTCTTGTATGAACACGTGACAGGGTCATTTGTGTCCCAGCAGTCGCTTATAAATGGCATGGAGTTATTGATGATCTTGGTGCAGATCTACTGTCTGTTACCTGGATTTGGCTGCCACTCTTAGCTTTGAACTGATTTTGATTTCAAAGAGGAAATTCTCCATATGAGCCATAATAAAGTTTCAGAGAGTGTCTTGGCATTAAAAATTCAGAAAGCGTTACTGGAAGCTGTCTCACTATATCACTGTCCCTCCGACTGTTCCCTGTGCTTGAATTCCCCCTCAGTGAAATACTGCCTGTGTGTATGTGCTGAAACTCCAAACTGTGCATCCACTGAACTTCTGTTAATGACCAAATACCAGTGTAAATTATTCTTGTTTTTGCCAAGAGTCTAACAAACCTCTCTGTCTGAATCAACACATACCATTGGTAAGTTAGTTTGGCCTATGATATTTCCCCCCACAGTGGAACACACAGGAAAATTGTTGCCAATATCAGTATTGTTGATACCACAATATGGTGCTGTAGCTCAGCTCCTCCACTCCCCTTTTTTTTTTCTTTTGGAAAGTATTTGTTACATCCCTCTATGATGTTCTTTTCTGGCCCATTTAATTCCATCTCAGATATATGACTATTACTATTAGTACTTTTAATATATAGATAATTATATTCAAACGTAGTCTAAAATAAGTTATTTGGTAGTCTCAATTCAAATTTTTACAAGAATCCATGCTGAAACATTCAAAATACTTGCTCTAGTGAAAGCACCAAGGTAAGTAACGTTCTGAACGAAAGACAAGGGAGAAAAAGTGAGCTTTCCACTTGAACAGAAATTCTGTTTAAAACTCTGTGCTTCTGAATGAATAATGAATCTGTTTCAGGTTTCCTTCAGTTACTCAAACCCTAGAGTAGATGTGTCATGCCAAGGCCCATCTAACCCCATAGCATGTCTTTGATTTAAATAGCAACTAATACTTAAGGAAAGATATAAGAACAAGGCAGGCAGAGAGTGATAAGCATACCAAGCCTTCAGCCTTGAAAATCTGGCTGGTAACTTCCTGAAGTTACAGCAGACAAGGATTTCATGTTCATGTTAGTGCCCAGTGAATGTACCAAAACTGGTAGTTTGCAGAATTTGGCTCAACTTTTTTTTTATGAGAAGCTGCATTTTCAGCATTACCAAAAGAGAATAGCGAAGGGTTGGCATATCTTTTCCAAACAGCTCTGATGTTCAGATGCAACCAGTATTCGCCTTTATAATGGTAGGAAAAGGCACTGCAGCCCCTACAAGATTAATGTCAATTATTATTAATATGGACTGGATCTACTTTGAAACCAATTCTATGTAAATAGGAAATCTGAGACTGTGATACAAATTTACTAAATGTAGAACATCATCTATAGGCGTGTCTGATTTAGAGTGTGAAAAATATTTGATTAGTATCTTGCTGCTTCTGCATCCTTTTTTTCCCTTGCATCATTTTATTGATTAGAAGCATTCTGAGGAGGCAAGAATTACAACAGTGCAGCTGTTATTTGTTTAGTCTGGAGAGAAATGGTCACAGTGAATGATTCTTCTTTTCAAGCCCTGGGATGCAGTGTGGATATTTGCACTATCATGTCCACTCATAAAATATCCAGTTTAACTGGACTCAAAGCTTCCAGTGGCACTTGGACAGCTGCCTTCCTTGAGCTGTCTGTGATGGCATGTTACACTTATCAATCAGTGGCTGGGTATGGAGAGAGATTTGATAAGATGATCTGGCTGGAGCTGCCGGCACTGTGTAGATTGCTGCAGGCACTGAGTTTGAGTTTCATTGGGCTCTAGTGATTCAGGTAATTCAATTGTGCCTGGAGGCTGACTACACCCAGGCTTGGTTAGGGAGCAGGTGGCTGCCACTTAATCCTGGCAGGTTATATCATGCTACTGGGTTGCAGAAAATACTGTGTAATTACCAGAGAAAAGATTCATCCCTTAACTGGGTTTAGAGAAATCCACGCTTCTTGAAACTTGTGTACACAGACACAGGTACATCTGTATTGTGTCATTACAATCCCTCTGGCAAAGTTGCTGCCTGTAACCCTGCTAATCAAGTCTTGCCTACTTCAAAAGATATATTCTAGTTTCTAAATCATTGGTGAACTATTTCTGAGATGCATCGTTATATACCAAGACACCTCCAGGTCTTTTTTACCCCTTGCAGCTTGTGTGTTGCCAAGGTACCTTGAGGGGCTGGGGGCAAAGGGTGACCCTCATCCAGGGACTGCAGTTCCACAGTGTCCAGTCACCGCAGGTAGAGTGGGATGTTGCTCTAGCAGGGTCCATCAGCGGCCCCTGGCACTGTGAAGGGATGAAGTTGATCTGCTGTCCCCATGGGGAACCCAGACAGCAGCAAAAGGAGACGGGGCAGGAGGCACAGCTATGGAGTACGTCCAAGGAGCTCGTCCTGGAGGCAGGTTATCCACTGTGTAGGGCTGAGGTAGGGCTGGAGACTGGAACTGCTGCTGTGCCACCAAGCAGGGACTGAACCCCAGGCTGAGCTGAAATGGGTCTGATGTTGCAGAGCCTCAAGATGTAATTCTGAGCTGCTGACCAAAATTCCTGGAGTCAATGGCCTGGGAAAGTGACTCTGAAACACAACCAGGGTGATGCCATCACCCTGTCATGAGGTGTGAGAGCACAGCTCACCAGGAAGGACTGGCGAGCAGGGGCTGGGAAGGGGAGGTCCCGTCTCCTTACCACGCTACAGGAAGCCACAAATTGCGTTTGCAAAGAGGTTTGGGACAGGGAAATGAGTGATGGAATAGGCAAAATGAGACTGTAATGTAACAGCACAGAACTTCTTTCTCACAGGAATCCTACTGAAAGTTATATAAATATAAGGTAAGTTTCATGTTTATGAGAGTGGTTTTTGGAAAACAGGCGGTCAGAGTACTGTCGAATCAGTCCCAGGGAGGTGGACTGGTTTGAACCAATCCAAACAGTCCTCCCGTGTGCATATAAATCTGTTAATAATTAAATAAATTCACTTAGCATTCTCTCTGAAGTTTGCTGTGCTTCTTTGCTCCGCTTTCGGTCCAACAGCGACACTGTAATCAATAGCCATTGGCCAACAATTTGGTGCCTCAAAGGACAAGGAAAACCTGGAAAAAGAAACCTGGTAAGAGAAATTGGATAGCCACCAGAAAATTTTGCTTAGAAACTCTGACTTGTAAGGGAAACAAAAGAAATTGAGAGATCTAAAAACAGTGCTGCCAGAAGCTCTACTGTCTCCTCTTCTATAAACTTTTTAAAAATATGTCAGAACTCTTTTCAAGGCTACAGGAGATTTGTGCTCACTCCTCAAACCTGGTCTAGAAGACCTGACCCCAGACATGTGTGCATACACACACACACACACAGAGGCATGTTCCCACTCCCTAAAATGAGAATTCCAACAAAACTCTCATTTTCCCTGCATCCCTGACAGCCACTCTATCTTTACGTGTTTCTTATAGAATTTTCTCTGCTTTGATGTTTTGGTTTAAGCTGTAGCAACTTCGAGTTGCAGAGGTTTTTGTTATGTTTTTGCAAAACTCCATTGGCTCCTTTATATTACTCATGTTAGAAAGAATAGAAATGAAAATTTGTACCAAATATACTGAGACATCTTGATTAGCAGAACATTTTTCCATAAGCAGGATTATATTTTGCAATATTTGAAACCCATCTAATTACCCCAGAACAGCAGAATGAGTTCAGGATGTTGGGAGGATCTGGAAAGCTGTTATTTTACAGTAAATGGCTTTAATCATCCTGATAACAGAGCTATGTTTTATGCATAGAAAGTCTTGTTTCCTTTTTTTTCCCTCTACCAACATATTCCATATCAAATTTCTCTCTGAGCTCAAGCCACAGAGGATGTGGACAGTCAAGTTATATCCCATTTGCTCTGTCTGTTGATTAAACAGGAAAGATTAGGTTAATGTCATGTTACCCTTTAAAGAATCATTACTCTTACAAGTATGTGTTTTGTATTTTCAAGACATTTACCCTTTGAAAGAGAGAGGTTACAAAAGCATAAAATCAATGTAAAGTGCGGTTAGAATTGTGCATAGCCCACATTTTTGTCTTTAAATCAAAAAATGCCTTCATATTGTATTGTATCTTGCCTTTTCGCGCAGCCGTAGCTGGATGCTTTGGAACAGATCATCTTTCATTGTCTCAAATGTGGATTTGGCAAGGAGCTTCTGTGCTGAGGTTGAATTCTGGGAAGTCTGAACTCTGCATGGTTTACTTCTGTCAGAAGGAAGAAGTCCACAGATAAATTTAATTGTGATAAAAAATTTTCCATAGCTATTGAAAGTCAGTTGGACAGACACTGAATACTTTCTCTTGCTTGATAATGATGACTCACAAAAGTCTCTCACAAAAATGACGTGAATTTCATAACCTTTCATTTTACTGGAATGTTGTCACCAGCCCGCATTTATGCAAAACCAACAAATACTTTCTTGACAAAGTTATGCCTTACTGTGGAAAAGCACATTTGTCCTGGGCTTCAAACCCCTTCATGCTGACTGTCCCATGCAGCCCAGCGGGTGAGGAGCTGGGGACCCTGGGGTCTCTGCAAGGAGCTGAGCCTCTGCTTTGGCTCAGGTCCTGCTGCTCAGGATGTGCTGAGTTCAAGGGAGGCTGAAAGTAATGTGACAGGAAGAACTCTTGCACAAACGGCTCACATGCCAGGTGCTGGATAAGCTTCATCCATGTGCTTCCTTCATACAGAATGCTCCTGTGACACTATTTGCTCTCGTTGTTTAATTGCTGTTTTCATTTATCACAGCTGCAACGTTTTAAAACACCATACAGGTTAAGTCTGAAGGTAAATCCCAACAGACAGTCAGAAAGCACAGCCTAACAGATTGCTTTGCCTTCACAATCTACTACTGTAAATAAATGTGTATGCTGGAATTGATTAATTGCTTCCTTTTCAGTGCAAGTACAATTAGCCATTGATTCAGTTTTGTCAGGCAAGTTTCAGGCCATTTTACTCTCACAGGTTTTCCTAATGGAAAAGGGAGGTTTACCACTCACATGAATCTCTTCACTAGGTATTTAAGAACAAACAGGCTGTGGAAGACTGAGGGTGTCAGGAGGATCTGGAACAACCACACTGCAGTCTGGGGACACCTTTCTTCACTAGGTATTTAAGAGCAAACAGGCAGTTTCCTCTGCCTTTGCTTGGGCTTTCCAGATCTACTTCACAAAAAAAGTAGAGAAAAGGTCCTAGCAGTGAATGTCTGGTTAACCTTTTAATTTTCAGATGTTCTTTTTCTCTGTAGATCAAGGTTGAAATGTATAAGCAGAGCTGGCTGGAGAGTACCCAGCTGTTCCCCAGGACCTCAGTATGTTTTTTCCCAGTTACCTCCATAGAAGCAAAACAGGCAAGGAATTTGATGTGTTAGAAATCTAGCTGGTTTGCCAGCCATAACTGATACCAAATAGTCTCCATATTTTGTTTTCTAATAATGTGTAATAGCCAAAAAGCTTCTCTTTACAGGTGCTTAATTTGTTGGGTTTTTTTCAGCCATTGTTACCAGGTGGTGAGATAGTTAGATTTTTGGATGTCACAGATGGAGTTTCCCCTTTAGCCATCAAGTGTGTACCTGCGGCCTAAGATGTCTCTTGAGGAAGGATGATTTTAGTGTCCTTGTAAAAGATGTCCAAAAACCACAGCTGTTTGCTTCCAGCAACTAAGTTACAAGTTACTAAATTATCAGGAAACTATGCCCAGTGTGAACAAATGCCGAATAATCATTGTGGTAATTCACTCTTGCGTGAACCTCAGTAGAACTGGATAGGACTTTATAAGGTGCCATGACTGATATCTTGAAATTGCTCTCTTGAAATTGATTCTAACTTAGGTTATGAATTAATTGTTTTATAAAGAGGTACAGGCTGCTACACAGATTTTGTCATAGGGGTCTCCCAGTGGGTGTCTCCCAGTGGGTGTATAGAACATCTTCCAAAGTCTTGGTACTGACCACAGGAAGTCTTCAAAAATTAGCAATACACAGGTCTAGTAGTAAACTAGTTTACTGTTAGACCTTTTGCGGTTCCCTTGTTACTTTTATTTTTCCTGAGTACTTATGAGGATCTCTGGGGCCCCAACACCCAGGGACATGGGGACAAGAAAACTGCTATTGTAGGTTGTGCTCCACTGTATGGCCTGAGCATGGGAGCTGGGGCTGTGTTTCTGAGCCTCTCAGGTGGGGGACATGCTTGGTACTGCTGGGATTTTGAGCATAAAAATGCTTTATCTACAGCACCTTTGATGCATTTTATCTAAGGAAAAATAGTGGAGTGGAAAAAAAAAAAAAAAGGGAGAATTTCCTCTTGTGATAAATGTCTCTGCAGGGTCTCCCACCCACATCGCAGCCACAGGCAGCTACAGCCAGCCCAGCCTACAGCAGTCTTAACATGTGTGTCCAAACACAGCTGTGAATAACGTTTTAAGATATGCACAGGAAGACCAACTATTCTGTGTTGTGTGACTGGAAGACTATGAAAGGTTCTGGGATGCCTCACTAAATCCAGAAGGAATGGTTTCAGCACTGTGGAACATTAAAAGTTCCCAATATTTTAATACTTTTATAATGCAGTGACAAAAAAATATCACTCAGACTAGGCAATCTTAATGGAAATATTTAGTCTTCTATCATGCGGGAAATGGACTGCAGCTCTTAAATTCTCTTCTGCAAATTCAGAGTCAAAGGGTAATGATTCTCCACATGGGATAAAACTGATATATTATACACAGTTGCTGAAAGCAATGATTAGGAATTAGAAGATCTTGTAAGGCTCCTGAACTCTAACTTTTTACTATGTCAGTGATATTGCTTTAGCAGAGATAATTTAATAAGTAAAACAATACTGTCCCTAAAATGGACATTCTTCATTTTTTCCAATGCTTTGGACTTTCTCTTGCATTAGACATATCAGCCTAAATTCATCCTTGCCATAAATTCAGTGGTGTGACTGGAGAAAAGTGAAGGGTGTACACATGTGCCAGTTTGCAGCCATAACACGTTATGAAACTCTTGGTAATAAGCAGAACTGTCTGGACTGAGCAATCTCTGGTGGTTTTCTGTAACCTCATCCTGTTTAAACTGAATGCAGGCAGTGATGGGCAAGAAATCTCTTCTTTGGATGATTGTGCTTTTTAGATGTTCAGTGAAAAAAAACCACCCCACAACTATTAGGTTGAATTAGATATTCTTAAATTATGTGTTAAGTAATTTTGCTTCAGATTAACAACAGGAGTATGTTAACTTCCATGTTGAATATAAAGATGGGAAGAGATCCTGCAAGACCTTAATAAACTGGAAAAGGTGCTCCTACACGTAAATCTTATCTCTCTCCTACTGCCTAGAACCGGTCTTTAATGCTCTATAACTTTGGTGGGTTGTTCTCCCCACTTGGGAGCACAGTAGTCCAATTTTTGTTACAAATCCTCCCTGTATCTAGCAGGAACGTTTTTCTTCAAAACGTGTGACCCATCGGCCTTGGGGGAGAAGAAATTACTAAACAACACAGAAAACCTGCACTTTACCCAAGGTGGCAGGAAAACGTGCTCCATGGCTGCTAGAAGCGGCCATGGAAGAGGATTGTGTGCAAATGAGTTTGGGGATGTCAAATCTCCAGGTGGTGACTGCGGCAGGTGAGAGGAGATAATTTGGCAGCCCAGCCTTGCAGTGAGCCCTGGCTTTTCTCACCCTGCTGATTCACAAAGAATAATTCATTACCCAGCACCGCTCAGTGACTGTCATAAACAACCCATGGGCTGGAATTTTTTGCATCCTGCTCTTCACGTAGATGACTGCATTTTGAGTATAATGAAATTTTTGCATGATACCTTTTTTCTTCGGGCAACAAGTCAAGAAATAAGATTTTAATATGAATTTGTATATTCATATAGCACCTACTGCATCAAAACATCACATCCACTTGAGGGAAAATCCATATGTCACTGCACAGAAGAATTTTTCACCTTAGGTTTTATTTGGTTACTGAAAATATTTTAAGCTAAGTTTTATTTTCTGTTGCTTCACTTATTTGTCTTCCCATAACAAGGATGTGTCAAGACAGTGCAGGAGATGATTTTCTCTCTCTTGAGAAATAAGATATGAAAAAAATAGTTTAAGAAACTCCCTAAATAGATGCTTTTTATTGATTATTAATACCATAGACGAGCATGAGGATATGATGATTATTATTCAACCAGAAGAAAGAATGTGTACCCTTGCCCACTGACACTTCAAGACATTTAGTGCGCTTTGCTGCAATGATGGAGTCATCTGGGTCATGTATTTTTTAGTGACAGAATTGTGGTTCTAAGTCCCTTACACTTAGAGAAGCAGTTTTTCACAGATAAAGCAGTGAGATATAATCCAGTGACACCCTGGGTCAGTGACAAACAGCACTGAGCATTGTCCTATTGCAGTGCCACTGTGGTGTCCATATGGGATATTTCCAAGTCTGTAAACTATGAGCACCTGGGGAAATACTTTAACTATATGGTGGCATTTCATGCATCAGAGACTGTGGATCTTTTACCTCTTTCATTCTCCCCTGAATTCCTGAGAGATGAGTATTGGAAAGTATGGAAAACTAAGATGAGAATATTTGGATTTAACTGTGTGCTGAATTCTCATTCCAACATACCACAATGATTACTGGGAGATAGACAGAAACTCTCCCACCTGTTCTTGTGGAGAAGAGCAATATTCTTTGTACTATGCCAAAGGCAAATCTATGGTGTTTCCAAGGGGCTAAGCTACACTCCTGAGTGTTGTTCACTAGAAAGAGGAAATTTTTTCCTCCCCACTAACTGCAGTATTCTCAGACTCAAAACTTTCTTGAATCACACTGAAAATGAAAATCTAAAGTTTTTTCTCCTAAAATTTAATCTTACTTTTGGGGTGTGAGAAGAGTTAAGTTCTTGATTTTTCAAAGGGATCTCAGTTTGGCTCTCAAAATTTATTCTTGCTCCTTCATCTGCACACAATTATGTCTGGAAATGCATATAATTTCTTTCACTGGTTGAAGGCTAAGTATGCATTTGTTGGCACAACCAGATAATTATCTATCCAAGTAATATAAAACAATTGTAAAGATATTTGCAGCTCACTTCACTTTATTCACAATTACCGTAAAACTAAGGGAATGTGAGGAATGAAGTCTGGATTTGTCTTTGAACAAAGCAGAGACTTCAAGAAAATAGACTTTAATTACATTCCTCCTCTTTTTGGAAAGGTTGTACATCAGGAAAAGTCTTCTGAGTCTTTTTTGTGGCAGAAATGTAGCCACCATATAGAACTTGTAATAAGAATTGTCAAATATAACAATTTTATGATGTCTGTTCATCATCTGGGCAGTGAACTTAATGAATGCATTGATCTGACAGATGAGGGCCATGGAAGAAGCAGCACAAAAGCAATACCACAGCTTCAAGGAAAAACACAGAGGCGAATATTTGAAAGTCAGAGGCACAAAGTTTTCCAGTTGTTTTGCCATTGCTGGTGGTGAGAGGCTGAAGGTGGGTGATAGGTGTGAATTCAGCCAGGGGGATGGGGCAGGGCTGAGAGCTCAGCTCATATTGCCCAGGAGACCAAGGAGAGGCTCTGAAACAAAAGTACTTATCAGATACCTTGGAGGATGTGTAAATCAAAACACATGCTATTGAAGTTTGGGTCCTTGGATTTGTTTTAAAAACAAAGCGAGATTACAACAGACTCCTGTAGATGATCTATTTATAGCATGCTGAGCAAAATGGCAAGGATTTTGGAAAAGCACACAATTTTCTCTTTCTCTCTCCAAGCGGAAATATAGCTTTAGCCTCCGTGTGGGTGGCTAAGAGAATATCACTGTGTCAATAAATGATAGACAGCTAGCCTTTTTTTTTTTTTTAAGCAAACTTTCTTGGGGCTTAGAGACACTCATTAAAAAACCTGCAGGACCTGGCTGCTGCTTGCTCCCACTGACATCAGTACAAACCTGCCAAAGTTATGCTCCAGTAGAATCAGATCCTTGGGGCTGTGTCTCCAGTTGTTTACACAGGTGTAAATTAAGTGTGAATCTATTGTGGCAAGCACAGGCATTAATCATCGTGTCAGCCTAAGAGAGTTGCTTTCAACCTTCCACCGAACTCGCTGAGGTCCCTCCCTCCCTACCCTGTGCCAGACCAAAAGTGTTGTGGTAATGCTCATCTCACACCACAATGCCCCTTCCCGGGCATTGTGTGGGAGCTGCTACCTCCAACACCAGTGCTGCTTTAGGAAACTGCTCCATAATTTGTGCTTTGTGACTGCAAGGTGCAGCATACTGGTTGTGATTTGTGTGGTTGGGCTCAAAATATGCCTGCCCAAGCTCTTTGCTAATACCTGATACCTTTCTCTCTCTCTCCCACGGAATTCTTGTTCCAGATTTAGTAATACCAACACTCGAGGATCTGTGGTTCAGCTCAGAGCACGAAGCAGCATCTCCAGAGGACAAGTTAATTCAGCAACAGCTCTGAGGCCGTACCGGCCCTGGAAGGAAACAGTGCATCAACTCCCTGGAAAAAAAGCCTTAATGCCTGTTGTAAGTCAAGATTTACATGGTAAAATGGACTACTAGCTACTGCAGTAAAGTATGTGTAGGAAAATATTATGGATCCACAGGAAGATAGTAGGGGTTATAAGAAGAATTTATTATTGTAGCAGTCTGGTTTCTTTTCTTTTTCATTGAATTGTAAAACTGAGTTTCATGTTGAGATAGACTCAGTTAGTTGAGCTTATTCTAAACTATTTGGTTTTGGCATCAGTAATACAGATTATAAAATATGGCTAGAAGGTTTTGTTCATCTTTTAATTTACAGCAGACAGAACTGGAAGTTCATACTGAGAAGTTCACTCTCCATGTTTGTAAACACACAAACACAAAGGGAATTTATTTGCACTTAACTGCATCCTCAGAGAATAGCTACATTCTGTGTGTGTTTTCTCTTTATGCTGGGTTCTGCAAGGCTGCCTAAAACAAAGTAAAAGAAATACCTTTATTGAAAAATAGAGATTTCATTCTTCATAACTCATGACTTCACGGTTTTAGAATGTTCAGGATAAATAGTATTTTATTCTTACTTTTGGTATTTTTAGGAAAGTAAACAAGGGCAAGGACACAAGCCTTAGGCTTCACCTGGAGCAGATCATGACTTGTTCTTGTCGAGTTGGAGCAGTTTGCGACTGTGCTATGGGGAGGAGGAATGTCTGTGCAAGGAAACCAGAATGCAGGAACCCTCTCAGGATGCTGTGAGCGAGCCCGAGGCACTGACAATATCATCATGCACTGCCCAGGTGTGGTCTGAAACCTCCCAGCAGGTCACATCACAGGAATGGGCCATATCCATTACCGTTTCCCATTTTCATATAAATATTGAGGAAATGACATGGAATAAACAAAGGTGTGTATTTTGATCTGTGAGCCCCATAAATATGAAGTTTCATAGTTTTAGTCATGGAATACACAGCTCTGGAGAAATTTTGTTTCATACTAACAGAACTTTCTCAACCCAGAAGTTCTGGATTAAAGAAAGCATTTGGGAACAGAAAATGAATCACGCCAGTGGCATTATGAATAAGTTTTTTACATTCAAAATTTAAGGCTCTTCACACATTTTCTTTGGAAAGCTCAAATTTCTATTTTGAGGGCTGAATTTGTATTTTAATGAATCAGAAAGTGTGAAAGCAATATGAAAATAAGTAGTTAAGCCTTGGGGGGAGCTTTAATTCAGAACAGTCTAGCAATAGAAAATTGCTTTCAACAGGCTACATCTTTGCAAAATTTGAAGGGAGAAAAAGGACATCTAGATTATAATCTACATAACCATAGATGTTCTAAGACTGCCTGCCTTTGTTCTCAGAAAAGTGACATGAATGAAGTCAGCGTTATTTCTGTGTTAGATAATTTTCTATTTCACGATTAACATAAAAATGTAGAATGTACACTTAGGTATAATTAATATAATATTGTTAATAAAAATTCAAAAAAAGTAATTTGAGTGACCAAAAACCTGCTAAAGTAAGTTGGAATGAAAACCTGACCTTGATTTCTAACCAGACAGTGGTCCTTTGGCTGCCCTCGAGATGCCTGATGTGCATCCATTCTGAATCTTGGGATGCTAAGAGTGCACGGGCAATGCAACACTGCAAGCAACTTTGATTTAGGAAGTTGTAGTGGTTTTTACCTACTGAACTTGAATTACTGGAAGGATCTCTTCTTTGTTTTTCTTTTTCCATCATGGATGTGTTAAAGGAGGGTTACCCAAATGGTTTTGCCCAAAATATGAGACTGAGAGATGAAGGTGGACATTACTATCTCCAAGCATTCACTTGGTCCAGGAGTTGCAAAGACTTAAATGCATCTACAAGAGTAAAACCAATGTTTAAATAGGATAAACAAGAATCTGTGGTGTGGTTTATCCAGGGAGCCACAGAGAAGAAAAGATAAATGCAATTCACAGATGCAACTACTATGAAAAATGGTGGCAGCATTGCAACATTAATGTTTTCATTTTTAATGCAAATGAAATTACAGATATTTTTCTGTCTGGTTTTTACAATAACATTCTTTCAGGCCTCAGAATACAGTATTAAATACAAGACTTGGTCATTTGGTTACTCAGTGACATCTGAACAATACTGGGTTTACAAGAAGTCTGTGGTTTCAAATTAGGTTTGCCAAGTGTTACATAAAATGACCAGATATGCACAAATCAAAGATGTTGAAAGCCTGTACTATGGGGAGCTAGAACTCAATGAACATTATTGCCAACAAATAATCTGACCTGTTTCTGCCATCAGTATGGAGTTCCTGAGATAACTGGTGGCACATTTTAGGTAACATTGTTAACTTAAAATAAAAAGTAGCCCTGGATTTCCTGTGACTTGAAATCAGGAAAGACCACAATATAACCTGCAATTTTTCAAAGGTAGACAAAGACTGTTTCATGCTAACAATTTAATATGAGTTCATAACTCTGAGGTATAACAGCACTTCGGCTGTTACAAGACTCTAAACAAAATAGGAAAAGTGTCAATTTTAAAAAATTTTTGCTTAACTTAAAAGTTCTACCAGTTACTATCCTCTTGTGGTGGAAAAAGAATTATTAATCAGTGTTGCTAGAAATCCTTGTGCACTTTTTAAATGCTTGCTTTGAATTGCCAACATGCTTTTCTTTTGAGTCCTTCTGCTTTTCTAGGTAGAAAAATGCAATGTTAGTTCAATCAGCTCACATGCGGAGCAGGCCAATATTGCTGGGCTTCCCAGCACAGTTAATATTTGGGATCAAGCAGCACTCTTGTGGCTTTATGTCTGAATTAAAGTTGCAGAAATCAGAGGAAAGTTGGAGCCTGATTTATGGTCAAATGTTATGCCTTGAGGTGGTAGCTCTTTGTTTTCCTCAGGACTGTGAGCGTTTAGGCCAACCTGTGTGTTGCTTTAGACCAACTCAAAACAGATGAATTCCACAGGACAACTCAGGGGAGCTTGGCAAAATAATGCCAGTGAGATCTTGGCTCTCTCTGGAAGACAGTAGGAATTTTGCCATTAACATCATCTGTGACAGATTTCTTCCTTTTGCTTCTCATCCCTGGTGGAGTCTGCTTAATCCCCTCTTGAGTCAGTGAGATGGAGCAGCATTGAAGAAGGTGTGGTGATGCAGAGCATCAAGAATAAGGGATAAAAAATTATGTCCAAAAGGCCAGAAAAATATTACTTTATCCTATGTCCAACCACAGACGAAAGAAGGACTGAAAATGTAGCTTTACTTTCCAGAATAGACAGAAAAACTTCTTAGATCCTTATAATCCCCAAGCAAAATTTTTTAAAAATCCCCTTTTTGTTGTAGAAAGACTTAAAAGTAGAGTTTGTTTCTTAAAAAAAAAATGGTAAAAAAAGGCAACCCCCCCCCCACAACTGCTTAACGTAAGAAATCACCTGTTTATCATATAAATCAAATGAAAAATCTTCTATTTGGTAATTTACATGAGCCAAGATTTACATATGGCAGAATAAAGTAAATTCAGAATATAGAAAATATTCCAGAATTGAATATATTACAAATTTCTGTGTCTGGCTAAATTGTCCTTCCTGGATTTATGTTGCAAAAGAGAGTTTCAACAAACACAAATTTGTCATAACTAATCCTTAATAAAGGGAATATTTTAGTGAGGAGACCTGGCAAATGTGTTTCATTTGCCAATGTCATTTCCAGGTTCATGTTCAGTCCATATTTCCTACAGCTCTGGTCTGTCAGTCCTTATTTAGAACTGATTTTCAATTTCCCCCTTTTTCAACAGAATTGAGCTATATCTGCCAGAGAAGCTAATCTTAAAACTAAATCCAGAATTATTAGTAATAGGATATTTATAGAAGAGGTCAGTTCCTTTTCCTTATAGGTCTATAAATAATAGCTAAGATAAAGATGGGTATTTTGCCCTAAGAAAAGAGCAGCAGATCAGGAGGAGAAAATGGTGTGTGGTAGGATAATGCATTCTGTATTGACTGCAAAGATCAGTCTTCACCCCTAAAAACCCAACAGTATTGCTAAATTGCCAAAGTGAATGTCATATACCATCAAATTGTAAAATCTTTTAGATATGTTTTACATGAACATCTAAGTATAGGTTGCATTTTTATTCCCCAGGTATGCTTAAATATTTGCAGACTGCACTGGGCTTAGTCCACATGTCCTCTCCCACCACCCAGTGTGTCAGTTTACATCCAGGCATTGGTTTTGATGGCTGTAGTTGTTGAGTCTCACCTCGTGTAAGTGATGCTGTCTTCCACACTGCTGTTTTAGGCGTGAATATTGCTGGTAGCTTTTTTTCCTGATCCTGGTGACATTTGGTATGTGATCAGTGAAAATATATGCCCCCAAGCACATGAAGATCAATAAAGCCATTGTTTCTATACCATCTAGAGTCCTTACACAAACTAAAATTTCTTTGCATAAAACAGCATCTCTGTCTCCCTCTGTCTCAGATTTATTGATTTCGAAGTGTCATAGTGTAATTTAATGGAAGCTGAATTAATTGCAAAGTGTTACCCAACTGCCTAGTACAGAAATGGGTCACTAGTGACTTCCCAACTGGAATTCTGCCTGAGTAGATTCATATCCCCAGCCCAGACTGAAATAAGTACTAGGTTGTTAGTGCTTTTGAGGCGATGCTGGATAAGCCCCACTTACATGGTTCCTGTTGCCTGGACTGACTTCCTGGCAGCTTAGGAGGAGTCATTACAGACTGGTAACTGGAGGCTTGTGAAGGAAAGGCTGGAGTTCAGTTCCTTTTCCAATGAATGTTTAACAAAAAACCTAAACAGGTGCTGGAGTGGTGACAGGGAGACATGTTCCTACTGAAGGAAAGTTTTCTCACTTTTTAATTGTGTCCAAGATCATGCTCTGTCAAAAGGTGTATTTAAATAGTCTGTTGAACTGTTTCCAAAGAGACTAATAAATGTAGTATAGCAGTTACAGGTGTGTCTCAGCACAGGCATGCTGGGGCTGATATGTGAGGTGATAAATCAGGGGGGAGAAAAAGGAGATGGCAAGGACGAAGGGACAGAAATGGAGAGGCAAGCAGATGTAGAAGCTGGCAGTGAAGCCAGCCTATAAAAACAGACTACTCTGTTCCTCTTCCTTGCAGGGACCAACCCAGCAGATGTGCTTTGAGAATTCCCATCAGATCAGGCTTCACAGAAGAGCCAGAGCAGTAACAAGTTCATAGTTCCCAGCAGGGTTTGAGATCAAGCTGGAAGCTGTGCTGGTCTGGCTTGTCAGCCTGTGGATGCCCAGAAGCAAATCCTTTCCTTTCCCTTTCTCTCCAGAGCTTTGCTCTTCAAGTGCCACAGCAAGAGGAACATGGGGCTTGAGGAATGAAATTTTACTCTTTGATTCTTGGCTCAGCAGTTAGCCTAATTATTACTGTAAATGTGGCAGGCAAGTTGTCTTTCTAATATGTTCCCTCTCTTTTGAACTATGCATATAGATTGTGAAAAAATTTCTGTACTGCTTTAAGATGCCAAAGTTCAGTTTTAAAATTAAAAAGCGCAGAATCCAGAAAGATCTTGCTTTGCTGTCAAGTATAACCTCACCTCTTAAGCATTTGAAAGCCTGAAGGACTTGAAGAGAAAATGAAGAAGGGAATCTAACTTTCATGGAAACATGCATTATTTCCTGGATCTCTTTATTTATTTTGGTAAGAAGTATACAGAAGAAGGGCAACTATGTTGAAATTAATCATGTGGAACTGATTTCTGAAGGAGAGGCCATAAGATAGATGCAGAAACTAAAGAAAAGCTCAGGTCCTGCTGCTGTGATGTGCTGATGTACAGGAACCTGCAGGACAAGAAATGACATGTTGCTGTGACATGTACAGGATTGAGCTGCTGTCAAGACTACTGTCTGCTTACACTGGGCAGATAAAACACCAGCTGGAAAACAAAATCAAGGCCTCATGCAGTGAATAACACAAATAGAGAGGTGATGTGCAGCTGTAAGGTGGTGTTCCAGCACCACCAAGAAATGTGAGTGGTGCACGCCACCTTCACCCCCTTGTGGGAAAGCAACTGGAGGCTTCTGGGTGAGGAGACTGCTAATATTTCAACATTTCTACTGTATTTTTTTGCTGTGACCATGACCAGAGAAATTCCAAGAGAATTAGTGTTTGGTAGGTATAGGATGCATAGGTATGTATAGTGGGTGTAGGGGAAAAAAAGGACCATGCATTCAGCAAGACAAGCACTGAAGCTTTGGGAAGATTTACTCAGATACTTAAGATGCTGTTGTGAAAAATACATAGCAATATAATCCATGATGCATGAGATTGAACTTTGAGAGTGAGATCTTCCAAAATAAATTGTTACCAGCAAGGTCTGTGCAACCCTGGAACATTTAGCTGTTAAGTACTGTCTTTTTTTTCTCCATAGAGGTATAATTTGCATTTTGATTGAACTAGCCAAATATTTTGTCAAACAAAAGAGTTTATTAGTAAACATAATTATGTTTTTAGTCTAGATGACCTTTTTCTTGATAAAAAAAATCTGATTGTCTTTTCTATTAATAAAAAGTTGATTAATGTAGTTGAATGAATTATTAAAGAAGAGATAACTGAATTAATCATACTTAATGTAATAGCAGATTACTGGGAGCTTATAGATTAGTATGAGAACTTCCCTTCCTGTTATAGGCTGATATAAATAGATTTAATTCAAATGGACTCTGTCCATTTTCTTTTCTGGCCTTACTCATGAATTAACACTGCTCTTGTAAAAACTCTTGGCATATAACAGACACAGGACAACACTTTGAATCAAAGTGGTTTTCGGCTGCACCATGTTTTTCATTACTTATTTTTAACAGAAGCTGGAAATCTCTTCTGTTTGAAAATATAGATCTTAATTGTCACACATTAAAAAGAAGTCTGGTATTTATTCAAGATGGATTTGGAAATATTCAGACCTTGTGGCTGATGAATAAGTTTTGAGCTGCTCTTAAGCTACCCAGTTGCTTTGATAAGTGCTGTTCTGTTGATGTGTTTCCTGAGATCTGAGATAGATCATGCAGCAGTTTTGTGTTGTACTTTGAGAGAAAGAAAACCAATTCCCTTTTTCCTTTTCTTTTCTAGACGTTGCTATCACACAACCTGCAGTTATATCAACAGCTGGGACACGTGCAGAGGATGAACAAAGCAAGCAGGAGCCAGGTGACAATGTTTGTCCACTCTCTGGGATTGTCTGATTCTTCTTGAGGAAGAGACTGTCTGAATCCATTGGATTCCTGCGTAGCTCAACCTATGATAGACAAAGTACAATCACAGCCCTTGAAATGTGATGAGCCCCTCATGTACAGTGAAACAATTCCAGACATATACATAGGAAGAGCCAGGTGCCAAAAATGTCTCTTTTGCCATCAAGGGCAAAAATGTTTTCTATAAAAGGTAAAATCTAATGAGATTTATATATATATGTTTATATATGTTTTGATCTGTCATACTTCTGTTCCAAATCTTTCTAACACTTTCAGAAACAGGATTTTTTTTTAAAAAAAGAAAAGGACTTGAATTCTCCTTCTTTATTTGAAAGGCTGCTGAAAAAATCTATGTAGTTTTTATGCATGTGACTGTAGCAGCATGTATGTAAATCCAGAGTTGTAATGGACTTTTGATATGACCCAGCTTAGTAGATGGTGACCAGCAGAAAGGTTCTAGCCAGCTTGTCTGGGACACACTGATGGCTCCCACATTCCTCATGCGGGGTGAGATGGGAGGGAAGATAATGCACCACCCACCAAGCAGAGACTGAGTGGTGATGACACTGCACAGAGAGGACAGGAGTACAAAAAAGTGAGTGATGTTCAAAAGAAGTTGTGCAATGAGCAGTTCAGGAGGTAAACACAATTTTAACAGCTGGTTTGGGTGAACAGGGCTATATCCCATCCAAGAGGCTGTATGGGACCCCTTTTCTGTCTTTTATCTTCTTGTCCCCTGAGAACACCTAAGGTAATGAAATATCTCCCACTTGGGTGATAAAACAGTTGAGATGTTGGAGGCAGTAGGTTTGTGGGGAGAAGGCTGTAAGAGGAATGGCCAGATTGGCTCTGGCCAGGAATTTGTCTGGTTTAACATCTCACTTGTCATCAGAGCTAGCTTTGAACACGTGAGGAAGGTACAACACACACAGCAGAAAATTAGAGAGCAATGAATCAAGCAATTTTTAGTGGTTGTAATGGATCCCATCATACCAGACAACCTCTATTTAGTCCCTCATTATAATTTATTATACCTTTCGTATTATTTTAAATATACATGATATTTAATATAATTAATAATGTCATTTATATTTATCATTATAACCCTTGATATTTTTCTTATCAGTTAAATGTTCAATTCTCTTTGAACTTACTTAGGAATTCTGAGACAACGAGGTCTATAATTTAATCATGTGCAAAGTGTGTGTGCTTTAATGGGGAAGGATGGGAGGA
>VZTJ01006415.1:89496-119496 GCA_013397795.1 Orthonyx spaldingii | reverse complement strand
GAAATATGTGAAGTAGATTAAATAATGCAGTGTATTTCATCCAGCTCCAATGTAGAAGCTATCTTTATTTTCTCCTCTTAATTAATGTATTTCTAGATCCTATTAATATCAATCAGTATTTTTGTTCAGTGTTCCTTCCCATGGTGAGTTTGTTACTGCTTTTGCATTAAGCAAGGAAATGTTTAACTGTGTAAATGTATTAGTGGGAGCTGGGGGACAGAAGTGGGAATGCAAGTAATGATGTCAGGATGGTGAGGCTGATTTGAATTATTATAAATCAGAGAGGACCTCCTTGGCAAGCAAAAGCCATAGGAGGAGTAGAGACACTGGCTCAGTTTAGGATGGAGGATGTTTGAGGGGCATATGGGGAGTATAAGGGTGGGGAATAGTCCAGGGTACTCCCTAGAAAGGTAAGCTCAGAGCAAGAAATACAGATGAACTGAAAGCTGTTATGTATTTTTGGGTGTTGGCTAATGATACTGGAGAAATCTGTGTGTGTGAAGCCAAAATATGTCCTTATTTTTAAGTAAAATGCTTACATATTACAGACTTGTCCTATTATTCCTAGATGTTTCCAGTACACAGACTGCTCACGTTTCCTCTAATCCCATCACACTGCAATGCAAGGCTGCTTTACCAAGCTCCAAAAAGATGGTAAATATTGGAACAAGTCTGGCTGAGCTAAAGAGATAGCAAGCCCAAAATTTTCAGGTGCTGTCGCCTTACACATAACACAGTAATATTTTCTCTAACAGGGATTTTTGATTGAAAGAGGCATCTTTACAAGACTGAGTTTTGGCTTATTTTATATTTAATATATTTTTTAATCAGAGCCCTCCAGATGCTACTGTGTTCTCCTCATTCAAAAGCATCAACAACCATATGCTACAGAACCAAAGGCTTAATTGCAAAGATGTATCTGGAATTCAACAGAGTCAGGGGAGAGGAAAGAGAATTTCATTAGTAATCAGGCAAACAAACACAGGCATGATGAATAAGTAATGAAGAAATATGCTCAGCATTCTCTCTATTGAGACGTTTTCAAATACTTCCAGGTCCTACAAACAGGGCAATGAAATTGGTGCCTCATGTACATATATACATTCACCCCTTATTTCTTTAAATACTGACCAGGAATTCTTACAGGAGAGGTGAAATTAGGGAAGAAAATAAAATGTGAAGAAAACATTTAATGCTACAGTCAGGTGATTCCTCAACACTGATTTTGGGAGGAACCAACATCTGTCGAAGAATGGTATTGAAACGGAGCCAGGTGGCATCTCTGGATGAAAAAACTGATGCACAAACATGAAAATGTATGAGGTTATTGTGAGAATTTGTGGTTATTTATAATGATCAGGTGATTTTGATCAACACAGAGTAAGTAGCAGGGTCTGTACCCTGTTGCAGAACATTGTTTGCCAGGTCCTGTGTTGTAGGCGTATTTCACACATTGCCGTTTTAGAATTACCTAGTTTAAATAAAACTAATGACCTGGTTTCTGAATATGCACCAGCTTTCATCCTGCCATTCTAGCAATGTATTTGGATACACACGGAGAAGAAAAGTCACATGTATCCAGACTTGTTTTGTGTTTTACACAAATATATAATACAAATAAAATAAATTTTTAGTACCCCAAAAACCCATAATCATCATACTGCAATGACAATTAAACAATTATTCCAAAATTTGCCTTATTTCCACTAGAGGTCAGTCAATAGATGGTAAATTTTCATGTTGTAGAAATGTATGTTAAGAGTTTTACCTGTGTAACTTCTGCAAACCTGCTGAACAAGAGAATTATTGTATATGAAAAAATTACTCAAGAATAATGTTTTTAAATATATGACAAAATTTTAGAAGCTTATCCAGCAGGACTAGGGAAGTTATTGTCCCTCTGTGCTGGGCACTGCGGAGGCCACACCTCAAATCCTGTGTCCAGTTTTGGGTCTCTCACTGCAAAAGAGACAGCGAGGTTCTGGAGCATGTCCAGAGAAGGGCAACGGAGCTGGGGAAGGGTCTGGAGCACAAGACTGATGAGGAGCAGCTGAGGGAGCTGGGAGTGTTTAACCTGGAGAAAAGGAGGCTCAGGGGAGACCTTATCCCTCTCTACAATTCCCTGAAAGGAGGCTGTAGCCAGGTGAGGGTTGGTCTCTTCTCCCAGCTAACAAGCAGTAGGTCAAATTGCATCAGGGGAGGTTTAGATTGGATATTGGAAAAATTTCTTCACTGAAAAGGTTAGTCAAGCACAGGAATAGGCTGCCCAGAAAGGTGAGGGGTGGTCACCATCCATGGGGATATTTAAAAGACATGAAGATGTGGCACTTTGGAACAGGGTTTAGGGGTGGACTTGGCAGTGCTGGGTTAACTCTTGGACTTGATGAAGTTAAATATCTTTTCTAACCTGAATGATCCTATGACTCTACAAATGCTACCAAACAGAAAATATGCATGAAAAATTGTTTTTCCACAGTTGCAGCACAATCTGGATAGAAAGAGTGTGTTATTGTGGAGTGTTTTGTAAATTACAGAAACAGATTGGAAATCTACATAAGCCTTTTATTAAGCTGAAAATGCAGTGTAACTGCTGGGGCTTTTTTAAAGGCAATCTGTCTTAACATAAAACTTGGAAGTATCAAATGGCTTTAACATG
This sequence comes from Orthonyx spaldingii, assembly GCA_013397795.1. Classification (NCBI taxonomy): domain Eukaryota; kingdom Metazoa; phylum Chordata; class Aves; order Passeriformes; family Orthonychidae; genus Orthonyx; species Orthonyx spaldingii. The sequence continues at coordinate 116,840 of VZTJ01006415.1, read as the reverse complement.
GCTCTCTGGTGATAAAACTATTTGTCATTTCAGAAAAGTTTGCCCCAGTTACATTTACAACTGCCCTCATTTGCTACATCCAAATGTGGTATGTTCTCCATGTTGATTGTTGAAGAGATTGTGGAAAGCTCTTAAGTTGCTTTATTTATTGTGATTTTATTTATTACCTTTCCTGCAAGCAACATATTCACTCCTTTTTTCTGGATATTGAATTACCTTATTTTTAGTGTAATAGCACTGTTTATTGATTTATCTTGTCTCAGGACCTCAATAATGAGGACCTTGGCTTCAGATGCTCTTTTTTTGGCTCCAACATACAGATAGTGGGTTTTCAATCTAGAGAGCAATTTTATTGCACAAGATGGCCTCTTAGAAACTATTAAGCTGGACAGTATCTGTGCTGATTGCTATGTTTTGTTCTCAGTAAGTATTTACCTAATATTTCAATTTAAATGCTTCCAGTATATTTGCAAAGATCTTCCATTTTCCACCAAGTGTCACCAATTATTATGACTTCAATCACACTCAAATGCACGTTTTTATTGCCACACCTGTGCTACAACTGCATCAAGGCTGAGAAAAGGAATTTCTCCTAAGGATTCGACCAAGAACATCATAAATCTGAGCACCAGTATTCAATCTATTAAGGTATTACATATGTATCTATATGCTTGTCACTCAAATAGAGATATAAGCCCTACCTGGCATTACTTAGTTATAACACTAAAATACTTAACCTTCCAATTTCTGGAAAGCTGAAGTGTTAAGATTATAACTCAGGAATCATTATCTGCCCACTGCTTCAAATCATGTGATGCATGACTACAAAAAAATTTTACATTCTTGCAATACTTTAAAACAGTTTTATAAAATAAAATTTATACGTGGTTCCTGAGAGTCCCAAATTGCAGGTCACTGACTTCTCAACCAAGATTCATGGAGTAGGAGTACCATTAGTACTGAAACTGTTCCACTGTAATTAGACTTGACAGCTAAGTACAGGACAAAAAAAGCTCATTTCCGTGAAGCCCCTGGAGGAGCATTTTAAAAACTTCCTATTTTTCCAAACACTGTCTGTTGTACTGGACCTCTCAGTATTAAGCTGAAGTGTGACACACAGTTTTGAGCACAGGTCAGAGGATTTTTGAATACAACAGCAGCATTTTCAAAATCAGTTATGTCTTTTGCACTGTTAACCACGCTTTTTCTGACACATGACATTTGAAAATTTATTTCTGGCTGTTTCAGCAAGAGAAGGATGATCTAGTAGAGCCCTTGGGTCCCTTTAAAATACATTCCTTTTAATGTTTCACTGCAGGATGTTATAAAAGAAATGTGCTTTGAGAGAAACTTGTTGAGATCTGATATCTCAAAATGATTGGGTTTACTTGTTCTTGGAGTTTCAGTTCTTAACATTTTCTACTTCAATCTGAATCAAGATTCATCTTGTGGTATCTCTGTGAAAATGACAAGGTAAATATATCCATATCCTTGTTCATTTACAGTACCTAAAGGTTTGGCAGTTATATTACTTTGTTCCTTTTTATATGTCCTGCAGCAGCAGACTACGTTCATGAACCTGGGGAATTGTGGCTTTGCCACATCCCTTTTGTGCCTTCACTGTGACAGATAGCTTTCCCCGAGAGGGAGCATGAGGGGTGGTGGGAGGACAGCAGAGCTGCACAAAGTGATGAACACGCACAGAGAGCTGGTAAAAGAAACCCATTTTGCTTGCCTGTCAGAAGAGGTGGGATGTGCCCTGGGGAAACAAATTTTTGGATGAAAGTTGCTGAACTCTTCCTCTGATGCTCAGAAGTGAGCACTTTGCATAATGGCTACTCTGGGAAATTTACCCTGAGGCTCTCTAGACAGCTGCTGACTACAACAAATGGAGAGGGACTTTTTTTCCATTGCCATGTGAAGCAAGGCTAAATGAATTTGTGTTTTCACTAAATCAGGCTTTTCTGAAGATGCCCAACGCACTTGGCTCCTCTCTTGGATGGATTTACTGAGGAGGAATGGATCATGGCCTCCCTCATATCCCTGTTTGGTGCTCTCACAGTCTCCTTGCAGCGGTAGGGAATAGCAGCCTGCCTTGGGACTGCTAAACAGCACAGTGCCACAGCTAAGGGGTGTTGGCTCATTATCCCAGTCCACATTAATACCTGGCATGTGCCCTCCTTCTTCTCTAGGAGAATGCTCTAGGGCTTTCCTACCAGACTACACAGGAAAAGTGAGTTCCTGCAAAGACCTCGTGTTCTGGGCTTTGTTCACCGTAAAAATTTCCTGGCAGCTAGTTAGGGTGCCTTTGTACTGGCACCAGTAATCCTGTAGTAGTGATTCCAGACACACGCTGGGGATACACCTCCAGTGATCTCAGCAGGACTCTGCCCATTTAAGCAGTCTGTGAACACACTATCTCCATGCAAATCCTGCAAGCAAGTAAGCTCCAGAAGGGTTAAGTGTTTCTAGGGATAGTGCCTTGCTGTGAATCTTGAATGAGCAAGCCCACTTTGGGTTTATAACCTCTGGGAAGTTATGACTCTCAGCATGGATTACCCTTGAAGGCTCTTCAGATACTGATGGAAAAAGTGTTATGAAGACTTCAGGCTTAAACTCACATAGCTCCTATGACATAAGAACAGTTTTATCATTTTATACCACTCATGCTTCCGTCTTCACCACCTGGAGTTCTGGTCCAGCAAAAGCTAATAAAGCAAATGCTATCAGTACCCTTGTTCATTTATAACAACTGGTGTTCAGACCCAAATTGGTCATTTATGTGCTTTTATTTGAGGACATATTAAAATCCCCTTGGGTACATAGAGGACTAATATATGTCTATGTATGAAGCCACTATAGCCTTATCTGCTTAGTTACATAGGTTATGGATTGAATTAAATAGAAAGATGAGTACAGAAAGGTAAAATATAATTGAAAGGAGAACTGAGCATTCATAAAGAAAACCAATGAAATTATTTTGGAATGGATTTTAGGACTGGGAAGTGCATTCTTTTTGCATGGTAGTTTTATTCTTAAGTTCAGTGTTCTCTACTGTGCCCTGGAGGAATGTTGTGGACAACACTGAGTAAGTCCAGCTGTTAGAATGCCAGGTAAAGCAAGATTCTGGATACCATTTGTCATTGTGTATCTCAGAACAAACTGATATCAAGAAAATACCTTGACAACAGTACGTACAAGGCTGCAACATGAATAACAGAGTACTTTAAAAGCTGATACAAGAAGACAGCTGCAAAATGCCATATGAAAAATCCACAGAGAAACAGAGAGATGAAAACAGGACATAAGATAATTTGCTCTGGGCTGGGAATCCAAACCTTGTCTGCTCAGCCATAATAAACATCAGTCTACTACCTGATCTTGATTCCCCATGCACCCATAAGAGAGAAGTTAAGAGGGCTGAGACTTTGGATAGCTAGAGCTGCTCAGAGGTGTTTGGAGGAAAAAACCAGAAGAGATAATCTGATGTTGTGAAATGTTGTTTATTTTATGACCATATTTCCTCCTGCCAAATCGATGACAATGTCGGAATGCTAAAAAAACTCCCACAAAACCCAAACCCAAGTCCAAGGGTTTTGTCTCCCTTAGTCCTCCCATGTAACCAAGGGGCTAGAGGACATTATATGATTAACAGATCACTCTCACAGTGAAGTTACCACAACTCAGCAAGTAAAGCAGTCGATGTGTGTCAGCTGAGCTGTGGCAATTGTTTGTTCATGTGCTTGATATATAAAGTACCAAGTAATGTTATTTAACTCTCTTTCATTACCTCAAATTACTCCCAGTGTGCCATGGGTTACGAGTGCACATCAGGAGGGTTTCACTGCTCTTAATTTAGATCTCTCTGCTAGAGAGGTCTATGTATGAGCTAGTTGTTTAAGTTCATACTAAAGTCAGTGGAAAGAGACAGGTGCATCTGGAGTGCCCTTGGTGTTATCCTGGGATAGCTGTTCAAACCTGTGTGTGTGAGTCCTGCTGCAGTGAGACTAAACTGCACCTACAGGATTAGCTCAGGTGTCACTGTCTGAGGTTGAGTGACACTAATGTTTGGAGAACTACCATATCTCAGCTGATGGGTGATCATAAATTTGAGCAGGAAGATATACTGACTCGTCTGGTATAATCTTTCACTGATCATAGCAAAGAGAACTTCAGATTTTACTGAATATCAGTAAGAAAAATCTCAATCTAGACATTTTCAGACTTAAGGTGGGGTTTTTCTGGTTTCTTAAAATCTCTTAACTATAAAGGCAGGTTACAGAGAAACCAGCTAAGGTTCATCTGCCATATTAACTAGAACTCTTTGCTTTTAGGTACATAGTAGTTCCTCCTTTTTAATCTCATTACTTCTAATCCTGCAGATACTGGATGATTTTTCATTTTGCAGTAAAAATGGACCTGCCACAGCAATCCAGCGAGAATGTGGACTCAAGCAGCAATAAAGGAAAAGTACAGGTCCTCATCTGGTATGTTGACTCAATATTTTCAACAATTTACTGTCAGAGAAGCATTTACTGTGGTTTTACTTCAGGCTTCCTGAAAGCATGTAAGTCTTGCTCCTCTCATGTGGTCTGGTAATTTTGTTCTTGCAGTAAACTTGGAAATGATGGGAAATTTGGATTTATTGTCCTATCTTAATCACTTTTGCCAGAGAATGATTCCTACAGGATACGAAGAACAGTTTCTTCAACACCCCAACTCCTCTGTGTTGAGGTGGGAACTGGTGGCAAACTTTGGAAAAAAGAGCTTCCCAGAGCTCTGCTTCATGGGTATTTAAAAAGGTAACTGAGAGTATTGACATTAAAATCTAGGGCAGCCTGCAGGTTGCTCAGGGTTATATGTGATGAGCTGAATGATCTTAGATAGACCAGCTGAAGCTGCCTTCAAGAATGTCATTCCATTTACCTAACCTAGCTCAGTCTCTACCTCATTGCCTTTTGGTGATTCACATCAATATTATAAATAATTTTCACTGCAATGTGGGTTAAGCAGTTGCCACTTTGTTCCTGTCTCCTATTAGGTTTCCAGTTCAGTCATAGTCCAAACCTACCTTGTGCTGGCAAGAGATGGAGTAAAAAAAAAAAAAAAAATTGCTCCAGGAATCTTTTTTCCACATGTATCTGTCTTGCAGGGTAGCTGCTGAAGCACTCGCTCCAATTCAGCAGAAAAAGAGGGAGGAGGGGGAGACAGCTGCTGAACACTTGGGTGCAGCCTCAGGACAAAGATGACAAAGTTGTCTTGTTTTCCCCTCTAATAATCAACAAACACTGATGGAGGGGGAGAACAAGTCATCCTTATTCCTAATGAAAATCAAGTTTAAATTCAGGATTGTGATGCTGACAAATTACAAAAGGCTTAATGAAAAGACACTGCATGAGAACACAATATTCAGCTTTCTTTCTAAAACTGTGTTTTCTGTCAGTGCAAGGCTTTTAGGGCTTGTCTTTTACAACCTTTGCACTTTTGCCTTCATTTAAGGTATCTATTAGCTAATTAGTCATAAGAAACCTAAACCTTAGCTCAGTCTCATGTAGATGCAGATTCAGTTAGAGAAACCCTGGTGACTGGCTTGTAGCACATTTTCCTCAGATACCTGTCATGCTTCTGGAGTGGTTAGCATTTAAGCAGACCCATGAATGATCCCAGTTTATTCTCCTCTTCTCGGGACATGCTGTGGCTTTTCTAGCAGCCTCCTATTGCATACAGCCAGATAAAATGAAGCCTATACTGAAGGGAATAGGATCGCAGTCTTGGACTTCAGCAGTGGCTCCAGATTAGTCCCAGCTACTGGCAGTCTTGTGAAATTATGTGATACATCCTGTGCATCCTAAGTGTGTTTTGTAAATCACAAGTAAATGTAGTTCAGGTGTTTGTGAAGAGTTCATCAAATTCCAAAACATTAGTAGTACTTGATTTACTTACTATGTTCACAGGGGGTACATTGGGGTGTGTTCAGAGGCATTGACACTCAGGATTTCACTGCCTGCTTCTCTAGGGACAGGGAAAAACCCAGGAATTTCACTAGATTTTAGAGTGAGTTGCTTAGGGCTTAGTCTGTGTTCCTTCCCCATCTCTATATGACTGCAGTGAGGTCAGGTAAACATGCTGGCATTTGCTATTATTTTCTGTTTTTCATTCTTTTCTTGGACAGAAATTTCCCCTTTGTGTTATGGCAGAGAGGGGGATGATGGTCTGATGCTTGGTGGGTACCAATTGCTTTGCAAGTATTGATGTGTCTTGTTACGATTAGCACTGGCTTGTTCCAATGTTATTCTGTCTTGTTTTACCCATTCCATTATGTTGCTTTTCATTGCAAAAGAGTACAACTTCTTTTGTGGAATGCAGCATAAAATATGCAGGGTTTGAGACCCAGGCTGACTTCTTCCTCTGAACTGAGGGTTTGAGGAGCAAACACCTTATGACAGCTTTGCAGCTCTTCCTTCTTCTGGGAGCTGGGGTTTTCCTGCTTTTCTGCTTAGAGTAAAAAGGAATAATAACTTCTTAATTAGTTTCATGATTTAACATGAGATATTCAATGATTATAAATGTAAAAGAGGTTGCTTTCATTTCTGTGTCATATAGTAGAAATCTAGTGTTATTGAGTATTTACCAGCCATGGTGGTTTTTTACTTTCATTACAGAAATACAGCCCTTATACAGGGTACTCTCATAATTTAGAAAAACAGAGAGTGAGGAGAAGGTATTCAATACAAGATTGCTTCCTGTTTTTTTCTAGTTGTTGCTTTTCTACACAAATAATTCTTCCAGTATTGGGATCTGACCTAAATTGATTTTTAGAGAGATTTGTTAGCATTACACTTTGGCTCCGCAGATAAGACTTTTGGAAAGTGTAGGTTGTCAGTGTAAGAAATGTCTAAAGTGGCTGTGGTAAGCCTATTTCCACGCTGTCTGAGAGGGTGTTATGTGAGACGCTGGCCTCAAATATTTGTGCTTGCACAGATGATTGACTTAAAACCCCAGCACCTGTGATCTCTGTAATGTTCAATCTATTTGTGCAGCTGTTCCTGTGAGACAGTTACATGCAGTAATTGATTCGTTCAGCGGTCCTGCTATTGGAACTGTGGTGTTATGAAAGCTGGTGAATTAAATAACATCTCAGCAGCATTACAGTCTCTTCCCCTCACTCTGCATGGCGCTTCTCAGGTACCAGTATTTTGCTGTAGGAGCCCTATTTTTCCAAAATGGTTAGAACAGCTAAAAATACTGATTTTAAGAAACAAAAGCATCTGTTTTCATCACTTCCTTTTGTCAAAGTCAAATAGTCTTTTTATTTAATTTGATGGAAGATCATACTCTTAAAAAGAGAACCAGGAGGCAGAGAGCACGGAGTAAGCTGAGTGCAGAACAAGCAACCAAGATACCTTTTCTGTATTCCTTGTCTGAAGGGAATAACCTAATGTTTGAAACTGAAAAGATGATGATGGAATTTAACTGTACTCACAGAATTAATACAATGTTATTATTTCTGAAGTACTGCTATGGTTAAAAAAAATCTCTTAATTAATCTCCCATGTTGCATAACTGTAAGAGTAAGAGTTCATTAATTCACCCACATGTAGAATAAAAATAATTTGTCCTACAATACAAAGTTTAAAACAACACTATCACATAGTCTGTTGAAATTAAAAGGGAAAATAATGCAGTCCATGTCCATTCCCATTCTGCTGTGCACAATCAAGTTTATTTTTCAGACTAACATTTTTCTAGGAGTACCTCAGCAAGCGATAATCAAGCTGTCTAAAAAGCACTGTACAAATTACAGATTTTATGTATATAAAGAATTGTATTTACTTTGCTTCCATGAACCTAACACACACTGTGAGATGGATTTTACATGTTCCAATGTTTTACATGTTCCAACTCTCTGCTTGAGAGTTCAGGTTCTCCGAGTAATTGTTGATTTAGGACTAAAGCAGTTTTACATCTGACAAATCCCATAGGTTCTGACAGGGTACACTTTATAAATATAAGCAGAAACATAAGCAGAAATGAGCTTTATTCTTTCAAAATGTTTCTACCTATCTGCTTTTGATGTTTTTTATACACGCTTGGGGTTTTTTTTGTGACAACCGTTAAATGCAGATACGAATCTTTGTATTTGTGTTATTCACTGGGTCATAGTCCTGCAAAACACTGGATGTTAGTTGTGCAGTGCAGGGGATGGTTATGAACCCAAATGTTTTGCTCCATCAGCTATTTGTAAAGTCAGAGTCTTCATAATTTGTATTTATTATAAGGATGCATGCCTAGGTGAGGGATTAGCCTAGTGATATTTAGGAGAATCTTGATCTAGATGAATAAAATTTCATGTCTAGGTGTAGATGCAAAACAAGGTCAATGGAGTGACAGACTGAGGATGTTTTGTAAATCTGGATTTAGGTACTGAAAGACTGAAACTCAAGTACTCAATTTAAATGGGAAAAAAAAGGAAAAAACATCATCAGTACATATCACTGTGAAATAATTAAAAGTTCGTGTCAAAGAAATAAAGAAAAGGTGGAATTACTTTAGATTTTTTAAGCTTTGTCACTTTGCTGAATGGGGAAAAGACATATATGTTGAGTAATACCTAGCAGGTAACTGTGGCAGCACTGTGATGACAGCAGTCTCCTGTCATGTGTGAGATGTGAAACAAAGCCTGTCAAGGTGTGAGGAAACATTTAAAACTTACCCAAGCTCTGTCATAATCATGGATCACTGTCTTTTTCCAGTCATATGGTTTTAAATCAACACCATACATTCTGGCATAATTTATAGCTATTCTGGGTTTATAAATAGGTGTAAGGGGCTTAAAAATTGTTTTAGGAACAAGTTGGTGTTATGGTGCTCTCATGTCAGTCTGTTCAAAGTGACAAAGAGTAGTCCAGTAAGGCATGGAAGAGGAGGCCTAATTAAAAGTTTTTGAATTGTGTTTTGTCTTTCAGTAAAGCAAAAGTAGTTCATTAGCAGCCTAAGACTTGAGTTGAGTGGTTAATAAATTCCTGTAGTTTGTTACATGTATTCTTGCTGATGTAAACCATACAAAATTTCTTAAACAACGCAAAATAAGAACAGGATGTTTTAAAACCCAACAAAGTGAAGTAAATTTCAACAACACTTTTAATTTAAGTTTCTTTCGATACTAGAAGAAAGTATCTGTTGTTCTTTGTCTTATGACCAGTCCTGAACTTTTAAAGGTAATTCATCAAGCTTTTACACTTTGGTCCCATTGCAAAGTTTTTCTCTATTTTACAAGGATTATAAAGGGGAACTTTACCCACTCCTTATTAATGTATTTTAAGTGAAAACTAGTATTCTCATAAAATCTTATGGATGATGAGCTGAGGTCTTCAAGTCATTGGATACATTGAAGGTCCTTATAAAGTTCTGAGCTGGCAGGAGTTGCAGTAGATATCTGGGACTGCCTTTGAAAGCAATATGTGAAAATCTATAAGAAAAATACAGATGTATTGAAAACAGGAAAAAACCTCTCAAAATACATAAAACACAGAGTCTGACAAATAGAGAGCTGGAATATATCTTTTGACAATTTTGCCTTCTTGCTCTGAGGTCACATTGAAGTGTTGTTTAGCATTTACCAGACATGTTATTGAAAGCCTCCAGTTTAATTTTCGTAACCTTCATAGGCACTCTTGTAGAACTTTGCTGTCCTTGTGATTATGTAGGAAGTTGCTTTAAATTCTTGTATAGCCTCTAACTTTTCCCTGCTGTGAAAAAACCCAATTATTCTTTGTTTCACTCTTCACAGCCCTGGAGAATAGTTAACCTCTATATCCTTTTTAAACAGTTTTGAGCTACCTGAGAACTGCTATGTCTACTAACCACCTTGCTATCCTTTATGTACTTACAAACTGATCATTTAACATTTGCTCTGGCATCTTCCAGGATGTAAAGTAAGTCGATATATGATTCCCTGGACTCTTTCTGTGCTGAGGAAAGCACAATGCCTGCCTTTCACCAGCTTTCTGTGACTTCTCAAGGATAATGATTCAGAGATTCCTTTGGCTTTAGGGTACATTTGAGCATGCCCCATTGACTTTAATAGAGTCAAATTATCCATTCTCTGCTGTGCCCTTTAACTGTTCTGCCCTGCTTTGTACCTACCTGCTAATATTAATTGTGTTAAGTGGCCTGCTCTTTTGTATTAGCATGCACAAAATTGGTGACAATTCAGCCTTGTCTGTGTCATCCCTTAATGTGCTCGCTCCCTGCTCCTTCATGGTGGCAGCTCTTCAGGATTCTGAAGGGCTTCCTCCCTCTGCAGCACTCCATGGCTTCTGCTCTCTTGTCCCACACCTCTGCAGGAGTGCCACCACCTCAAATCCTCGCTCACCAGGTTTCCCTGCCCTGGTATGAGTGCTGTTGTTCACCAAGTGTTTCATCCAAAGTGAAGCATTCTGCCTTGAGGATCTCAGGCATTTCCTGACTGTTTGTCAGCACTGAATGAAAAGTAACTGCCCACCTAACTGTTTCTTCTACCTTCAAAAACATAAAAAAAGTCATAAATCTGGGGACCTGAGGACATCTCTGTCCTGCTGTATTACATTTCCTGCAGCTCTCAAGTCAGTTATAGCCTTTATTACCAAGTTTTTTAAGGAAACCTGCCCTTGATTGCTTTTGTTGCCTGTTAGAAAAGTCACAACAAATTTTGAAAACATAAAATTAGATTTATGTCCTCTCAGGTTCAACATTTTCAGTAGACTGTCTTGAAGTTAATATAAAGCCTAATGCAGGATTATTCTCCTAGAGGAGAAGTGAAATTCTTAAACAAGTTGTCTTCAAAAAGCAGAGTTTTAAAAAAAATTGCAAAACCCAGAATGTTTGGTCATTACAGAAATCAACAGCACTGTAAGACAATGTAAGTAAATTCCCTGATTTCAGGCTAATAGCGCAAAAGCAACTACCTTGTTTAAATAGTGGTCAAAATAATTCTTCAGACACTGTAAGAAAATGTTTGGAGGTTTTTTTCACTTCTGTGGAGAAGAGATAAAATGGGGTTTTAAATTCTGAAGCTGATATTCTGGAAGAAAAACCTTTAAGAAGGGATATACAATCAGAGTCAATCCTGCATTTAATAGTATATTCTAGTGCTGCTCATGATAGATTTCAGTCACTGTTTTCTGAAGTTTGAAAAAAATTTCTTGTGCTTTTGACAGCAGATTTTCTTCTTTCCTGTCAAAAACAACACAAGTCCACATGTTAAACTACTGCTTTAGCTTTGGATCAAATTCAGAAATTCTCTAAGACACCACAGCTTCTTGTTCATTTTGAATTATATTTATGTCAGGTCTTTTTTACACTGGTATGTGTTAGAGAGATCAAGAGAAGAAAAGAATAGATGTGCTATGCAGATACAAAATCATAAATCAAGTCTTTAGAATGGTGGAGGGAGAGAAGAATGTAAAAAATAAACTAAAATTCAAGCCATAAGCCTGAGTGCAGGTGCTTGGCAATTTAATGTGTTATTACCTTTTTTTTACTGCTGAAGTGTGACTGTGTGGCAGAAGGGAATATAGTAGAAAAATGAAAGAGAAGATAGGAAAAAACCTGCCATTCATCTCCTCCAGTCCTTTAAGAGTGTGGTGAACCTGTGTGCTTCACAGGTGTTCCTTGTGGTGGATTCCCTCCCCTCTTGCACTTCATCAAAACCTGTACCTTAGCAGTTGTGATTTGTAGGCTCTTCATGTGCAGAACAATTGCTCATCTTGGATCTCCTCCTGATTGCCTCATTCATCTGTCTTTCAGGCACTCAAGTAAATTAATTTAACTTAAAATTAATATCTTGCCAAAAGAAAATGTTTTATAAATACTCACAGCCTTTGTGGGACTTATCTGAAGTATTAGTCTAAATGAAGGCATTTTATTATCTTTTCATAATATTTTACTGCTTGTGAAATAAAAATCAGTGTAAATGTAGTTTAGCATTGTCTACCCAGTGATAATTAATATCTCTGAAATAAATCCAAATACATTAGCAGTCTGTTCAATAGACTTTGTACTCCCATCTAGAAATCTTGTTAATTTCCATGTGTTGGAATATTTCACATTCTCCTTTGTGCATTATGCAGGTAGAAGTGTCAACATTATGATATCTACCAAGGATATCTAAAAAGAAAGAGATGCTGATTAAGCCCAGGTGTGTAGATTTCACCTATAATTAATGCATATTTCTTCAGCATGTGTTTGCTTGATTTGAAGCATAATTTAAAGGCATAACCATCCACAGTCAAGCAGAAGGACTTTTTTTTCTTTCTCTTTGCACAGTTTTAAATTGTTTATAAACCAACAGCACACAGGTACTTTGATATGAAAAGCTTATACATAGGTATTTTACATTTTAAAAATGCCACATAAACAGGTACACCAAAAATGAATACAACTAACCACCTGGTCAAACAGAAGGAACAAAATTTCATTGTGTTATTCTGGTCAGAGTGTGATCAGCAGCACCTCAGATCAGGTTGGGAAACCACCACAATGCTTCCATCCAGGGCAAAGAGCTCCCCACCACCTCTCTGACAGTGCCCTGTGGGCTCTCAGCTTAGGAAGGGCATGGGGACATATTGGCCAAAGTGCCATTTTACTTCTCCAGGTTGCTTCTGACTCTGTGGTAACTGTGAAAAAGGTGTTTCCCAGGATGCCATACACCTTCTGGGGATGCTTTTATGGCAGTAAAGAAAGAGAAGTACTGATGTACTGCTGATAACGGTGTCCTTAGGATGCATTTTCCACACTTCTTTAACAGAAGCAGAATACTTCTATGAAAACTGTAGGATAGAAACCTCTGCATCTGACCTTCTTATCTCCTGAATTCAAGCAGCCTTTCACATTCCAGGAAGACTGAAATAGCTGTCGTGGTGTCTGAAAGCTCCCGTTCTATGAGTTCAAGTCATGTAGTTGACCAGCACTCGGGAGTACTTGATTTAACTTATTTACAGCTCAAAAGCATGGAGATGTTTTTTGTGTAGTAGGATGGAAGAGCCTTCATTAACTGTGCTTCTCCTCCCAAAATAGCATTTGCTTTTTGAACGGGGGAGGACAAAGGGATGCCAAGTAGTCCCAAAATGCCATCCATTCCTAGAAATGTTTCAGTGCAGATGGTGCTGTGAAAACTGAACTATTCCAGAGATTCTAAGTGGCAGATGGAAGAACCTGAGCATGTATGAACAGACAGCTACCTCCTCTCTATTCTGGCTGGGCACAAACCTCACCACCCAAGTGATTACAAAAGGGAAGTTGTGCCCAATTACCAGATCATTGCGTTTAATACATCCTGCTGTGTCACCTTATCCACACAAATTAAAGGAACTGCATTTAAAAAGTGTCATGGCAACTTTGAGTTGGTAACTGGCTATGTGAAAAAGGAGGCACAGGAATTATCTCTGGATCTCACTAAACAAGGTAAATATATTTTTCTACTCTGTTTACATTATTCATATTACAGCAGTTAAAGGTGCCATCAACTTTCTCAAATCAGTGGAAAAGGGACTGCAGACCAGTCTATCGTTTTAAGTGTATTTTGATGTCATTGCTTGGTCAGTAACTTTTGTGCCCTCTCAGCTCCTGCAGAGACAAACTCTTAAATCTTGAAGAGAGTCCTCAGAATTGTGCTGACACTATATGCATTTCTCTTGCATTATGTAGTGGGACTTTTAACACATGGGGTATTCAGTCTTCAGGTGGAAGTGTCATCAGCTTTTTATAAACTAGGTTCTAAGCCAGTTTGGATACAGTGTGGGAGCTGTCTCTGTATCACAGTCAGTTCAGAGATGACTTTTCTCTTTAATATTAGGTTAAAGGAAATATACCTCCTAAGAAAGAGACAAAAAATTTTTCTCCTTTTCAAAACAGTCCCAGTGGTCCATATGCAAGAAATTTGCCATTACATTCATAGGAAAAGAAGGGCAGACACTGAAGATCGCTTGCACCCATCTATAAAGCACCGAACAACAGAAAATACTTTTAAATAAAATAAACTTGCAGGAAGCACTGAAGTGTAAGCAGAAGATAAAGATGTAGTCCTAAGGTATGGAGGCAATCACAGGAGAGCCTCTAGAGGCAATAGCATTCAGTCCTCTGGCTCTTTCTCAAGGAAAGCATTCCTATAAGACCCAGAGTCTGTTAATGCTTTCATCACTGACTTACGAGATTGTGGACAACATACTTTGTCTTCTCTTGCTCTGCAGCTCAGAGATTGTATTTGTGCCTCTTTAGCAAGGGCTTACAGTTCCAAGGAAGAAGAGGCTGTAGCTAAATCACCTCTTTATGTCCTCTCCTCCATGCTTGTCACATAACTTGCGTCCAAGTTTTATGAAGATTTTCTCTTTTTGTTCTTGAAGGGTGCTAGGGAAGGTTATCGAGCAATAAAAATGTTTGCCTGAATTATTATTAGTTCTGCACTATGCATTTTGAGTTGAAAACAGCTTCCAGGGAAAAAAAAGGCACAGTCTTGAATAGTAAGAAAGCCACAACTGGATCCTTACCAGCTCGTATTTGACAGCTATATCCTTCAGTCTACTGCCCTTCCACTATAAGTCAAGCAAGTTTTGTATTTTCTACAAGAAACAAAAAAGAAACAAAACCCAAAACCCTGCTACATTTAATGTAGGAGTCACACAGAGTCGCTCATTTAGAAATTATGTGCTGGCATTTCATAGCATCAAAATGAGGATATATTTGTCATGTTTTTAGAGCCTGTAATTCCACTGGCTTGAGAAAGATAATACAAGGCCTGAAGTGACTCTACAAATATTTAAGTTTTGTGGAGTTCAGAGGAAGCAATCTCATACAGAAAAGAAATACCTGACTGAAGGAAGAGACTGTGTTTGCAGGGAACACATGGGAAAAAAGGAGGGGTTGTGATGAATCCCATGCACAGCTAGAAGGAAGCTATAAAAGGACGGCAGGCTGTCTTGGAGAATCCTTTCCCCTATGTAAGTAAAATTTCTGTCTCATTATAGCAAGAAACAGCACTTTTTAACTTTGAGAAGTTAAACCAGGAACAAGCTCTGAGTAGACTATCTGCCTCAAACTCTTTAAAAGAACATTTTCCAGCTCTCCTGTACAAATCATATTACATATAATGGGTATAGTTATGATCATGGTAGACAGAAAGGGAGGAATCAAGACTTTTCCTGACAAGGATAATTTTACAGGGGTGAATCCACAGCAAGGCACAGAAAGAAGACACAGAAGGAAACGTCAACCTGGCAGTAGAATTTAACAAGGGAGACCCCCACAGCACAGTGCTGGGGAATCTGGTGTGATTTGTTCCTGTTTCTAGCAGCACTTGGTCTCCTGGCTCTCTGGTGGGCAACGCCCAAGACCTACAGCAAGCGCACGCAGGGTATTTTTACAGACTCTAAGACTCCGTTAGCAGAACTCATATGAAAATTGCCACTAGAAATATTAAAATAGATCAATCCCTATATCAAAACAAATGAAAAATGCACCAAGCTGGTGTGCCTGAGGTCTTTCCTTTCCATGATACATATTTGGGTAAAAACGATGGACAAGAGGAGCCCAGTAAGCCCACAAAGTGGTAAATTATTTTCTTTGGTCTTCCCTCCTCCTGTAATAGGTGGGAACATTGCTTGGGTTACTTCTCTGCTGTTTGTGACACTGTGGTGATCCACAAAGCAAAAGAAGCTTTATTTCTGTGGCTATTTCTGTGTGGGGCTCTCCATGACCTTACTGTATTCTCATGCTGGGGACAACATGTGGAAAAAAAAAAAATAGGCTGTCCAGTATTTAGGCACTATATGTGCATGTTTAGTCTATGTTTTACAGTTGCTGTATTTCCTAAAATATCTTTCTTGATAAAAATTAAGCCAGTCAGAACTTGGTCATCTAAAACCATATGAAGAATTTAAATGAAAAAAGGTTGTAACTCCAGTAAAATTTCTTTTTAAAATAGATATTTTCTAATTCAGTGTCTGATAGATGATGCTAGGGATGACAGAAAAAAAATCTTCAGAATTTTTAGTGCAATATTCCTTTTCAGATGAGATTAGCTATGAAATGCTACTGAAGGTTAATAGTTTGAAGCTGTGAGGACACATAATAATCTATCAATTAATCTCAGTATCCAGCAGCTGTCATGTGCAAAACAGTTCATGTAGCTAAACAAAACAACAGAGTCATTGGCTTTTTAAACATTAATACAAAGAATTAGCTTGATGGCATCCTATCATCCATGGTTTGCCTGCAGGGCCTACTTTATCATTTTTTTCAGAGATTAAGATGAAAAGAACACACTTGTTATTCAAACCAAACTGTTCCCTGCCTGAGCTACTTGCTATTTCTCACAGCATCACAGCAAAGTGTTTGTATGAGTCCAGTATATTAACTGAAATTGATAGACTCACATCCAGTAATGCTCCTTTGCTCTCGGGGTTGTTCCTCTGATGTCGTACGTTCCATCTCTGAAGTAGTCTGGGGTCTTGCCCAAATTAATACAGAGGTGCTCCGCACACGCAGCCCATCTGCTTCCCTCCACCCTTAAATGTATAAGGGCAATCAAATTCAGGGAACTCAGCCCTGGTGAGGCCCATGTGGAGTGCTGTGTCCAGTCCTGGGCTCCTCAGTACGAGGGAGACACGGAGCTCCTGGTGCGGGTCCAGCTGGAGCATATCTCTTATCAGGAAAGACTGAGGGAGCTGGGCCTGTTCAGCCTCAAGAAGAGATGACTGAGAAGGGACCTCATCAATGTCTATAAGTTTCTTAAGGGAGAGTGCTAATAGGATGGGCATGGTGCTAAGCAATAGGGCAAGAGGCAACTGACAGAAACTGACGTACAGGAAATTCCACCTGAACATGAAGAAGAGCTTCTTTACTGTGCAGATGACCAAGTACTGAAACAGATTGCTCAGAGAGGTTGTGGAGTCCCCCTCACTGAAGATATTGAAGCACCATCTGGATGCAATCCTGTGCCATGTGCTCTGGGATGAGCCTGCTTGAGCAGGGAGGTTAGACGATGACCCACTGTGGTCCCTTCCAACTTTACCCATCTGGTGATTCTGTTGGAATGGAAAAACCAGGCAGTACAGGGATGTTCCATGAGGTACAGGTTCATTGTGCAAAGCTAACAAGCCTTGCTCCAAAATAGAAAAATTACTGTACAAACTGGCCAACAAAGGCAGATGTGGTGGATGAATGATTCTGTTTGAGATTTTATTAATTTCTCACTGTATTGCTTCTGATTATTCCACAAAACCAGAAAGGGCAATCTGATTTAGTCATCAGCAATCACAGGACTGCTTTTAAACACTGCATAAATAGAAAGGGTCTTCTACAAAAGCATTATTCTTTGTTTCTTTAGTTAAAAAGAAAAAAAAGTTTAGTTATTTGCTTGTTAAAATTTTCCATGTTGTTTGTGTGTCATAGTCTATTCTAATTCCTCCATAGTTTGCTGCATTTTAGCAAGAGTAGTATTCATTTGAAATCTCCATATCTTACTGTGAGTACTACAAGAATTATCCACCACAGAGAACATCATGGGAAGAGTCTTTGCATTTTTACATAGAAGTTTATGTTGGTAGAAAGAAGCAAAGTTGTTTTGTAAATGACCAGAGCAACATGATTTAGTTTTTGTGGATGAATGTTTGGTCTCAACACTCTTCAGAGGATTGGGAGAACCTTATCCTGAAATCAAAAGAAAGTTGAGTGTTTAAGACCTAGTATTAGGAGACAATGGCAGCAATTATTTATGTGAACATTTCATTTATGCACAAAAAGACAAAACCAAACAAATTCAAAAGAAAAAAGCACACCTCTGCAATCTGAGCCCCCGTGGTTTCTTCCAGGAAAGAGCTTTCTGTATCTTTGAGCTTTGAACTAATGCTCAGAATTTCCTAGTGATGGCTGTGGTGCCTTTTAACAGGAACTTGGTTTGGTGTATATGGTACTTTGTAGTTTACAGCTCATCTTACTCTTGAAATTCAACACTAACAGGATAAACAAGTTATTTTAAATACTTGGCTCTTTGTTCCTTAAAGAAGATGAGTGCTTGAGAATGCTAGGTTTCTTTAATATGTTTTTAATGTGTCTCTATTTTAAAGAAATGGCTGGTATGCCAATGCTGTTTTCTTGTTCTAGTGAGTAATGAAGCTTGACTGGAAGAAAGGAAACACAATTCTAGTGAATAAAATCTGTTTACAGTGAAATTAAGCCTGGTCTGCTTTGCTTCATGGTAGTTAAACAAAAAGTGTTTGCTTTCTTAGCACTGATTCAAAGTTTGAAACTCCTTGGTGTCTGCTATAAGAAGGAGAGGCCTTTCCGCCACTTTAGTGTTGGAAATAAACAACTGCCAATCTGAAAGTACCAGTGATCTCCTCTTCTTAACATTTACACATGATGCAACAGAGATGGCACCTTATCTTTGTGTTTTTGTATTTTGTAGTTAGACATTTCCTTGAAGAAAAAGTAAGTTTCTTCAGATAAATGTGTTTATCCTCAGATAAACGTGGAGCTCATTTCTTTAAAGGTATTGTAAACACATCCTTGTTTACAGTGGAACAATTCTGAGCACAGGCTTGTATTTGAGACTGGGGAAAACACACTCAAACATGTAGTCAACAGCTACAAATTAATCAGGAAATGTTTGGAAGTCTCTATTTCCAACCAAGTTGATTTCAATGTTTGTGTAAGAAGAGCTGACTTTCTCTGAAGTGTTTTTGGTGTCCTTATGAAACCTTGCTTTAGCAATCCACCCATGCCCATGCCTCTGCCCTTTATGTTCAGAACCGTTTTTGTTCCTGGATTCTGTGCCAAGAAAACTAAACAGACTACTGGAAATCTTGATGGCATCAGTACATGGGGTGTCTGTTTTCATGATTTGCTTATTATACACTGTAATTTGGTTATGAGAATAATATCAATTTTTGAATGTTAATGAAACAAACAGTCAAACTTTGGATGTTGGGAGATTTTTCCCATTAACTTTTAGCCAGCGCTTCTCAGTTCTGTGTGAGAGTTGAAACCTTAACCTTGCAATTCAGCTTCTTCAATTATTCATAGTACAATAACCATGCAAGGGCTAAAACAATGGGATTCCCCTGCTTGTGGAAAACAAATCTTCCAGCTATATTTAATATTTAAACACTCGCAAGCTATTAGTCGTTGGAACTGGGAAACAGTGGGAAATCACTATTCAGACACGCTGATCAATAAAATATAAGAAACAATTTATACACTGGTCATTATCTGTTGCTTTTTTTGAAGCTGTAAATTGACTCAGTCTTCAGAAAGTAGTAGTTGCTGGCAGAGCTGATTCACATCATCCATACATGAGACAATTTATTTATCTGCTTTAAAATTCCTCATAGCAGGGCTTTAAGTAAAAAAGATCTCACTGAAATGTCATCGATGATTGGCTTTTTAAAGAAGATTCACAGTGCAATTTTAAGAGAAAAACATGGTCTGTATATCACAAAATACTTAGGGGTAAGACAGCTGATAGTAATTGCTGCTGCCAAAAGCACTCCTCCTAATGCATTCCAAAGCCATGATGCTCTATGTGTGTGTGTGCAGTGTCTCTATTCTCATTTTCAGCTTCCGTTCTACACGTGAGAGCTATATTTGTGCATGTATTATAGACCTTGTCGTTAATTTTGCCTTCTTTTGAGATGTCAGAGGCTGTAAGTAATGTTTATGGAATTGCCAATTATGATTACAGTATTAAAAGAAAAAGGAAATTCCTAACAGTGAAAAAAATTTAAGCAACACTGGGTAATCCCTAAACATATTTTTATCTTCAGGTTTGGATGACATCTGCCTAATGCCTTATCTAAGTCCAATACAGAGAAGATAAGGATGTTAAGTTGAAAAGAGTAAGCCAAGTAACAGGATAATTACTAAAGGAAAGGACAAGAAAGAACTGAACAAAAAAGTCATTCAGCAGGAGTAATAAGGATTAACAGTCAGAGATTCAGAAAGCTTGTTTGATTTGGTTTGGTTTTGATTTGCTTTCTTGTTTGGTTTTTTTAGTCCTGGTCTTAAAGCAATAGCACAGGGGCTGCTCCTGCTGGCTCAGGTGGAGTTGTCCCTTTGTTCGTTGGCTTCTCACAGAGACCCTGTATGCTGTGTTAACTCTTTGGCATTGCCAAAGTTTTGGAGACAGATTGCCACTGAAATCTGTGTAATGAGCCAGAGCATCCAGGCTCTAGTGTGCTCTGAAAGCATTAACTGTTTACTTAGATTAACGTTATATTTGCAGTCCGTAGTGGAGTCGGTGCAGGGAGTGTTGAGTAGGTCAGTTTTTAACTGTCCTTCAAGGCTGAAAACAACCAAGCTGAGATGTATGGTCAGTAATAGCATACCAAAATTCTGAAACTAAGAATTAATTGAGTTTTGTTGTCCAGATAAGGTAAAATTGAATTACAAATGTTTCTTTCCTTTGTTCATTATGAAATGGTTTTTAGTCAACCTCTAAGTTATAACGTTTTGCATTTAGATAACAGAACAACACATAAAAGCACAGGTCTTGTAGGCTGATTCCCCAAAAGACTCCGAGAACAACTGGAGGTCCTATATTAACGGGACATCCATCAAATCCCTGTACCTGTCTCTGAATATTATTTTCTATGCAGTGGTAGTAGTAGACTTGGTTTTTGTTTTGTAATAAGTGGTCACGGGAAGGAACCCGTTTGGTGCCATAGCTGGCAGGGGGCCTATCAAACCACGTCTGGTGGAGAAAAAGGTTCATTTTCAGCACCAGACCTACCTGAGTATTTAATCCTTTCTTC
Organism: Orthonyx spaldingii; assembly: GCA_013397795.1. Classification (NCBI taxonomy): domain Eukaryota; kingdom Metazoa; phylum Chordata; class Aves; order Passeriformes; family Orthonychidae; genus Orthonyx; species Orthonyx spaldingii. The sequence goes on along the minus strand of VZTJ01006415.1, from coordinate 96,054 downwards.
ACTGCCACCATGGAGGGAGAAGCATGGGAATGGACAATGCAAAGGGAGTGCATGTAGGACATACTTACTGTCTGACAATTTTTAATTTAACAAATGACTGGCAATCCCTAGTGATGGTGAAAACAAGTTCTGTCTTTACATCCTGCCGGGGGAGGACTGTATGGCAAGAGGAGTAGAGCTTTATTGAAGTAAAAGTGAATGTCTGAGCAGCAGGGAAGGCCAGCTTTAATTCTCTCCTTGCTGGGCTATAAATCCTAGTTCTCCTTCCACATGGGTTGAACAGTGTTACAGAAATAGCTTTTTCAGACAGGTGTGGGTTTTTATTCAGGCATGAAAGCTGTAAAAGAGCACAAAGGAAAGATATTTGAACTCCTGATCTAGAAAGCATATTAATAAAGTCTTGGATATTGGCAAAGTGCTGCTAACTCTCCTCATTTCCAAATCAGGAGGGTAGCTGAAATAACTGCCCCATAAAATGAAATCATTGCAAGAAAGAAAAAAGAACTCTTGCCTGAAATTTTGCAATACTTTTGGACACTATTTCCCAGTAGTCAAGCAACACTTTCTCATATGTAGCAAACTATACAGGTGCTATAAACCTCAAGATTCTCAGAGTACAAATTAACCCAAAACTGGGTTGCACGGCAGATACTAGGGTCATCCTTCAAGAGAAAAATTAAGAGGGAAGGCCTTGGAAAACTTGATGATAACATACTGGAAATAAAAACAAAGGCATCTAAAGGTGCTCTTTCCATGTCATCTAATTTGGGTGACACCAGTAATTTCTACTGATCACTATATTGAGAACCTTAGACTCATCCTAACAGCACACTATGGGTTGTTTTTCCTCTGTAAGCCATTTGCTACCCAGTGCAATTCAGATATCAGGATCAAGAAAACATATCTGATCCCCAGCATTTTCTGAAATACATAAAGCGCAGCTGATGAAGCCTTATCTTTCAGTAGAAGCTGCTGTGACTGATAGCCAGGGTCAAAGAAGACTTTGACACTCTCACTCACAAATATTGAGACTTCAGATGTCATAAACTATTGCTAGTATTGTTAAATGGAGTCCTGCCAACAGATGAAAAGGAACAAAGGCAGGAACATCAAAGATGATATAATGTTCAGAAAATTCTGAGCTAGTCAATTAACAAGAAGAAAATGAGCTATATAATCCTAGATCAAAAGTAACAAATTGAGACCTCTTGATATAATTAGCTAAGTTGTGTTGGGATTTCTTTAACAACTGCCATGGCATCTTTTTATATCATCAGAAAGTTGCCCACTTTTGACTCCTTTGAATATGCTTTCTCTTCTCTAAGCTTGCTAATTAGCAGCAAAAATGCAAAGAAAGTGGGAGACTGTTTTGCATTCAGTAAGAGAAAAGTAAGTAAACTTGTCATGTCTGCATTCAGTGACATAGATATAGTTCTGGTTTAAATCCTTGTTTAACTTCTGCATGAGGCCTTGTTGTCTCTCCTTTGGACATCAACAAAACTGGTTTTACACATGGTTTTCTTTGCTCATTATCCAGGACATACTGACTAGATGTCTACAAACATTTCAAGGTGGTCATGGGCATTGTATCATTTCTGCCCTTTCATGCTCTGTCTATTAGAAAACATGTCTTTAGTTGAAGAGAAAATCTTAGACTAATTTAAGGATAAGCATATGTATCCTTGTCACCTTTCACTGCAGATAGCTTTCAGGTGGGGAGCAGTACCTACAGCTGAAATCACCTTGTGTGAATCTGAGAGAGGGGTCTTTTTAGGTGATTATTAAAGTCTCCTTTATATAGCAGAAGGCAGTGGAGAGAAGAGACATGTCAGTCTTCTTGGCACTGAACTACCCAGAGCAACATTACAACAACTCTTTCCATGTTACCAGATAGAAGAGAGAGACTTTGCTTTAGAATTTCCTAGTTGGAGACCAAATGCTATATCTCTTGCCTCATGGACAGCTGAAAAGGGGACTACGTGCTATCTAATTCCCACTACTTCCTGACAGTGTCAAGCACACCAGTTATTCACTATCTAAATCAGAAGGCTAGGATGCTATCTTGGATGCTTCCCTCACGCTGATAGTGCCTCTGAGGTGGGTCCAGAGTAGCTTTTCCTACAATGAGGATTGTATTCATGATACTGAAATAATGTACTTGGTTTTCAGGATTTTCCAGCTGTATTCAAAATGTTCCCAATCAGCACAACCTGCAATCATCTTCTGAAATCACAAATATATCATCCCATAATAGATATCTTTTATCAGTCTGTATGAACCATTTAAAAAAGAAAATATAATTTCACCTTAACTACCTCTTCTTGAATTAATCTCTATGGAGCCAAGAATTTAGGCTACTAAATTGTAGTACTATGAATTGGTTTGTATATCTCATGCTCCAAATGTGTCTTTCTGCAAAAAATGAGAAACACTGAAACCTCAAGGCTCTGAGCTATATTCTTTTCAAATGCAGAAAAAAATTAAAAGACCCATTAGTAAACCCCCTTCATTTTGTAGCAACAGTAGTGAGCAGTTTCCATGGAAATATCATTTGTGGGAGCAGGAGGTGTTCATTTTACAATTAAATTATAGGAGGTAGTTAAATTTTTGATCAAACACATATTAGAGCATGGAGAATTCCCAGCGAAGTGCCTCACACTGTTAAAAATAGGAGAAGCACTTCAGTATTCATGCAGTGCTGTCTGGAGTAATGTGTGGAGAGAGGGGGAATATGCAGAAAGTAAAAGAGTGTCTGCAATTTCCACTGGTGAAAGACTCCAGTTTTTGGTTCCCATATGGCAAGGATTGAGAAATGGTTGGGTTTGGCTCACGCTTGCAGGCTGACTCCTTGGCTCATTAGCCATGAGAACCAATGTGGGATGTGGTGACTACAGTGTTTTACAATTAGTTGATTAATGGTAGTGAAGTTAAAATTAAGTTCTGAAGGTCTGCCTGCACTGTGGTTACTCCTATGCCACCTTTGCTTACCACGGCCCACGTGGATTTGGTCGCATGGCTTGCAGTGAGCTGGCTCCGGTATGTGTTGTAACATGGCCACATGGAACATTGCATAGGATAATCAGATGCCTGGAAAGTTAGTTAATATAGGCAATTATCCTATGTGGAGTACTCCATATTGCTGCAAGTAGAGTGCTAGTGATACTACAGTTATTTTAAGTTGAAATCAGGCTTCTGTGTCCCAAAAGAGTATATACACGCCCTAGTAAATTTTTTGGGGAGAAAGTGTTGAAAAGCACTAAGATGCTGGGCTGAAGGGAAGAGGCTCAGCAATGGGAAAAAAAAGTAGCAAGTGGAAGGTTGCTGTGGGTGTGCTGCTAAAAAGGAGAATGTGTAAAGATTCGTGAACTAACATAGAAAAGGTCCAGAGAACAGAAGAGGGCAGGTGTGAGGCTCCGTGGTGTGGGGAAGAAACAAGTACAGGATGATCACTCAGGGGTAGAGATACTGGCCCAAGCAGTGGGAAGGACTAGTGGAGGTGGTGGCAGCCTTCTGAACATATATAAACCTAAGGCAAGATCTTGGAGCAGAAAGTGCAAGATCTGATGACAGATTTACAGAGATATTATCAGCAGCATGTGTGTGTGTGTGCCCACAGAAGGTGTCAAGAAACCTTCTGGTACTTACCTTTCAAGAGGAGCCTGCCTTCTGGTTAGTGTTTGGATCAATGTGTCCTTGCAACTTTGTCTTTTTCTGAACTAGTTATTCCTCAGAAAGCTTAAATCACTGCATAAGCCAATGTTAGGAAGTTGACATGTTTCTGCTTTTTTGAAAGAGACAAAAGGAACGTGAAATTGCTATTATTACATTTGGAATCCAGGTACTGTAGGAACTCTTTACTTATCTGAAAGTTTTAATGGTCTTCCTTATATAGATTGCAATGGATGAGTTGCTGCTCTTCAGAAATCATGACTCTGACTTGTCACCTTCCAAATCATAAGACTAAGAAAACAGAAGTGATAGTTTTTCTTAAAAGGCTCTTTCCTTATCCATTACGACATTTATATAAGCACTAGAATTTCTCTTTCTCTCAAATAAAATTTAAGAATTTTAGATATATTGGATGTTTAAAGAAGGCACTGCCATAAGACTCATGATAATAATGTAAGTTTAGGGTACAAAAGTTAAAGTCTACAACTTAAAAGAATTAAGAACCTAAATAATTCTTCAAGCACAGCCTTAGTCAACCTGGCTTAAAGTCAACTTGATTCTGCAGTGGTGCAAATTCTTTGTATGCTTTTATATCTCTACAACATGCTGGTCTGAAAGGAAATTGGATTTTTTCATGCACATTTCTACATATTAGTGAGCCCATGAGCTGGGAAGTGCCAAGGAAAAATCCACTTAGTTTTGGGGTTTAAGCAAGACTGTGATTATGTTGAGTCCAGCTACTCAGAATACCAGAAATAAGCCATAAATTTGTCTTCAGAGACTGTGCAACAGCTTATGTATCTGTTCTCCTTTCCCCCTGTAAATTACAGCACTATAATTTGAGTACCAATTGCAACAGTTTGCCTCAGCAGTGTGACGAGGTATCACTAAGTGTTTTGTGAAATGACCTTCCTGTGTAAGTGAGATAAAAATCCCATGAAAGATGTGAATGGTCGTTAGGATGGTGTATCAGAAACCCATTACTCTAATGGGTTCTTCATGATTTCTTACTGGGCATTGAGTGCAGAGGTGTTAATTCCATATTTATTTGCAAGTAGAAAAATGAATTTGCTTATGAAATTACTTCTAACTTTTAGAAAGTTAGAAGTACCCCCTGCCATTGAAACAACTCTAGAAAATAAACTCTTCTGAAGATATAGAGAGGGAAGATTCAGACAGGTATTTTGAATACATGAAGCATTAACACAATAAGTTTGCACTAGCACAAGGAGTGCAGAGCTGGCTGTGAGAATAGGACCAAGTCATATTCCCTTGCTCTGTAAAAACTCTCTGTCAGGCTTATCAAGGAGACACACTTTTGAGGAAGTGGGGAAGCCCATCATGCTTTTCCCATTCCAAGTGATGCGTCAGAACATATTTTCTAGATTAAAACATGATTGCTCCAGGGTGGATCTTCAAAGACTATGTTTTCCATGTGGATTTTATTTTGTTTTTCTTCTCTTAATTTTTAGAGTTGTGAATGAAAGGGGAGTTGAATGGATTGTGAACCTTCTTGGACTTTTGCAGTGGTATAGATAACATGCTGAGAGGAAATCACCTTGTAAATAAGATTATTTCAGAAAAATGGTGTTTTCCTTAATAGCAAGGCATTGTGATTCCCCCAAGGATATGTGTTATTATTGCTGGTAGCTGTTAGGGGACACTGAGCAAACATTACCACATAATAATAAGGCTTGAATTATGGTCAACAAAGGCCAAATTTCTCTCATTAAGGGAAAGAAATTCTTCAAAAATCACTGAAGTCTGGCCTAAGCCGTGTGCCATATTGCTACTATACTGGCAAGAAGTCACATGGAGGACAGGAAGAGGGATGAAAAACACAGGGCAGAGGCAAAAGATCAGTTTTCCTTGTTCTTTCTGAAAATAGGATGAAGAAGAAAAAGAATTTTCTGGATATGTAATCAGCACATGGATTTACTGACTGAAGAAGGGAACAAACAATGTTTTTGCTTGGTAACGGGGTACCAGTGTTAAACTTCTCAGCCTGAGGTTGGGAATGAGGAGCTCCAGGTCTGTAAGGTTTCCGTGGAGAAGGGACTTCCAAAAGTCATGTAGGAGGATTTCAGATAAATTTATAAGCTGTCAGGAAAGAGTCTTTCTACTTTCCTTACAATTTTTTTGGGTGCATCAATGGTTATGCAAAGTAACCAAATAAGACTGAGCTTCTCCAGGTGTGTTTCCAGTTTCCAAGAGATGTCTGATTTTTGCACAGCTTGCATATTTGATTGACAAATTAGAAGCATCAGATCGCTGTTGGATTCTCATAAATCATTTGGTTTGGTGCTGTGCAATGCATGACAGGGACAGTGTTTCAGCAACAGTTTGCTGCAAGGGAAAGTCGGTGATTGAAACCAGAACAGAAAACTATCCAGTGCACACATTTTTTGGGTGAAGAGTGAAATGTAAATAGTTTCAAAAAGAACCTGAAGCTGCAACAGACCTATTCCTGCAGAGTATGAAATTACATTGTTTTAAATATTTAATTACCCATAGACACTTCTTACTGGGTTTGAATTTTCAATTGAATTCATAACTTGTTTCCAAAACACATATAGTTTTTTATTTTATTCCATGTAAGTTAGGAGAATAAAAGCATGAAATGGATAAAGTTTTTAAATTATTGCTATTATTATTTGCCTAGTGAAAGTACAAACATTTCCTAAAGCCTGTTAGCACTGTAGAGAGTATACTAACAGGTGTTAAAACTTATGGATGTTTAAAAATTTCTATTTTCTACAGGAATTGTCATCTTCCATGACAATGAATATGAACAGTGGCAATTTTGTAAAACAGTGTTTTATTCTTTAATCTATAGTGATAAGTATTTTATTTAGCTAAGAGGAGAAAAACTGTTAAAAGGAACACATG
>VZTJ01006415.1:76054-89272 GCA_013397795.1 Orthonyx spaldingii | reverse complement strand
CGCCACAAACACATGCCTCTTTCAGATATTCTTTAAAAATATTTTGAGTTACAAGCAGATATTTGTGTAATAGATTTTACCTGACAGGTCTCCTTAGGGGAAAGATCTGGTTCTCAAATGCAATGATTGATGCCAAGTGCTTCTCACAAGTCCTCCATGGAGGGGCTACTCCCCTTCATGGCTATCCCATGGAAAAGCACAGGATAGCCTAGAAGTTCTCCTAATAGAATAGACTAATCTTGGTTAAGTAAGAGGAGACACTGGAGGTTACAAGAAAACAAGTTTAACGAAATTTGTGGCCTCCTACAAGAGACAAATGCCTGTGATGGACAGCTTTAAAAGTCCTCTTTTCATAGAAATAAAACAAGTTACTTGTCTGGTGCCAATTTACTACTGAGTGGGTACAGCAAGCCTCACAGTGAAAATTTTATTGAATACAAAAAAAAGCGCCCCCAAGAGTAATCTAATAATTCATAGTCATTGTAACTTCTGTCTAGATAAAATATTATTTTTCTTCTGTTTGCATTCATATAGTCTCTCTACATCTACACCAGATGTCATTATGAAATTGCTGACAACCTCCACCTCCATAAAGAGACTGTAGAGGCTGTTTAAATTTTCCTACTTTTGGTGGGGAACATATATAATGCTCCTGTAGCTTAATTTATACCTTTTTTCTGGTAATTGGAAATCCAGCAGTGAGTAATTTGGATCAATCTTGCTGAGCTGCAAGACAGAGTTATCACACAGAGTGAGATTATAAAATCTTAGTCTTGTTCAGAGAGGGAAAAGACTTGTGTCTGTGTGCATGAGGTTACCCACCAATCTGGCAGGTCCCTCCATGGGGAAAAGGGAAAGGAGGAATGTAAGGGTGAGAACCACCTTATATCCATGGCGGTTTGGTATTACTTCCTGATAAAGATGCTGGCTGCTCAACTGAGCTGAGACAGGTAGACAAAAAAAAGAACTTATGAATGAGTTACTTGCAGTCTTTCAACTGACGTGGTACTAGAATTTGTATGCTCACCCATCAAGCTGACCAGATCCTCTTCTACTGTTCTTATGAGTCAGTGGTCCTCTCAAAAGTGTCCAAGTCTGCAGGATGACTTTGGAAAAGAGCCTTTCTCAAACAGAAATGTTTCCTCTGTCTGACCCTTCCTGCATAGGAGTTAAGTATATCTCCTGGACAGCGAACAAAGTGGTAACAAAGCTCATTCCCTTTAGGAGGTATGTGAAGATAACCAGGGTCAGAGGATAACAGGGAATGGAGGGGAGCAAAGCAAAGAGAAAGGACAGAACTGAAATTGGAAAAGAAAGGACAGTTTGAAGCAGAGGGCTGAGATCAAGGAGACCCCAAAAAGAACCTTGGAAGACAGATAGTTTCTCTGAGTCTTGAGCAATAAACTTCAAATGGAAAAATAAGAAGGAAGTCAGGGAAAGGAGGAGAAGGTATGCATGGAAAAATGAAAGGAAAGGGGCTAGACAACAATTGAAACAAAATCTGTACAGAGTAATCCAGCAAGGAAACTAGTAAAATAAGAAAAAGGATAGAGCATATGGGAGCTGGGTGGACAAGGAGCTGGAAAGGACAGATGACTGTGGCTTTGCCAGTACAACATGTGCACATTTATGGGGAGACGTCTGTCTCCTCATAAGTGAATTGACGGTCATCATATCTTGGGTTTTGCTGAAGCTGGCAGATGTCTCCCAGAAAGATTAATCATATACTAGGCTTTTTGAAGTTCTATTTCCCTGGAGTTTGGCCCCCAAAAATGCTCTTGGATGTTTTTTGCTATCACCTTTGTGTCTTAGATCTGCACTTCACATAACAGCTTTATAATATTAATAACCTGATGACAGCTCATGATACATTATTAGACAAAGATTTTATTGTTGTGGGTTAGGAATATTCACATTATTCATAGGTATCAAGGGCATAATTGTGTTGGGCAAATAATTTTTAATAAGTGTTGATAAAGTGACATGTCCTTGTGAATTTTGTTACGCCATATTTCAGAGAAATTTGCGCAGCCTCAGGGAGTTCAAATTCTACCAGTAATGTGACATGTAATTTCTCTTCCCTATCTTAGCAAAACATTATTGCATTATTTAATGCTGGGATTTCTTTATAAAGGGAGTCTAAAATGTGTTTGGAAAATCTTTTATGAATTTGAGGTCAAATATTTAAACTGCCATGTAGCGCTGTACATCTCTGGACACTCATAATCTTAAAGATGTCAGACAGATATTTTTGACTTAGAAAAGAGCAGGATGACTTCATACTGAAACCAAAACTATGCTTTTGTTAGCTTCTCTTCTTTAAAACAAGTTTTGTTTAAAAAAATGAATTTTTGAAAAATTAATAAATCTGTGTGATAGTTTCTACTACTAAAAAAATCTCAAACCTCAACCCCCATCCCCACAAACAACTGAAAATAAGCAAACAAGCAAAAAAACTACCAAGATACAACTAGCTGTTCTGCATGCACAGTATTTCTTCCTAAAATAGCTTTTAAAAGCATGCTTAGCAAATTAATATTGGCTCTGATTTTGATCACAGCATGGGAATTGGCTGGTGTGGTGCTACATTCATTCTAGGAGGAGGGTCTATCTAAGTAATTGGACTCTTTAGGACACTTTTTGTACTTCATAACCACCCAGTCTATTGCAGAAATTACTTCATTGTCTCTTGGTTTTCAGTGGTGAATGGTGAGGAAATCAGCACTTATTTAAATCATGGGTAGTAAAAGTGGTCTCTGTAGCCTGATGAAGACTGCTTCTTTCAGCCAGCATAGCGTTAGCTGCAACATCACTTTATGACGGTTCTACTGACCAGGAGCCAGCCTCAGGGCACGGCTCACGTTTTGTGGGATGAACATATTTATCCTGTATTCAGTTACTAAGGAAGGCAAGAAATGGAAGTTCTTAAATAAAGGATGTTTTAAGATGAAATGCTCTAAATACACACAACTGAACATAGCACTGATTTTGAGATCAGTCAACTGTAGTTATTCCTACTACCAACCTTGTAACCCATCTATTTGTTTAGTTATAAGTCTCAGCTAAACCCTGGTATTCAAAAGTCTGAAATGTGAATAAAATAACCTAGATCCAGTTCAGATTAATAACAAAAAATATGATGTAGATGTCTAAAATACAAGAAGGTGGGATTAACAAAATATTGATAATTTAAAAATTTGTAAGACTATTCTGTGATTTTCACATAAGTGTATAAAGCTTTGGTGTGTACTCCAGACTCTAGGTTCAAATTCAGAAGAACACAAAACCAGAAACTAAACATTAGACCAAATTCTTGTGTGCTTTTACAGTTGAGCACTATTAAGGAAAAATTGGTTTAATGTGCTTAATATTGGACTAAAAGTGCTATGAAGGATTCTTTACAAGAGGCTTTATAAAGGGTTAATAAACAGCTTAAACCATGCATTGTCATTCAGAGTCCTATTCGGTTTCCTTTTTACTCTAAGAGCTGTGATTGGCAAAGGACTGCTACTACTGTACTCATTATAGCTCACACTTATTTCAGATTGCATTATTTTTCTTATTGAAGTGGATGTGTCCCTGAAGAAGTAAAAATGAGATGACAAATATCTGCCTGCTCCAGTGTGGAAAGTCACTTCAAGCTCCATCTTGTTCTGTGCAAAGGCAAATGATGGAAAATCTTCATCTCTGGGGAAAAGAAGATATCCCTGTGTGCCAAGACACTCAGAGATCAAAGGTATCACTCAAGTGTCTCTGTGTTTACTGAGATTTGTGGCCTCATAAAATGAGATAACGTGATGGAATATTTTTCTAGTCATTTATATGTGTTCCCAAGGAAGGAAAGCAGCTTCCTACTTCTGTTCTTCTTTATGTTAGTCATCTGCAGCAAATATTTTATCAATGACTATCTAAATTAATTATGAGAAGCAGTCTCTGAAGGTTCTTCTACCAGCTTCTGGAAGGAGAATCTCCACAGGCACAGCATGAGAAAGTGCTGTTGGCTTGCCCCTGGGCAGGCTGATGCGGTAAGGAGGAGTTTTGGACTTTTGGCAGAGTTTTTCACTGCTGTGAGATGTGAGCGTTTGGCCAGGCACAGGGGTCTGGGTGGCAGCGATGAAGTGGCTGTCCTTGGCATGAAGCTGCTCCTCACCCTGTGCAGGCTGGCAGACAGATGTGAGGAGTGCTGCCAGGTTCTGCCTGAGCTGTACACGTTATTAGCTCCTCACTTTCACAAAGACTCAATTATGGCAGGGATTGCTTTCAAATAATTAGCAGCAAATTTCCTCCTTGTAACAACAGAAATTAAATCTAAGCAAGATCCAGCAGCCTCACTTCCTCTCTCCCTGAGTTACTGCCGGGCTCAGATCAGATGCTCATCTCCTCAGACACTTACTGAAACCAGAGACTTTGAAAGCAGAGTTGCTGTGCTCCCTAAGCAACACTGAACTTGCCTCCTCCACAGAGACTTTTGTCTCACCAAACTCGCAGGGAAGGGTGCAGGTTTCCTCTCTTTTTTTACCAGCACATAAATAAAGCTCGTGGAAGCAGTTGCTGAGTGTGTGGTTGTTTCTTTCAATCCACTCCCTTGAAGGTCACTGGATTTCTAAGAAATACTGTGAGTGGGCAGTAACTTCCACTCAAACTTAGATTCTTGTGAGGCTGCAGTTGGGAGGCACAGGTTTTAGGTGCAAAGACAGGTCTTGGCTCACATTCAGACAATGTTCTGATTGAATGAACTTGTAGTTCTTTCCACCAGTACTTTTTCCTCTATTTGCTTTACATTGCACTGCAGGTTTTCAGCTTTTCACATATCAAAAGTGAGTCATCTGGTCTTAGGGGAGTCAAGCTGGAAAAGCGAAAGGTAAGATAAAAAAGCCCCTTGACACCATGACAGGCAGTGATGCCTGCCAGTATCTGCAGATGGGTTAGAAGCCAGACTGCCAAAACGTCTTCTGTCATAAGAGGGGAGGCCAAAACTGTCCCTTGCCATTTCCTGAGAGGACCTGAAGAGGTCAGCTCCTCGGCTGGTCTTGGTGCCTAGAATTGTGATGGCTGTGAAGTCCTGCAGGAGGACAGACAGGCTGAGCATACCTTGGGGTGGCTCTGAAGCCTACCAGTGGTCACCTAAGTAACAGTCATCTGTATTTTCAATCTGTTCTGTCTTTATCCTCACAGTAAGGATTTTTCCTAAATCCATCTTTATAAAGTTTGGAAACAGCCTTTAAAAACTAGGAGACCCTCTCTTTCCTTTTGTGGTAGCAAAAGGAGGAAGGAGAAAGTGACTTCTCTTGGCCTGCACTCTTCCTCACACTTTTTTCCTGTTTTATTATTACAATGTGTTTAGACTATATCAAGATTAAAATTACTCGACCTCAGCTTTTCCAGCTAGCTTTAATTATGAGTTTAATCAGTGTTTGCAACACATGCAGACAACAGACCCTTATTTATATGCATAGAAGCCTTTCTGATTCATTACCAAGGCAGACTTCAGGTTATCATCTAATGTTGTTACCCTTAAACTTTTGACGCGGGCTATTATTTTATTAAACACTTAAATTATTAAATGAAAGAATAATATGACAACATGACAAATAAAGTCCCTGGAAAATTGCTTTTTTTCTACTTAATACAATTTTAAATAAGTAAATAACTCTTAATCAAATCTTTCATCCCAAAATGCTAAGTTCAGCACCTCATAAGCGGAGATGTTCACACCACCTGCAGCACATGTAACACAATTTATGGCATGTCTAATAGATGCTATTTCTTCTTCAGGTAGGTAAGGATTAAAGGCTCTCAGGCTGTGAGTTCCAGAATGGGCAATCAGATATGAAGATAAATCATGCCTGTACATACTTCACTATCTCCCAGGGACTGAGTGGGCCCTTCAGTTTGTTTGCAGAGGACAGAAAGTTGGGCAGGAACGTCAATCTGCTGGAGGGCAGGAAGAGTCTACAGATCTGGACAAGCTGGATTGATGGGCCAAGGCCAATTGTATGAGGTTCAACAAGGCCAAGTGTCGGGTCCTGTCCTTGGATCACAACAAACCTAGGCAGCACTACCGGCTTCAGGAAGAGTGGCTGGAAACTGCACATGGGATCTGGTGACAGCAGCTGAACATGACCCAGTGTGTGCCCAGGTGGCCAAGAAGATGAACAGCATCCTGGCCTGTACCAGAAATAGTGTGGCCAGCAGGAGCAGGGCAGTGATTGTCCTCCTGTATGTGGTACTGGTGAGGCTGCCCCTCAAATCCTGTATTCTGTTCTGGGCCTCTCACTACAAGAAAGATGTTGAGGCAGAGAAGGGCAACAGAGCTGGTGAAGGGTCTGGAGCACAAGTCCCACGAGGAGCAGCTGAGGGACCCTGGGGGTGTTTAGTCTGATCGGCTCAGAGCAGATCTTGTTGCTCTCTACAACTATCTGAAAAAGAAGGTGTAGTTGTAGTGAGGAGGGTTGGTCTCTTCTCCTAAGTAACAAGGGAAAGGATGAGAGGAAATGGCCTCAAGTTGTGCTAGGAGACGTTTAGATCGGATTTTAGGAAAACCTTCTTCACAAAAAGAGTTGTCAAGTACTGGAACAGGCTGTCCAGGGAAATGGAAGAGTCATCATCCCTGGAGGCATTTAAAAGCCATGTGGATGTGGCTCCTAGGGACGTAGTTTGGCACTGGACACGGCAGTGTTGACTTACTGGTTGGATTAGATGATGTTAAGTGTCTTTTCCAACCTTAACAATAGTGTGCGTCTGTGCTTCTGTGATCATTATTGCTGAGTACTCAGAAGTGGGATCAGTAGTCGGCTACGTAGGGGTACTTCTTTCTGACAGGGAGCTTTTCCAAGATGTTTTTACTGTGAAAATGAAACTCTAATAGAGGCTACTTTTAAACAGTTGCAGTAATGAGAGCAGGCTTAAAGGAATCGTCTCATGGGTTATTTTCTAAAAGAAGCTGGAATTATCAAGCAATTTTTTCTGGGTTTAGTTCTAAGTAGAGATACCATTAAGTAGATGAGTGTTTCCATGTTTTATGGCAATCTAGTAAATTAATTTTAATATCTTGAATGTAAACAGAAGTAACATAAGCTCAAAAGTGCCTCAAGGTTAACAAATGCTTAAGAGCTTGTGCCAGTTCAGATAGTTTTGTATTGGGCCTTGAGAGCAAGCAATTAATTCTAAGAGCCTGTGTCAGCTACCAAGAATTGCAAAAAAAAAGATAACTGTTTGGTCTGCCAGTATTCCTTGATAGAAATTATGTGGCTTAGCAATGCAAATAATTCCATGAAAAGAAAACTGCATAACAAAAGAAAGCAAATCCAATCATAACAAGGAGTATTTACCATTTAGTGCGAAAAAAGGTTTCTACTAATCGTCTAAGCCTGGAATGAAGGTGACACTGCTGTTATAATATATGTAGAGCAGCAATGCAACATATTCAGCAATTTCTCAATCCTCTGGGCTCCACTAGAGTTCTAAATCATAGAGTGCTATGATTGATAATCTGATATAGGTTTTCTGGATTTAGCTTCTCCTGTGACAAGTAGAGTTAGTCTGTTGAAAAAAAAATTTAAACAATTTTTAAAAATATGTCAAACCCCATATATCCTCCCATCAAGGCAGAGGAGATACAAACAACAGCTAATACATTGTTGACATCCTACAAATTCAGTGTTATGTTGTAACCAATTGGCCAAAAGAAGCTTATTTAAACCATTTCAGTAAAGCTTTGTCATCATAGTAATGCCTCCTTGCCACTACTCATTGAACTCAAGGTGAGTTGAAGTCCTGTGGGGGAGTCTTTCTTGTATTTTGTGTGCTTTGGGAGAAAACAATAGCACATAAACAGTATCATAGCTTCTAAGAGAGCTAAAAGGTGACTGAGAGGTTTTAAAATACAATCAGTAACAGATAGAAATACATAAACAAGAAAATAAGAATTGTACGATGGCCTGGGAATATCTATTGCAGTTGATGACTGTGGTACAGAGCGCTCAGTAAGGAGTGTGATGATCTGCCATCTGAACTATAAAATCAGTTTATAGTTTCAGTTAAATTAATTTATAACTGCTATCAATCCTGTTAATTGGTCAGCATGGAATATGAGGAACAGCAACACCCCTGCACTTGAGAGTTAACATGTAATAGAGGATTTAATTTCAGTGTGACAGTAAGTATAAAATTATTCACTGACCATGAAGATAAATTTATAACACTGCTGGGTTCCTTATTCAAATAGATCTCCTAAGTGTGTCACCAATTAATCATTTTGATTGTACAGACAATGAAGCATGCAGCAATCTCATGTAATTGCAGCATGAACTTAGATTTGCTGTTGTTCAAATCATACTTTTTTTCAGGCCTAATATTATATTCATTTGCCTGAGCACGTAATTTTATACCCTGATTGTCCTTCCATTGGTTTATGCAGAATTATCATATTTCAACTAAAGGGATTGAATCACTTTAACTTCGTGTGACACAAATTCTGCTGAGATTTTAGTTGAAACAATCTGAGGTACACAAATTATTTAGGAACCTTTTATTTTAGTTTATACTTTGCTTAACATGACAGAAGCAGAATAAGATGCCCAGGTGCAGAATGGATATGATGACTCTTCCAACTGATCATTTGCCTGCTACAGACAGAAATTTAAAATTCATAAATGGCTATGAACCTTGCCCATTGTCACCCAGCTATGACAGGGCTAAGGAGGTTCTAGTGTCCTGCTGGCATCTTAAAATGGGTCTTTCCCTTGGGATGTGGGCAGAGAAGATCCTCTGATCCTCTGGGACCTTTCTGGCAAGTCTCTCTGGGAAGCCTGTGGCCATCAGAAATGTCTGGGATCTTGCCAATTGTGTTGTGCCTATGGCAGGTAAGAGGTACACAGAAGTCACACATTTACTTTTACAGTTTTATTGCCACAGAGGGGAACATACAGAAAACTTGGACTGCAAAACACAATTGTAACAAAGGAAGTTTCACATTATTTGAAGATCAGGTACCCATTGCTAATGGGAAACATAAAGATTCTATACTCTTTCATCCAAACTGAATGACAAGATACAGTCATAGAACAGTAAAAATATCCCCCCAAAAAACTAATCTATCCCCTCCCCCCTGCCCCCGAAAAAAAATCTCACACAAAACCTCCCATAAACTCTGGGGGTTTGGCTTTGTGTCTGAATGATGCTGACAGTTCCAGTTCTGCTCTCTGAGCACTTGCATCAGTTTGCAGTTGACAAGAAAAAGATTACATTAAAAAGCAGAGAATTAAAACTAAGATGCATTAGCAGTTGATTACTTTCACCATGAAAGCCAGCTTGGCTTTATTCAGTAATGCTTTTTACTTTATTTTACCAGTGGCATTGCATTAATTTTGGATATTGTTACTTCCTAGAAAGTAATTATCCTGACTACATATTTTCTTGATTCAATGAATAGATAAAAGTCAAAATTGCTAAGAATAAATTTAGACATCTGACAGAACAAAATGCTCAATCTTGGTTTTCTTCAAGACTTTCTAAAGGTTGAAGCCTTCATTTGTAACCAAGTAATCTGCAATTGTTTGACAGGTTTTTTGAAGAGATGCTTGTTTAAGCCACAAACCATAATTTTGAACAGAGTGTAATTATTCCAGAGGCTGCTCTCTCTGTCATTCTTCCACTGCTATAGGTGTATACAGCTGTGGAGTATATTCAGAATATCCAGAATAAAAATCTTAATAAAGATCCATGGTAGAAAGGAAGATCCTTTTGTTAGAGGAGCATGGAAGGGTGAGATGACGTGAATGGCGTGGGCGGGAGAGAGCTGTCACTGACTGCAGTTCTGCCTCTGTTCTGCCATGCGGCAATTCATAAATTTTGGTTTCAGCTTGGCAGAACAAAAAAATATTTCAATGTCTCTAAGTTATGCGCATATTTCCCAGCTTTGCTGTAGTTTGTCTCTAAGACATGTACACAACAGAATAAATCTTGCCTTCTCAGACTTCTGTAAACACGAAGTGTTTGCACAATATGAGATGAACACTGTACCTTCCTGCCTGGAGTCAGGAAAATGAATGGAGCTGGCATCTTGTGATACTGTGACACAGTAAAACTTTGAATTCACTCAGTGCTGGAGGGAAAAGAGACATTTTAACTATCTCACGTAGTTAATGTTAAGGTATGATGAACACATGCCCCTGTATTATGGGAGACCCTCCTGGTGAGTGCATAAACAGCACAGTAACTCACCTCCTGCAAGGGTGCAGGGAGGTGTTTTTATGAGTTGGTGTTGCAAAGTATGAGAAAAAATATTACAGCAGGATGCAGAAGGGCAGCTGGTGGAGAGATAAGGGAAGGGTAAAAAGCCCAGAGAATGGGAGAGTTTGACCAGTGCCCTCAATGACAAAGATCAGCAGCGTTTCTGTTGTAGCCTAAGGATGGTGGGGGTTTTGATGATAGCCTGGGATTTCTGTTGGTCCCTCTATTGCTTGTGTCTTACAGGTGATGAAGGTTTGACCAACAGACTTTCCCCTCAGGCAGTTTATAAGAAAAAAATATGCCAAAATTTGTAAGAACATCCCTGATGTGCTGCTTTATCTCTCAAAATAATTTTAAGGGTCATCGTAAAAATTCTCTAAAATAAACATGCAAGACCTTCAAGCCCTTACTGTTATAGTGGCACTACAGACTACACAAATCTGAGTAATATTTCTGGTTTGCCTTCAGTTTCCTCTCTTTTTTAGAGAAAGACTCAGAAAAAACCACAAATACAGCAGGTGGAGATCATCATCTTCACAATCAGCCTCTCACCTGTTCTGCTCCTCCCTTGAATAAAATTACAAATAGGAGTGATCCACCTAGTAACGTGGGAATTCAGTTTTCTTGGAAGTGAGTGGTGTGTCCTGTGCTTGGAAATGGTGGATTACTGGCTGCTGACCAGACTTTGTCAAAATCAGCCGCGGGACATCAGCAAAAAGTGAGTAATCCTGTACAGCAACACAGCACCTGCACAAATCGAGGCATCAGCAGGAAGGGGTTCCAAGGGTTGTCCTTGAAAAGTGATTATTCACTGAATGAGGGCTAAAAAGAGGTTTTACTACTCTCAGAATATGTTTTGCTTGCCTGGAAATGACCATTTTTCCTACATCCTAAGTAGATTGCAAGTACCAAGTCAGTTAAAAGTTAAGTGTTGTTGTTCACAATTCATAACATGCTGTTATAAATAATGCAGCACAGGGTATAGAAGCACAAACACAATTATGAATAATGTTGTGGAAATTACTGAGGAAAAGAGAGATTCAGGCTAATTAAAAAAAAAAAACAAACCAAATCCTGAAATGCTATGACTTGGGACTTCTAGGCTTTGGTCTGCCAAACAGAAAGAGTTTACTTGGGTGTTTAAAGCATGTTTCTGTGGGGTTCATGAACTGTTAAGAGCTCCTTGTTCTTTTCTTATACTCAGTGGGAGTAGATGTTTGCTCATTTTGGTTTACTTCCTGGCACTATTGTATTTTTACATAAATCATTTCACAAAGAATAGTGTTGAGGGCTCATTCTGCCTGTGCTAGCACACTGGCAAGCTCTGCCTGATCAAAGAAGGAGCCTGCCTCACACTGGGGTGAATATATTCTCATCCCTGCTAAACCAAGGAGAACCTTCTGGTTAAAAAAAATCCATCTTGAAAGCAGGAGGTGCATGGACATTGCTGTTTCTGTGAGAAGTTTCAAGAAGTTTGTTACAAGTTTTGGCACTATTATGACTTTCCAGAAGCTGCACTCCAGTACAAATATCTTAGATCTGTCTTGCATCCATGAATTAACTCTCTGAACATGTAAATATTAGCTAGTATCCTGGAGAAAATAGAAATAAAACTGAAACAGAGGTTTTAAAAATCAGAGGACTGAATAGTCTATTGATAAATTTGGTTACTGTGAGTTGAGGTTTTCTGTCTCACAATTAACACAGAGATTAATTATGCAAATTACTTTAAAAAGATTTCCTTGTATGGTCTTTGAGTATTCTGTAAAGATGCTTTAGCCTAGAAGGATGGTTGTTCCCAGTGCCTGGGGCTATAACCAGTAGCACTTTGCTTTTAACACCTCTGCAATGTCACTGTTCCCTTTTGGAAGGTTAACGTTCAAAAATAGCAAAAGCCTTAAATATGTCCTAAAATTGTTACTGGATTACACTTCAGCCATTTTAACTGAGAATAAGGTGTAGAAGGGAGTTGTCTGGAATTTTACTTTCAAGAATATTGCTTATTTCTCTGTTGCAGTGTGAAAACTAATGGTGGTTTTGGGCATAACAATTGAAAACCAGAGAGGGTTTTCCTCCTACACTTATGTGCTGGGGTCTGCAGAACGTGTTCTGCTCAAAGATTGACTGCGAAAAGTCTGTGCTCTCGTGTCTCTGTGATGCTCAACATGATAAGAGGAAAATGCTGTTTCCCTACCCTTTGCCCTGGCAGACCCTGTTTGTCTCTTTCCTGATGGAAGTGGGCTGGAGGGAAGTGGAGATCTTGGCTGGAGCAAACATGTACTAGATCTTGGGGTCTGAATTTCCACACCACTTTCTTTGAAAATGTCTTTGGATATGCTGACAAATGGGTGATTTATTTACATTTAAATTACAATTAGAATAATACACATCGCTGATTTGATTTTTGGCCACTGTTTTCCACTATGAAGATGATTCAGTTGCATAGATTTCTGAATTGGGCCTCTACTGGACGGGACAAAAGAAAATATTTAAAATTAGATTTGAATTAGTTTGGAATTTTCAAAGGTGCCTTTAACAAAAAGCCATTTGGTCATGGCAAGTTTTGGGCCACTTCAGATGACAATCAGTAAAAATTTATCCATTCACACCAGTGTTAAACTTGACTCTTTGCTTGAGAGAAACTCGCGTATTTTCAAAAAGCTCTTTTGACTAAGTGTATTTAACTTCTTTGCAAGTGATTAAATGCTAAACATGCAGCATGTCAACCATAGCAATTCTTATATCTCCAGTGTCAAACAAAAATAAATATTTTAGGACACTGTTTTGCTGGAGCTATTCAAAAATCTTGACTTTAAACTTTTGAATATATTTTTGAATAAGGAAATGTAGTTTATTGCCTACAAATAGTCGACCAGTATTTCCATAAGCAATTATTCTTTGGCACTATTTGATTATTACAAATAACCAAAAACTACCTCAGTCACTACCTATTAAAGTCATAAGCTAACATATAATATATATATA
>VZTJ01006415.1:58347-76005 GCA_013397795.1 Orthonyx spaldingii | reverse complement strand
TATATATATATATATATATATACATGTTTTAAATAGCTATTTCCTTGGAATAATTTGTAATGGAAATAACCAGCAACCCAGAGATTAATTATCACATAATTTACTATTTCTAGATACTATCATCCTATTCAGAAGAATTATCTCAGGATAATTGACTTTTGATTACATGGTACAGTAATTCTCATAGACATGGATGCATAAAAATGTCTTGTGGATATTTGGGACGCTGAAGACAGAAAAGTCTGGTGACCACAGTGCCCTTCCCAAGACCTGTTCTATGAATCTGAATGTATCAATCCCTAAAAGTCTTCAAAATTTTTGCCAGTCTTCATCTAGTCCCCTGCATTTTTTCTCAGTCTTGAGAATATTGCTTTCCCTTCTCTAATCTTCACTAGTTCTTTTACCAAAAGGTGGAAATAACTTACTATTCATGGCAGGTTTCTATAATGGACCTTTAGTTTAAGTTTTTAATCTATATTTTTAATTAGCTTTTTAAAACACTAACTTTGTTCATTCAGAGGTAAACTTGCATGTTTGTATTTGATGATGTGTATACATAAGCAAGTAATTTGAACCACCTTACAACTTTTGTGTTAACATAACAGATGTCAAAACATCTATCTTAGTGTATTTAATTTGATTTCCCTAATACATTACTGAGTATTTCAAAAAAAGTTTCAGTAGAAGTACTTACTCTGTTTCTGAATTGATTTCTACCGGTAATTGCTATAGTCTAGGAAAGTAGTTACACACTGCTAAAATACTTTGTAAATGCAGTATTTCTATGTACTATCCCAGGGATGTTATCTTCCTTTTACTATGGAAGATTTCCATAGAGTTCGAAAGCTGAACATTAGAACTGCCAGTTCTAAGGCTGCTGCTCATTTCTATTGTATATTACTTTGTTCTGTGTTGCATATCAGTATTCAGTTCACTTTCATAATTTAGTTAATGTCAGTAACCAAAATCTGATCTACAGCACTCTTCTTTATAAAACTTTTAATTCTGTTCATCAGAAGAAGCATTTGGGCTGTACAGGGACAAAGAGAAATCAATGGTTTCTTGTTCTCTAGTCTGTTATCAGGCCAGTAACAACTTTGAGATTGTCTAATGTAATGTAAAACAAATAGTCTTAACCTCAGTAACACAAGGGTACAACTGGGTTATTTTACAGGTTGTCCCTCTCTCTAAAAACGTACTTCTTGCAGTCTAATGGAGTAAAGCTTGATGTGATTGTGAAATTATTCATGAGCTTCAGATATTTTTGCCTAAGCCCAGTAAATTTTAGTCCTTGGGAGGCATTGCCCATCTTCATGTACAATCTTGCCAGTGTGTGGGTTTTATGTGCTCCTGTCCTTACTGCGAACACTCGCATCCAAGGGGGGTTGCTGAGTGCAAGCTGGTGTGGAGGTTGCTGCAGCAGGCATAAGGGCATGCTTTTAGGAGCTCCTGCTCCGATGTGCATGCAACATAAATCTTGTAGCCTGGTGCTTAAATTATAGTTCTTCTCGAGTGCTTTATAGAGAAAAGTACAGCTGTGATATCGTCACCATAGTGAAGCAGTAGGGTCATGAATGATGTGGACTTGTGAAGACATTTCCTCTGGTTGTGTGCTTTTTCTGTCTTCTAGGATAAATGTCTACCATTGATTTGTAGTGTCCTCTTTCTCTGCTATGAGGAATATTGCTGCTTTTCTGATAGTGCATACATATTGCATCACAAACCAGGGTGGCATGTTAGAGAGCTAATCGCTGTACAAGTCACTGTACTGTGCTTTGGGCCCTAAGTGTTAGGATCTCATCTAAAAACTCTTACCCAAAAGAAACCAGGCTTAAGTGTCCCAAATTTTCTATAGTATTTGTGCTCCTAGTGAAAACCCTACCCTTCAGATGACTTTGGCATCTTCTAACATCAGCTGTTGAACTCCACCAATGCCCAAATTCCCTGAGCACATCACTCCTTTAAAAACTGACATTGACTGAAACAGAGGCTCAAAGTCACACTGAAGTCCTTGTGGCACCTAAGTGGAATGACAATAGAGATTTCCCCCTTTTCCTTGCTGGTAGCACCAAGTCATTCGTCTGTGCTGTGACTGCATCTGCCTCTACTGCTCCTGCACATCTGTCTCTAGGAGCCCCTGTGAGGCAGTCTTGTTAGGACGTTAGCCCACTCACAGTTTTATTAGAAGAGCTGGAAACTCTGGGGCCAGAGGATGTGACAACCACCTGCAGCAGGGAAGCTGGGTTTTATGGAAACAGGGCTTCTTCTGGGCCACTGCTGGCAGGGCCTGCCCTGAATTGCTGGGAGTCATCCAAACGCAAATGACTGTGTGAGTTATGGGTGCCCCGGGTAATGTGAGGTCTCATATATATCATAGTGGGTTTTATACATCTAAATCCAATAGATGACTTCAGGGGTAGGATCCCATAGTGACAGAGATGTCTGCCTGAATGGAGAGAAACATTTACCATCAAATCATTACTTTGAAGCATTGAATTTCCTTTTCAACTCACTCTACAATTATTTGTGTCTATGCAAATTATTGCTATACCACTGAAATATCATCTGAAAAGGGTAATGAATGTTACTGAAATTAGATCTGTAGTGCCTTGTGTGTGCTTTGTCAAATTTAAGCCATCTGACCATTCAACTTGCTTTTTATGAGTGTAGTAGCCAGACTTTTGACAGTTTGGGTGGGTGGATTTATTCACAAAATCTGAATAAATTTGTGTTCAGTGGATGTGAATTATCTCAAAAGGAGAAAATTCGAAGCGACGGGTGAAGATGCTTCTATAGTCTTAGGGTCAGTGTTTGGAACTGATTTTCTTTTACTATGACAACCTTTCTTCCACTAAATAAGGATGTGGGCTTTTTCTTTTTTTTTTTTTTTTAATAGTAAAAGGGTCTGCTAGCCACTTTTCTGTAATCATCAAATAATTAGAACAGGGACCTTTAGACAGTGAGCAACTTCTAGAGCTACTCACGGAATAGCTTAGGGTGAAATGGACCCCTGCAGGTCATCTCGCCCAGCCTACTGCTCAAAGCAGGACCAACACCAACTTTGGATGATAGATTTAAACTATATACAATTCATTCATTATTTCAAATATCTATATATGTACTATATATGCTTGTGATACAAACAATATGGCATACAAATATACACCTTAATTTTATCTAGCATATTCATAACTCAAAATTATGTGTCTGACTACAAAAGCAACCCATAATTCAGTCCATTCAAAATCCATTTGGACTGCTTTCCTGCTGGTCTTTCTTCCCACAATTGCAGAGGAGAGAGTCCAATCTCTGTCCAGCATCTGGAGGTGTTGTGACAGTTTCCTGTCAGGAGTGCTGCAGTTTGAACAAGTCACCCAGAGATGGGCAGTCTGATCCAGTTCCCTTCTTGTCCTGAGTCCACATGGTTTTGACATCCCCTAAACTCTTTACTGCACAGTGTCACAGCTTCAAGATTTGTTTCTCTTCAGAGCATGAGGGAACATAAACTTGTATTCTCACACAGTGGTTGTACTTGCAAGTCCTTTCTTAAAAGATTGACTATTTTTTTAGAGTTACGGGATAAAAATGTAAGGAAGTGTCCTGTCATGAACTAAGGGAGTAGAATACAGACTGATGACTTCTGATGCATGCACCTCTTTGGGTCATTGTGTCCCCTGGAGACCATCTCCACTGTCACAGGAGGCTGTGTGCCTCCCCTGAGTCCATCACAGAGGCAGATTAGCTAACATAGGGGTAGAGAGCAGTCTGTTAATGGATGTGCAGCCTGCTCACTGTCCTTTGATTGCTCCTGGTCTGCAGGAAATGCCCCAGAAACATCTCACTTGGTTTTAGAAAGGAATTTCCTTTTGCTCAGGGAAGGGTTTCTAAATTATAGCACTGGTTTTTAAAGGAGGATGTTGCTGCCTTTTGAAACTGCTTTGTAAGTGGCAAACACCAGCTGCAATGTACACTGCTTAACCCTTCTTAGCTCAGCACAAGGCAGCCAGGTAGAGAGGAGGCTCTTTTGAACCTTTTGAATTTCTATTTTTCATTAACTGCAAACTGTAGAGTACTACTCCTTAGTGATCATGACAATATGACCAGCTGATCATGACAAGGCTTGTGGGCGATGACAAGCAGGGCTGAAAACTAGCAGGATTGACCTGAAGAGCTTCAGTGTGGGAAGCAGGGCAGTACTGCACGTTTTAGCAGCTACAAGGCCATCAGCACTGCTGCTCCAGGTGTGTTAGACAACTCTGAATACTCAGTTCTGCAAAACACTCTGGGCATTGACCAAAAGTGGGCTTCAGGAATGTTTGTCTGCCCTGGAAAATGAATAATTTTCTCTTGCCAGTGAGCAAACATAACCACGGCAAAGCCCTTCTGGACTGCCCTCCTGTCCCAGAGTTCCCCAGGTACAAACTGGGTGTAGGTCCTCGGGATCTGCTGGCTGAGGTGACAGCTCTTGTGATGCTTATCTACAGCTGTGTAGCCGCAATTCACATTATCATGTGTAGCAGAGGAGTACTCTTGGGTCAATTCCACTCATATTTGTTTGTCTTTTCGTGGAGGAAAAGGAGAGAATGATTTATGCCTAACAGTAAAATAAGTTTTGTAAGGAAAATTCTTTACCAGTGATTCTTTCCTGGAAGACACTACCATTTTTTGAAGGCTGAGAGCATTTCCTTCGCAGTTGCATCTCAACTTTGTAACGTATTTATAGTATACAAATTAAGCAGATAACACCATCAATCCTATCCTTATTTAGTGGCACGGAATTATTACACTGCCTGTAAAGAGGAATAGACACAACAAATTGTCAGTTTGGTTTTATTCTGGATGTTGTAGCCACCAAATGAGGTGTGAAATTACCACTTTATTTTTTGAGGGAGACAAAGACTCATTCTGGTAAACACTCACCATGAACTGTAATTTATTTGAGGAGTGATAAGAGTACATTAACGTCTGTTACATCAGTTTAACCAGCCACCTCGGCTGGTTACTCAGCTGGAACAAATTTCTGTATTGGAGCCAGGCAAGTTATGTCAGCTGTGGTGACGGTATAGTCCAGTATATGCAAATATACCCACAGGTGCTTCATTTGAAAGAACTGAGGGAAAGGTGCACCAATTGCTCTCACTTGCTCATGGTGCTAACGAGGTATGAGCAATATTGTGCTCCTGTGTTTCTCATTCAGGGCATTAATTTGATTGTGGTAGCATAACCTCGGCATGAAATGCTATTTAAACTCAATGGTCCAATTAGTCTTTACCTTAAGCATGTGAGGGCTGTAAAGAAACATCAGACAATTTTCATGTTTGTCTGTGGAGTGCCTAATGTTCTTTCAGAGTTACACAAATAGTAAGGAAAAATAAAGGCCAGAGGTAAGTGAATCTGAGGCCAAACTGCAAGCACTGCAGATGCCTCATCTGACATATGGGGAGATTTGGTCGTAGAGAGGTAAATGGTTAAGGCTTTGAGATGGAATTCATATAAAATTTTTTTGAGAGTTGCAGAAAAAAAACACCCACTAACTTCTAGAGGATTTTATGGCCACTATAGGTTAAAAAAATTATGATTTCTTTATAGTGACAACAGACTGGAAAAAATGTAAAATTTTTTAGTGCAGGCATACAGCTTTTGGGTTATTTGCTGGTAAGTAGTAGTAGTGGATTGCAAACATTTTAAAACACAAAAGGGATGAATGTTTAAAAAATGTTCACAAACACTGTTCTTGTAGTTCGAACCACATAACAGTACAAAGAACCAGAGTGTGTGGGGGGGGTTTGTTGTTGATTGGTTTTTGGTTTTTTAATTCCATCTCATTTACCATCTGGTTTTGGTCCTAGGCATTTTTAAACAAGAAATCATACACTGCACTTCTTATTTAGGTTATTTGCTGCTTCAGTTTCTTCTGAAGTCTTTGATAAATATCTTCTGGTCCTGATGAACTTGTTTGTAAACTTTTTCTGAACTTTAGTTGCATGAAAGGCCATTGAGATATCATCTATTACAAAAAAAAAGTGTGTGTGGTGGGGAGAAAGCATTTTTCTGATGAGAGAATTTTCTGAACTCCTCTACATTCACTGTGTATAAAAATTCATTTAATTTATCAGCTCTGGTCTTATCTTCTGAATGCCTCTTTTGTGATTTTACCATTTATTGTTGCATAGCCTTTCTAGAAGGTTTTTGATGGTTCTGTAAAAGGTTTTATTATTACTTTTTTTATCTTTTGTAACTTCATTCTTTAAACTCCTTGGCCTGCTTTTTGTTTTTAACCTGCCAGAGCTCATTCTCCTTTATTTTCCTCATTTGAACACGATGTCAACTTTTTAAAGGTCACCTTCTCCCTTCTGAAACCTGGTCTAGAGCACATGTAACTGATCAAAGCAATGATGCAGAGAGTTAAAGGTGAAGCCACTGCCGGTCAGTGAAAGCTGCAGTGTTAATGAGATATCCAGACAGAAGGGGAGAGCTGTGGAGTGATCAATAATTGAGCTCAAGAACACACATAAAGAAGTTCAAAACCTCATTTTTTGCCTCTCTATGTCAGCTTCTGCCTAGAAATATGAACAAACTGTTGTTGCTTTTGTTGTCCTGAATACATTAGAGCAAAAAATGGCAATTTAAATTACCAGAATTGCATCAAACAAGTCTTCATTCAATTTTTCCTCCTAATGGACCCAAGACGTCAAAATTGGGCTGTCAGTTTGGGTCAAAAAATAAAATATTTGAACTGTGGAGTGACATTAATGTCAATCTTAGAGAGATGCCAGATATTGCAATTGTGACACAATAGAGTGAAGGAACACAGATTTTGCCATACAATAATCTTGTATCAA
Organism: Orthonyx spaldingii; assembly: GCA_013397795.1. Lineage (NCBI taxonomy): Eukaryota > Metazoa > Chordata > Aves > Passeriformes > Orthonychidae > Orthonyx > Orthonyx spaldingii. Next base: position 69,163 of record VZTJ01006415.1, on the reverse strand, counting down.
GGAGCAAATGTAAATAAAACAATGTTATGTTGTACTATTATTAATTATGTCAAGATCTGTTGCTCAATATGCTGAAAAGCTTTATAGCAGAGCATGCACATTAAAAATTAACACAAAGAAGTTCAGCTGAGACAAATATAGAAGACAATTCCTTTCCATTTTTAATTCCAAAACTCCAGCAAGAGCATTTAAAAATAAATTAGGATATATTTCAAGGAACAAAATTTGACTGATCTGCATAAAAGAAAACAAACAGCTTGATGTGAAATGGCACCTGTATCTGCAGGATCTACTCAATTTTGACTTCCCTTAGGAACATACAGAGTAATATCTAGATTTTATTTTCAAATATTGTGAAAAGCTGGAAATACATACTTGCACATGCTTAGAGTGGATGGGGCATTGCTTCACTTAAAGAAAAGCAAAACAGAGTAACCAGCAATACCCCTCATACAAGCAGAATTTAAGAGCTTGGTCTGTTACAGCCAAGAGTTTCAGCCAATTATTTCTCTGTGAACACCAATTGGCATAAAAATGTTCCATAGCTATGCTGCATGCGGGGGTTTTATTTTCCACTTCTAGTTCTTTTCCCTATCACAGCTTCAGGCTGGTCTGTAAAATTCACTTCAATGTATTGTTAGGTGTGATGGGATTTACATAGATTTGAAAATCCCCTTACAATAGTGCCTGAGTGATAAGTAATGTGACTCTTTGCCAATTGCCTTTATTACTTGAGAAATAGCGTAGACTTTTTATGGATCACAACTGAAAGTAGATAAAACTTTGGAATTACAGCAGTGCCATGAGATGGTGGCTCTACTGTCATATAAAACACTGTACAATTACATTAACTGCGCCCTTTTCCAACAGTGTGAAGCTTCTGCTTTTACAGCTCTGTTCCTTATGGCTCCTTGTAGTTTCGTAGGCATAGTACTCTCTGAGTTCATTGTTCAAAATCTCTACCAACTGGTGGTAAGAGGAACAAAACTATGAAAAAATTGGCAGCTGATGCAAAAGTATTCTTTTGCTCTTGTTACTGACGCTGTCAGGAACTACTTGTGCATTAAACACTTGGTGCCAAGTTCCCCATCAGTCATCAAGGAGCTGCAGACTCTTACTGATGCCTTAAAGATCTAGAAATGAAGCAACACATTTTGAGGCAATGTTAATATAGGAAGCATTATAAAAGCTGGTCTTTAATTGGCGGCCTCTGGGGCAGGTATGGAAAAATGCCCAGCCCACACAGGGCGAACACAGTTTTATAAGTTTAGCAAATTAGCATAATTGACAAGGATTTCCAATTAGAAGCACAAGTAATGAGGTAATTCTCCCCTTGGTTCCACCTCTTTTGGAGCCCCCTTTTCTTACTGCTAGCTGTACTTTGTTTTTGAGAAAGTGTCTTGGGAGTGTAGCTCATCCTTGGTTCCCAGAGGAAGAAGCAAGACAGGACTGGGGCCTTTGGAATGTGTTTTGTCTATCGGTACTGGAGTTAGCTAGAATATTATTGTATATAACTATACAATAATATTCTGCGGAGCTACATATATATGTGAAGAAAATATAAAAGCAAAAATCAGTTTGGCCTCATTACAGCCTGTGGTGGGACCTCTGCTCTGCAAATCCCACGGTGTAAAGCTGTATTGTGATCAATATTGCAGGGAATTAGCAGAAAAAATTCGTTGTGAAACACTATGGAAGGAGAATGTGATAGCTACTATAAACAAAACCAATCTCACTCCCTTCCACTCGAATTTCATCCTTTGCCAAGACATACACCCATGTGGCTTGGCCTGGACAAGGAGTGCTGACTATTGCATTCTCATCTGTCTTGTATCTTTTGTGACTAGCAGCAATCAACCACATTTTGAATGTTTATGCTCCATAGGTGTGGATGATGTCCAGATTTCTTTCAGCTCATTAATTAGCTTCAGACCTTGTAAGTCTTGGGCAAAATTTTGGTGTTTCCTGGTTCTTTTTTGCCTTATCCTTTCTTCATCCTCTTGTCCTCTAACCCTTAGGTTAGCTTATTATTGTTAGCTGGTCACTCAAATGAAATCACACAGATGGTGCTCTGTAGCATTTAATGTGTATCCCTTTCACACTCCCATTTCCATTTGTGCTTTTCCCATAGCAGCTAATATTTCTGGTAGAAGTTCCCACTGTGTGGCTCTAGACATCAGCTATTTCTGAGGGAATAGCACAACTGGATAAACATGGCACCCCACCTAAGTCTTTCCAAAGAAGGGATGCAGAGGAACTAGGGATCAAAAAAACTCCAAGTAACTAAGTCAGTTAAGGATTTCTACACATTCAAGCAGAAATTACCTGAATCTACCACTCTGAATCTGTCCTCTTGGTGTCAGTACCAGTGTGGTCTAGCTTTTCTGTCAGAAACACATCCATGTTTCTACCTGTCTTTTTTTTCTATTTTTAGAATAATTCTGATCAGGGCTGGAATAATTTTCCTGACACACAGACAGCTTAGTTCCACTTCTCCCCCATGACTTCATCACCACTCTAGCCTCTTGTAAAAATGCTGTCTCTTCCAAAATGCTGCTGTTAAATGTACATTCTTTTGAAGTTCTGACTCCTGGATTCCTACCTCTCTCACAAGATTCTGTCTCTCCTGTCTAGACCCTTGTCTCTCCTAACACAATTTGTAAAGTAACACTTTCTAGAAGCACAAGGAAATAATGTTTTTTTAAATACATTTAAATGTCCCTTTTAAGCGTATTTTAAACTATATAGAGCCAAATCCTTCACCAGAACTAAACTTCAGAGCTTACTGGCTCCAGGTCAGTTTACTTTTACTTCACAGCTCTTACAATTTCAGAAGCTGTCAGTTTGAAGTCCCAGATTGAGCTCTCCACTGAATTTGCTGGCCAAGTTCCCCTAAGGGTGATTGTAAATGATGGAACAATTAATCAAAAATTTGCAAAGAAACAAAAATTAAGCAATACAGAATGAAAATGAATAAAACTCTGTATAAAATGTTCCATGTGTAGTTCCTAGGGAATCTAGAAGCATTCAGGTCCTGTAAAAAGATATTTAAACATCAAGTGAAGTTTAAATATTTTTCAAAATCAAGTAATACTTTTATCATGTGTTCTTCCTTAGCTAAGCAATTCTTGTTTTGGGAAAGCAATTGTAAAAGACTAAAGTCAGTTCTATTTTACATTCCCAAAGCAGAAATTTAAAAACATAGCAGTTATATAGAGCTATTTCTGCTAGGATCCAATTTAAGAAATTGATTCTTTTAAAGGATAAAGATGAGACCAACAAGTGCATAACCATATGCATGATTTTGTTGTGTTCTGACCAGAAAACAACCATTCCAATAACAGCTTGGACCTAAGAATCTTAACCTGGAACCTTCTGTCTCTAAACCTGAGGTTTTTTAAAGCAAATTTTCTTTCAACCTTTGTGACAACAGAATACACTTGGAACAGAAGGCACCTGCTATTTCATTTACTTTAGTATACCTTGGGCTTATTTGAAAGACAGATTTATATTTTTATCACTCCTCTTTAAACCTCAACCACAGTAGAGTTCATCCTTCGATTTCATGTAATTCTTTAATTAATATTTTTCACTCTATTGCCAAACAGTCATGGATGGTATGAATTATCTTGATTAATGCAATGGTGCTATTGGAATACAGATGTTGTTCATTTTCAGTTCCATAGCTCAGCTGAGGCACTAATGTTTGTCACTTCACACCATCAAGCAGCCATAATTTCACCAGAGCATTTTAAGGTGGAAAACTTAGGACTGCATGGTTACAACAGTTTAACAAAGGTACTCCTTTCACTGATGTACTGTCTTTATAGCAAAGACATTTTCTTCTGCACTGATTGTTGGCCATGTGCAGTCATGCTTCTTCTTGGCAAAGGTGTTGTGTTGATTTGACCACAGGAAATATTTTGGCTCTTGGCTGTGTTAGACTTAGGCTGCATAAGAGACCGCATAAGAGCTATGTGGGGCCAACACTTTAGGCAAAGCATCCTAAGCCTTTCCACAGCCAGGATGTCAAAACTTTTTGAAAATCCCCTATCAAGCCAGCAGAGTCTGCAAACAGAAATTAAGAATACCCGTACTAGGTTATACTGTTTGGGGTTAAAAAATTGCATGAATCTGACAAAAGTTTGAGCAGCAGCCTATGGAATAACTCTGCTCCTGTCCCTGTTTATAGATCACCAGAAGATGTTTTTCTATTGACTTTCTTATGCAGCAGAAATCCTCTTATAGTTCCATGATTCTTCTCCCAAACCCAAATAAAAGCAAGGCAATGAACCCCATTCATTTTTCAGCTGGTTCAGCTACCTGAGCCAGCTTAGCAGACAGTTTACAAAAGCCTGGCAGAAATTAGAGCAGGGATAAGCACTTGAGGATTTAGCAGGCTGAGGTATGAGGAGTCAGCTCTTTTGCTAGGATAAAAATTCTTGTTTTGGACAAAAGAAGCAGAACCTTTGAAGTGGTGGTTTTCATGCATCAGTGTGGCAGTTCTGTTTCAGTATTCTTCTCTCCTCTGTGCATTCCTTCTGAATAAGTTCAAAACCAAACATCTATGTGAATTATTGTTGATGAGCATTCAGATTGCACAACTGTTATGATAACATTTCAGTCAGTTTTACTGGACACCTGTAAGTGAGAGCTTAGGGCCTCAGTTCAGAAAACACAGGCAGAGATTTGCAAGTTTTCAGCTGGCAGGATTTCACTTGGTTCCCTTCAGGTCTATGGCTGGAGTGCCTGGCAAAGCAGGGGTATCAATTGTGGCACCTTGCAGGTGTGCTGCAGAGAGAGTCAACTGCAGGTCAGGAAGAACTTGAACATTAAGACCTACGAAACAAAATGCAAACAACTAATCAGTATCAACAATTGTTTCATTGATGCTCTGAGCAGTAAGAAGGTGAAATTTGCCACACTACTACAGACTCAGGTGTAATGCCTTCAGTAAGAAATTAACAACTAGGAAATTAAATGTGTGGTGGAGAGTCTCATCAAACTCTACCCAAAAAAAGCATTTAAGCCTGCTGTAATCTCAAGTAGGGAAGAGAGGTGCTTGCGACCTGGATAATAGTAGCTCTTGCTCTTATTCTCTGCTATTCCTTCATTTACAGTGTATCTCTGTATTTGGTCCTTGATTGTCTTCCCACACAAAGCAGTAAACAAAATAAGTGGAAAATAAACTCTCTCAGACTTGCAACAGCATCCTCTGCAACACAGCAATGGTGGTGACATAAAACAGCTAAGAACCGTAAAAAAATGTGATACAGAGCTGTATCTAAGCTTTGTTTAATACATTCAAAAGGCAAGGGAGATTATATGACAAGGTAAACCTATGCTTTATTCCATTAGAAGAAATGCTACATCTTAACTGTTCTTGGTTATGAGGTATATGGGAGTCTTGAGGTTAAATCTGATGCACAGCTGCTTTTCCAACAGAGTTCAGCAAGAAGATTTTTCTAGTTCCAAAATATCCAACATTATCAGGAAAAATTGGAATCTGAAGGTCATATTTTTTCCTCAGCTATAAAGCAACATCCAAATTCTTCTTAGTAAATTGTTTTCTAAAACAAGAATTTACATTTCTTTAAAATCTGGAAAGTTAAGATGCTTAGATTGTCCCTAATGATAACAGACCTTAGTGGCACTGAATGTTTTTGGGTTATTCCACCAGATGAGAAGCAATAGTTGGAAAGTGTTCTGACGACTGCTTTTGCTTCCCATTTGCAATCCAGTAGGCTCTAAATGGAGGAGGTTGAGCCATGAGCCTTGTGGCTGCTATTTCTTTCAGCCTTCTCCTCAGCATTGAATTCTTCAGGGAAACTGCTAGTTAATCATCCTGAGATCTCTCTTTTTTTGCAAGCCAAGAATCCTCTAAGTGGAAACCTCCACCTGGCTATTCACTTGAATGCTGGGGGAGGGAGAATCCTTTTGCTCACTATGTTTTTCTCTACCCTGGACACATCCTCCTCTTGTGATATATTTGCTCTGACAGTTGTGACCATCAAAAAAGCTAATTTGACTAAGCTGACTTAACTTCATCCCAGAGTTATCAATCCACAACTAAAGCTCCAACTCTGCCCTTCCAAGGCTGTAATACAGAACGCTTTTATCTATTTCCCTAGTAATTTTATTAGTCTTCATTAAAGAATTTTCCTTTCCTGTTTGTTGCTAGATTTGCTGTCTGTAACTGAAAAATCTCTTCTGCTAGCAAATCCACAAACAGCTCAATCCTAGTGGACACGAATAAGGGATCCAAATATTATATAACAAATACAGATATTAAAAATATTGTGCTAGCTCACACTTGTAAAATATTGGTCCAGATAGTCTGTAACTCAGTGACTGAATGTTGTGACAATATCTCACCTGGTGTCTCAGAAGTTCTCCCAAACACCTATCATCAAATTAACTTGGCTGCTGCAGAACAGTGGCTACATGGCCTCATTCCCTCAGGATGCTCAGGGTAGTGCTGGCCAGATGAGATAGTGAGCCTTGACTCTGACCTATTCTCATGGTTTTCTGAAAGAATGGCTTTTACAATGCTGGATCGTCCAATTTATTACTCTTAGTGCAAGTTTGGGGTTTCTTGCTCTTTCCTAGAATGCTCATGTTGAAAATAAAAGTTGAGACAGCATAAATGAAGGTGTGAGACTGCAGTGCTGGAATGCTGAGTTTATACTTGAAAAAAATACCACTGGTTCCACATGCATTTGTGAACCTTGAAACAGAGCACTGAGATGGGAGCTGTTTTCATGCTTGGAGAGCCTTTTTTTTTTTCCCCTGCAAAAAAGCAAAACTAAAAGCTGTTTTTCCCTAGGTGATTTTTCTGCTCTTTACAGAGGGAAGAAATTTCCCTGATTTATTTAAAGAAAATCACCTGGCATGGCCATGTGCTCAGGTTTCCATCTTACTGGAGAAGTGAATTACCAGCCATCAATCCAGGTGACTGATGGAAAAGAGTTTTCTTCTTATGCTTGCGTGAGCTGCTCCATTTCCAAGTCCCAGAGCAGTTTATCTGCCCAGCAGATATGTGTTTGATTTAGAGGCACTACTCCAAGAGCAGGAGCGAGTTAGGTTTCCACAGAGAAGGGCTCTAAACCACAGTGTTCTATTGCTGAAAACATTCTCCTTTAAAAAAGCCATTGAAATCGCTTCAGCGCCTTTGTGTAGGGGAGGGAAGTAACTTATAGCCAATAACTGACAACTGTGCTTCCTTTGCTTCTCAATGCTTCCATTATCTAAATTTACTTGCCAAATAACTGATATGAATAATGCTTGGTCTGTAGATTTTCCCAATCATTTTCAGTAATAAAATCACTCAGTTGTTGACTCTTATTAAATACAGAGGTTGCATGGCATTCACATTCTCTCTCCAGTTACACATAACTTTTAGAAACCGGCTGCCATTTCGAGGGTTTCTGATTACAAAACCTATCGTGCCCATCTATTCTGCTTGAAAGTAAATGTGTAGCATTTGCTCCCTCTCTAGTTTGTATTCAGGAACATGCCTAATCCACCACTGCCTTTGTGGGCTCTCTAAGGAGGACCAATTTTGCACAGCAGAGAACTTTAAACATTCTGAAAGATTATTCTTAAAATGTGTTTAACTACATTTGATCATCTGGCTTCAAATGATGGAGGTAGATAAGTGAGCAATGGGAAAAAAATGCTGAAGTGATAATTAGGTGTTCCACTTGGAACAGAAAAACAAAATGAACACACGTTAAGTGAAATTAGAGAATTTCTGATTCATGCTGACCCAGCACATTGATGCAAACACTTTTGCTTCTGCTCTTTGACTGTATTTTCAAGTTCCTTAAGGATCTCCAAGTTTCCTACAAAATTGCAGCAGCTGCTGAAGTGGGAGTGAAAGCCCGAGTGCCCTGTCTCTGCTGCTGTGCAGGCTGCAGAGGCTGTAGCCCCAATCCAGCCGGGAACATCTGTCTGTCTGAGCTGCTCCGAGCTGCCTCATCTCTCAGCAGCCGTCTTTCCTTCAAGTCTTTAAGCAAAAGGACTTCTCCTCATATAATGCTGCATGATATTGAAGCAATTTAAATAACTTTATGCCACTTGAGGCTTAAAAACCACTAAATGTAAAAAAATTATTTCAAGCACACAGTCATAAGTCAACCTACAACATCATCAAATGCACATCAGAGAGCACATTTTGTCTGAAGTCTGTACTTTTAAAAGAAAATGAAATCGGGTCTGTCTCTGCATGGTTGAACTTCTATGTGATAAGATAGACTTTTTTTCAGTGTACAGTAAACTCTCCAGTCTGTGTATAATAGTGATTAAAATATCTACAGTATGGTGAAATGTGATCTCATATCCTATTTGAGTGGCCAAGTTAAATTAGAGGCAGTTAGGACTAATTTGGCTTCTTCCTGAAATCATAAATGTGCAGATGAAAGCTCTGATTAGAGGACAGGGAGTGTAGCTTTATTTGATTTTTGGCTTTGAATGGCTAATGTGTTCTTACCTTTGAAGATCTGAATTACTGAAATTACAGCAAAGTAATAAAAACATCAAAGTTAAATTGATTTTTAAAGATTAAGTAGTTGAATTAAACTGAAGAGGTATGAATTTTGTAAGCAACTGGCAAAACCTATTAGTGTTTCAAAATATCTGAATATTAAACCATTTGTAATTATGCTCAGTGGCATAAAATGCATGAAACAGAAACTTTCTGGAGTTTCAGGTCTTGCTCTTACAACCTGAGGAAGCAAAATAACTCTCCGTTTTTAACAGAGATCTCTATAAATAAATGAGAGATTCCTTCTAGTCTTGTGTCCCTGAGATTAATTGTATTTTATCTTGAAGAACACTTTCAGTCTAATTTTCAGCTCTAGACTTCATGGCTCTAAATTTTCAAGCATTTGTTGATCAAACAAAATACAGACATTCCTTTAAGTCTCACTTTGAATATAGGTTTACAGTCAGGGATAGTCTATTAAAATAATTATTTCTATTCTTCAAAGGCAAGTTATTCACCTGTTCCCAAATATACAATATTTGTGTATGTATACTTGTATATATGAGACTATGCCTGAGTCCCATAGCCAGAACACAATGAGATCTTGTACCTGTCATCTAACCAGAGACCAGAAAAAGAACATAATATTTAAAAATAAGTCTGCCTCTTCACTGTAGAAAAAACCTGTCATAGGGAAAAAAAAACAAAAACAAGCAAAACACTTATAAGGAATGTCATGGTGCAGTAACTGAGTTAAATGGCAACTTTCTGTCTTTTGAGCAGGTTGTCTGGTTAAGGTGAAAGTATTTCTTTATATATTTTTTTCCAAAAACAGATGAACTGAAATGACCCAACCCTTAGGTCTCCAGACATTCAAATGAACTGCTGGTCTTTCTCAAAGAAGTTTGACTTGTGTCTTACCGGTCATCTCTGCACAAATGAACTGCTGAAGAGATACAAAAGAGTAACAAAAAATTGGGAAGATAGTCTGGCTTCAAATGCCTTTGGCATCTAGCAAAGGAATATATCTTTGTCTAGACAATCTAAGAAGCAAATATAATTTATTTTTCAAAAATAAAAATTGTTTAATAGCCCAAGCATTGATTTAACAGGCAGACCATGGAGTGGTGCCACACCTTCAGAAGGCACCAATATGATCCATATATTCCTTTATTATTAAAACAAGGCTGAACGTGGTCAGACTGGTGCCAGGTCTTTTAGGGAGGTTACCAATTGTGCCCAGAGATCTACTTCACCCAAAATAAACTTATTAAACTTTCTGTTTGTGATTTATCATCTCATTTGACTTAAGAACAATCTCCATTTAATGTATTACGTTCAGGTCATTATGAAGAAAAGAACGTAAGGTTAGGACTGAATATAGGGACCTAAGCCAGGTATTTTACTTCTAGGTGAGTATCAAAATCCAATGTTGTTAAACACAACTTGTCTCTGTCCTCCCTTTAGAAGGCAATCTAGTGTCCTTAACATTTCCTTGTAACTTTAGGGAAAGTCTCATCTTCTGAAAACTTGGAGTATGTCTTCATATGATTTTATCATCTCAGTTTTCATGTTTTCATGATGTTTCATTTGAGCTTGTTCAGACAGTTTCTGCACGTGGAGCCACTTGATTCATTATTTCAGGATTTGTTTGTTCTGCTTCAGAGTAAAATTTGTGCTAACTGCAAGTAAGACATACATACCCAGTGGGTTGTGCTCCTAGATTGTTATTGCCTGCTACTACATTGTACTTTCATCAGAAGATTCCTGAACTATTGAACCTTCATTCATAAAATTTTCTGCAATGTTATTACTGACTGACTGGCCAGCTAGGAGCATCAAAACCTGTATTGCTGATTGGTATTTTGGCAAGTTGCTTTTCTCAAGTGCAACATATTTATGTTATGAAAAAAATAATTCAGGTGCAGAAAAAGACAAATAGAGTAACCAAATGAGAAAATATTTATTTTCCCCCGTAATCTTTCTCAGGATCCAGAATCCTCCACCTTCTGGGCCAGCAGCATCTGCCCTACATTTACTCAAGCTGGTTTAGAAAGGAATAATGTGGAAGAGAACAAAATAAACACTGCATAGGAGAAAGAGGAGATGAACAGGATGTTCATATTTCAGACAGAACAGAAGAGAGGTGCCTTTGAGAGGCTTGAGGACTTTTTTTTTTTGAGGTGTGATTTAATCTGTGTCATGTTGCCTGAGTGTAATGAGTCTTCCTAAGGGTTAAGCACAGGCTCAAAAAACACATAAGAGACTCATACAAGGCTGAGATAAAATTATCCCTGAACTGGATATGAGTGCTCAGCTAATCCCCCCCCC
>VZTJ01006415.1:1718-58314 GCA_013397795.1 Orthonyx spaldingii | reverse complement strand
CCCCTCTTTTTTTTTTTTAATTTCCAACTTTAGCCATTTGATGCAAAAAACATATAGGACATGAGTATTTTTTTTTTCTTGAAAATGGACCCTGAATGATCTGACTGTCTAATCTTCGCAGTGCCTTTGAGAAGCTCATGCAAAAACTAGGGGTTACTTGTGATGTTTGTTGCACCATGTATCTCTGAGGAGAGCCTTGGTACAAAAAATAATGTGAACACTCACATTTTTTTTGTTGTCTGCTGTCTTCTGGGAGTATAAGAAGCTCTGTGTGTGTGTGTACGTATGTACAGCAGATGCGTAGCCTACTCCAGTTTTGAACTGTGTGTGTGAATTGCAAATATGTCTTCTGAGAACAAGGAAACTTGGAAAGAATGAGGTCATTGTGCATAATAAATCCCCCATATGCTTCTCTTCTTCCCTACAGCCCACAAGAGAAACATTTAAGAAAGGGTTACTTTATAATTTACATTCCTATTGTCAAAACTGGGAAATGAAGCACAGATATGGTATGAGGAACGGCTTGCTCATTTTCAGTGGAAAGAAAAAAAGCTGAGATACAACTGGCTGGAAAACAAAGTTGAGGTTCATTAAATCAACTACATTTAAAGGGGGTGAGATCAGAAATAAGAATGAAAGAAAACTTACGTACGAGATGATTTTTTTTCCTACCATCCATAGCATTTGTGAGATATCACAGATGTTAAATTAGCCACACGAGGGCTCTCCTGTTCTTCTCTTGAAGAAATATATTTTTCAGAACTGTGAAAACTGCAAGGAAAAAGACCCAGTTTTCTATTCCTGCAACAAGACTATTGGGCATTCTGCCCTGGTTCACAGGGCATATTCTGCTTGCAAGTAAATATCATTTAAAGCATGGTGTTAGCACAGTAACTTAACTCTTCACTTTTTCATGCAAAAATAGTCACTGAAATACTGTCACAACATCAGCCAGTTTTTGATCAGACAGGAAGTAGGGAGGACTCTAGGCTGTGAAAAATTTCTCGTGTAGCTGGGCACTGAGCGTGGGCTGGTGTTTAGTCACGAGAGAGCGGTAATTACAGACGGACATTTGTACATCTGGCCCCGTGCCGGCACAAGGATTAACCACACGCTGACATCTGCAGTTCCACAGCCCGGCCAGCCTGTGTTGTGACTAAGCAACAGCCTGTTATAGGAAGTCTGAGGAAGAGCTCTGCATGTTGGCAGCTCCTCCAGGGTTTCTACTTACGAGAGGCAGAAGGTCCCCAGGGGTGCCGATAGCAGCTCACCGAAGTATCTGATTGCAGTCCTGCAGTTCAGCTTGAAACAGCCTCAGGAAGTGGATGAGAAATAATAGCCTCATTTAACCAGCAATTGGAGCAGCTGGATTCAGAGGGATTAACACACTCTGGTCTAGAGTTGTGATCCAAATCTTTTGCCTGTTGCCTCCCAGCAGCAGCCTGGTCCTGGCACCATCTAAATTCACTGAGGGCCTCTCTATTCTATCTGCAGTTCCAGATATGTTGTAGGCTGTACAAATATCCTCAGTGGCCTCTGCCTGAAAAGCTAGATTTTGTAAAGCAAGCAGAGTGGCATCCCTGACTTCCCAAAGGGATTTTCAGTTCAGAATCGTACACCCTGCTTAATGATTAACATTTTGCAACTCAGTTTTGGCCTCTGATAGTCTGCTGCTTCTCGAAGAAGACACAGAGTGGGTAGCATGGGGAAGAGCATGTGTCAGAAACTTTTCTGCCAAGCAGCTTAGAGGCTTAGCTTTGCACTGGAGAGAATTAGTTCATACAAACCAAATTGTGCACTTGACTTTAGGGCAACAGAAAAGTTTCAGAACTACTCTGATTAGCTGTATAGAAATTGGTATCTGGATCCTTACAAAGAGCAGTTGAACATTTTCTGCTCAATATTTGAGCAGGACCAGTTGTGGACTACATTTTAATCCTTCATGGTAGCCTGGTGGCTACTAACACTTGTCTGTGTATAGGGGAGAGTTGGGTTCCCTTCCATCAGTCTCTTGATTTTCTCTTCCTACAGAAATACCCTAAATGCAAGGCTAACTTTTGCTCTTGCTGATTTCCATTCTTGACATAGCATTTATACTTAAAACTGTCACCATGTGGGCAAGAACATAAAACTCAGGACTTAAAGATAAGCAAGAAAGAATTTGGTTCTGCAGGCAAAGGTTAAAAGCAGTCCTTTGGGGTTTGCCTTAAAGTACCACTTGGCTCTGCTTTGTTAATGGCTGTAAAAAAATAAATTATGGCTCTGTCTCAGCTGAGATTGAACAGGAATGATGATCACTTTTCCCAAAGAGCTTGATAGAAGTTTTTGCTAGGGAAAGGGATGTTTGGTTGAATCTGAAACCTCTGAAGAGGGAAGAAGCTCATACGCAGTCCTGTCTTCCTTGTATTGGCTGTTGGCTAGCTTCAGGGAGTTTCCTGCTCAGTGATTTTTTTGCATCCCTAACTTTTGGGGAATTCCTGTTTCTCTTCTCTCATACAGGAATGCTAGTTGTCCAGCTAGGGTTTTGGAGTTCACTTGAGGTACTACTCAATACAGTTCAGCTTTGAAGCTTTTAGGTCTTTTACTGGTTCAAGTCATTATCTTACAGGTATAGCTATTACACAGGGTTCTTTTACATAGGCATTGCATAGTTTCTGGACGTTTACCTAAGCCCTGGCTTGTAATTCCTGCTCTTGGTATTCTCTTCCTTTTATGTCTTTTGTTCGTTAATCAGAATTAGAATAATCTTTTCTTTTACTGGAATTTTCTTTATGTTACAGTGCACTTCAAAAATTTAATTCCTGAAAGATCAGAATTTGTAACATTGTAATTTTTAAATACCTTTTTACAGAAAAGGAGCTGGTTCATTCTTAAGTGGTTAATGTGTTAAATACAGGCTGCCCCAATAGCTTCCAAATACTGTTGAAGGACTTTTCTTCTGCTAATATTGCCATCAGAAAATGCTTGAATCAAAAAAAGGCATACTCTGAATGATTTCATTCACCCTTGTCAGGTAGCATGATTTTCCCTTGTCAAAATTTGATTAGCAATCCTCTCCCTTTTCCATGTCAGCATTTCAAAGTCCTTGCTTTCTGTAACTGTTTTCCTTGCATTAGCCAAAGCCTTAAACCACTTTTCTTCTCCATCTTTTCAGTTTCTGGTCTGCCTTAATGAGACTATTTTATTTGTTGTTGTACTAAACATTCAACTCCAATCCTGCACCTTTTCCAAGACATTCATTTTTTTAACTTGTCTTTCATTATGTTGTATTTCTACCTCCTAGTTGCTCAATTGAGGTTGACCTGCTTTAGCAGTACTATTAGTCTTCCAAGGTAATCAGGCTTGGGCAAAGTGTGGCTATAATGGAGGCTGTCGAAAAAAATAGAAAGAGGCAGGAGAGAATAGAAATGCACCCTGTCTTGTTTAAAGTGATATATTATGTTTCCTTTGCTGCTGCTTCTGTTCTGACTTCATGACATAAGCAATATTATTTGCTCCTGAACGTTCATCTGGGACAGTTTTATAGAGTTGAATCAAAATAGCCATTTTCACTGCCATATTCTTTTCTCTCTTTTCTCTCAATTAACACATTTAGGGTTTCTGGCCACAGTCTTCTCTAAAATGACCTGACTGCAAGTTTTAATGGTGTGAGGAGCTTTGTGTTTCTGAGTTATGAGGTTATTGTCTAACATTCTGTTCACTGGAGCCTAATTTTGACATTTAAGCTGTTTTTCAGAGCACTGCAATAAGAGCACCTGAAATCCTTGCTTAATTTAACATAGCCTGCTGCTTATGTTTTTAGTGCTGTGGGATGTTCTAGCAGTCTGGATAAACCTGAGGTCCATGAAACTGCAAACCAGTTGGTGCTTGGATCACCTGCTGTTTGTGGTATGCCACACAAGCATTTATTTCCTTCTGCATCAGCTGCTTACGCACAAAACTGTAGGAAAATAAAGCTGAAAAAGAGTTTGGCAAGTTACAGAGTCTGCTGCTCTCCCACAACATTCCTGACTGTCTCTTAAAGATTTCCTGTGATGGAGATCATTTCAAAGTCATTTATTCCAGTTCTTTAGCATTCCCAGTACGAAGGAGTCTTTTGAAAGTTCAGCTAGTTCTTCATTCCCCTCAGGTAAATATTTTCTCGTCCTCCCTGGTACACCTATGGACAATAGGCCACTCCATTCCATTTTGAAGTGTTTTAGCATGTCTGAAAACTGAAGACTCTGAAAATACTTCAGTCTTTTCTTTAGAGGAAATGAAGCTATTTCTTTCTTAAGTCATGTTTTCTCATCACCTTTGGGATATTTACCCCCCACACACTCTGCCCTTGACTGTAAGGGTCGTTGCTATTCCTGTAACAGGACACAGAGGTAGGAAGGATCTCGTAGGTTAATTCTGCCAGGTCTTTTCATTGATAACTTCATCACATTGACCTGAATGTGTGCTCATGTTCAACCTGTCATCCAGTGTCACCCATAGGCAGCCTATGCCTACCTAGTTGGTTTGCAACCATCTAAATCCATTTAAGTGCAAGAGGTTACATTCATCCCAGCTCTTCACAATTGTAATTGAAAACAATCATGTTTTTCCTTCCAGGCTTTGTCATCTAGAGGTTTGTTATCCATTTTGTGTCTATTTCTTTCTGTTGAATATATGGGGCACACAGCTCAGCCATAGCTGTCCCAGTTGGAGATTTCTGAAGTCAGGTAAGGCAACTCTCAGCTTAAAGATGGACAGCTAAATTTAACCCACATAGGAGTAACTGGGACCAGGGTTATAGCTGAACAGCCCAATGTAATAAATACATGCCATTCCCTCCAAAAAATAATCAATCAAGCTGAAGAGCAACACATCAAAGTCGGCTGATATTCTGCGCTCTGTCAAGTGGAGGCAAACACTTGGATAGATCTGAGAAAATGCACTTGATTTGTTATATAAGGCAGACTTGCAAAGGGCAGGCACGAGAGGGTTGAGAAGATATTACAGCCCATTCATTATGCAGGTCAAGGGGGCAATTTTGGATTCCTCAGCAGTGGCAGGGCAACAACCTCTGCTCTCAGGTTCTTGTAGGAGTACTGGTAGTGCTGTGTCAGACACTACAGACCGCACTGGTTCTGTGAAAACGTAGCCTCTGCTCCCTGTGTTTCATTTCTCCAATCATTACATGGAGTTTCAGATTTCCAACATAAATATTACATGACACTCAGAAATTATTTATAATCAGTGTATTTGAATTCAGAACCAGCTGCAAAAATAAATGTCCAGCGCTTCAGAGGCAGTTTTACTTGTAGCAAATACAGATTAAATATGCATTTTGCCAGTTTATCACCTCTCAGAAAACATAAGGAAAAATTGATAAATGAAATTATTAAGATCCAAGCATGATATCAAATTGCCTGAGGTCTGATGACTAGTAACTGTGTATAAATAATCAAAAGGGTGGGTGCCAGGATAAAGACTCTCACAAGGCCTCCACTTGTAAATAACCATTTTTCAATCTTATATTGATATGGGCCTTTGTAAAGATGATACTTTGCATAATTTGGAAGGAAAGAATTAACCAGCAAACTTCATGTCATCAAGTTGTTCTTTTGACTATACTATTTCCTTGGAAGGAGGAAAGGAATACACTCAAGAAAAATAGTAGAAATGACATTTTTTTGTCTCTTTAAATTCAATATTATTCTGGCAAGGTCAGCAGGTACTGTTCCAGACTGGGGACAAATGAGCCATGGTGCTGCAGAAACATTTAAATGTCCTAAAATCATCAAGGGCATCAAAATAGACCCTGGGGGAAACTCCCTGGATAAAAGAATATCCTTTCAGACTGTGACAGAGTTGGATGTGTCTAGGGGGAGAGCACAGGGAAGAAGGGAAAAACAGGGGCTGCAAGGAATTGTTTTGGGCTTTGAGGCTGTGTAGGGCTACTAGAAGAAAAGCATGATTCAGACTGCAGAAATAGTTTTAGATGGTTCCTGGTAAATATTATATGTGTTCTGGTCATTATTGTTCAAATGTAGTATTATGGTTTTCTGAGCCTTCAAAGGAAAATAGGACAAAAATTGACCGTTTGGGCTCTGTTTCACATAAACAACCAAGACACAGTTTGTTCCATATTTTCTTGAAGAGGACTTATTACAAGGCATCTTTTAATTCTATCATGATGCGATTGGTTGCAAAAATTAAAAATAAAAAATACTGCTGTCAAAGCATTACCCATTACTTAGAAGTGTAAATGCACTTCTGTTCTGGAGTCATGTTCTGAGTTCATTCATCTTTGGGCACAACATTAATAGTTGGTGCCAAACTGAAGGTTTCTGCAGGAAAATGGTGTATTCAAAACTACTCTGGAAAAAAGCACAAAAATTCCAAGGGGGAAAGATGATCTCACAATTTGGAGAAGGAGATGCATGCAAAGCTGAATTTTAGGGTAACTCTAGTCTTCACATTTGAAGTCTTGCATGGCTGAGGACGTGTACAGAGCACTTGGAGTAGTTCCAAACTGATTTCTTACAGAGAATACATGTTTCAAAATATCTTCCTGTATATACTGTTCCATGCCGTTGCAATCTTTTATGTAGCCATCTCAAATGATGGTTCAGCTTTTATGAAGCAATTGAGAATCTCTGTTCTGCCACTGACAATATCTCTGGCCTCAGTTTGGGGAAATGTTCTCATCATGTAAAACCAGAGGCTCAGTGTCCTTCAGGAGAGATGAGACAAATGCAGAGACAGACTAGAGGGGAGAAATAACAGCCAGGTTCATGGAAAATGCATCTTCTGAAGGGAGGTTGAATACATTTTTAAACTAGATAAAAGTAAAAGCAGTTTAATTGCAAAGGTCTTCTGTAAAGAGAAATAGATTTAGAGTTATAGAATAATTCAGGTTAGGAGGGCCCTCAAGAGGTTTCTAATCCAACCTCTCCCTCAAAGCAGAGGCAATGAATTCAGGCTAAGCTGCTCAGGATTTTGAACAGTCAGATCTCAAAAACCTTCAAGACGGGAGAGTCTCGTCTAGTCCATAATGATCCTCATAGTAAAAGTATTGTCCTGCTGTACAGCCAGAACCTCCCCTGTTCCTGTCTCTCTTTTATTTATGGCCGTTGCCTCCTGCCAAGCACCTCAGTAAAGAGCCTGGCTCCAGCTTCTCTATAAGTTCCCCCTAGGTGCTCAAAGGCTGTTATTAAGTCCTTTTCAAGCATCAACTAGCTATTCTCTCCATCCAAGATACATAAGCCTGGAAAAAATCCCCAAATGAATTGGCAGTGGAAGGCTCAGCTTCAGCAGAAGTCCCGGTAATGAGGTTTGAGAAGGCAAATGTGGGCACCCTCTTCTGTCATTGGAGATTGCTAAGAATAAATTAGAAAAATGTATGGTTTTCCATCCATGGGGAGGGAATGCCAGGGGATGTTCAATGAACCCTCAAGGTGCCTTCCAGCCTTGTTTTCTGCTGTTTTATTTTCATTCTAGAAGGGCATGTGAATACAAGCTCTAGTGCCAGCTCAGGGCCACAGAGCTACATACATCACAAGACTGAGCCCTAGGTGCATAATAAATCTCAGCACTTATTAATATTTCAGGAAGTTATGAATGCCTGAAAAATACCAGGGAAATACAGTTATAATGAAAATAATATTGTAGCCTGAGTCGCTGCAGTGGTAGCACATGTCCATTCTGCTTATGTCTAGTCACCTGAGATAAACTGAATATTGTGCCTTTTCTTTTTTTAAAGGTCAGGGACAGGTTTGCCTGTAATGAACCTTTAAAAAAATTTGTCACCTCTACCAGTAACTCTTTGTATCTAGTGAATTATTTTTAATATTATTTATTACTAAATATGTATGTGAAATAGATTGCTAATGATATTACTATAGGTATGGTATTACTGTAGCTACAATAGGTGCAGAAACCATGATTTAGAAAGGTTATGAAGCATGACATTATTAAAACAAAAAGAGAAGTCAGATTTTTTTATATCATGCTGTTCCAAACTATTCAGGAATGGGAAGTCTCCCCCAGAAAATAGTGAACAAAATTCTCAGACATCTCCCTTTGCCACTTAGGTTTTCCACATGCAGGCACAAAAATCCTTGAATTTCACCAAATGAGTGGCTACTCCTGGAAATTTTACCTTTTGTTTTCTCTGTAGGAGGATGCTTGTCAAAGGCAGACATGGGGTTAGGGGGTAAGGCAGCCCCGAGCAGTCTAAGACATCACCCACCCCACTCTCCACCAGGTAGCCTGTGGACACATCTGAAAGCAGCATGCAGCAAAAAAAATAAGCCAGGCATAGCTTTGTGTGTCTTCAGACAGCAGGGACCCCTTTCTGACCTATTCAGTGTGAAACTTTGTTCATGCACTCTATTTTTGAAATCCTTCCTTGTTCTTTTCACATCTTCATTGTAGTCTTACAAAAGAAATGTGTTTCCTTCCACAAGATTTTGATACCCAGGGAAAAAACACCCACCTATTCTCTGTGTTCATTTCTGCTCTGCTGCCACAACCTGCTGATTACAGAGAGAGCATTTTGCTTCCATTATATTTTAAATAAAATGATAGGCTGGCTACATAGGCAATCCATTAGCCTTATGCAGCCTAGTCGCTGTTAATTATAGGTTTTAGACTTCAGTAAGCTGGGTCAAAATTCTCCATTTTTCAGTGGAAAGCTATGTCATTTAAATGCTCTCTTCTGTGCACCACTCATTCACAGTTCTGCTGCTCAAAACCCAGCAGTGACTCTCCTGTGGTAAGTGAGCATCTTCTTTTTCAGTTTGTGCTCAGAACAGAACCTAAAGCAAAAACTTCATGAAGCAGAGTTCACTCTGCAGATGAGTGATTTGTTTCACAGTATGTTGGTGTGAAGTGGAAAGCACCTTGTAAAGTTGAAGCTCTTAATGTTATCTAAGAGATGGAGCTGTGAAGGAGAAAGTGAGGTGGCAGAGTCAGTTTAGAAATAATGTTTATTTCAGTGTTTCAGGGTTTTTCCAGAGCACAACTTGAGTTTGGGAACAGAGCCAGCAAGGGATGTTTATTGTAAATGTAAGCTTTTCAAATGGAAATGAAAATTTTATGTAAAACTGTTTAGTCAACTGTCACTTTGTGTTAAGCTTAAAAAAAACCCAAAAAACCACAAGCACCATGTTTTGCTTTTTAAAAATAATTTCTACCATGTAGTTCAAGGAATTGATCTGTAAAAACCTTGATGTTGCAAGTTTATCTTTTCATGGTGTGTTGTGAATGCACCGGCCAAGGCCCCAGTATTCCTGTTTGTACACAGGGGATCCCGATCCCCCAGATGAGGGAGGGAGTCAGAGTGCACGGCCTGTGCCACCCACCCCACTCCAGAATGGCTGAAGTGAGAATTTCTAGGACAGTATTGAAGCTTTTATTATTGTTGTTGTTATTATTATTATTATCATCATCGTTGTAATATTTTACTGATAATTTCGGTGTAGCAGTACCCTAAACCACAATGTGGCAAGATAACAGAAGTTGTCCTTTCCTGGCAATATATTAAAGTGTTTTAACTGATAGGAGCAAATAACAGGAAGATTTGCTGAAGAGAATGAAAGATTTGAGTGAAATCCTGAGTACTGAAGACATGAGGATTTTGGTGGGCTGATTCTGTGTGAAACTGACTGCAGAGCTCTGGCAGACAAGAACAAAAGTCACTGTCGTGGCACCTTGTGACCGGTTTCTGGGTTTTTCTCCCCTTTATAATAGAACAGTAATTTTATGATATAATGAAAAGAGGATCTCTTCACTCAAAAAGCACTTAAATGGCAATGTTAAGGAATTCAAGTCAGATATCTGCACTATTGCCTAAACACAGGCAGAGACTTTACATCCATATTACACTTGGTTTCCCACTAGATTCCTCTTACATTATTATTTGGTCATGAAAGTTCAAAATAATGATAGAAGAGAATTACAGTGACGTAACAGCTCAAACCTCATTCAATTTGAGTAGAACACTGCACAAGGGTTTAATATTGGAAATCTCATAAGCTGCTAAGTCGGTTGGAGAATTTTGGTGATCAGTCTTTGAAGACGTTTCAGTACTACTTTTGTGGATGCCTTTCTAAATGTTCTAAAAGTGGTAGAGCTGATACTCCTACTAGAGCTGAGTAAGAAAGAAGTAACATCAGAATATAATGTGGTCATACTGAATCTGTAGAAAACCTAGTCCTCTCACACATAAATTTCTCAACTTCGTGGCAAATAACCCATTCAAGTTGTGGCAGACTGAGTGCCTAGCATGCTCTTTTCTTATGAAACAACTGTTAAGTTTAAATGTTTCAGTAAAACAGCACCTCTACCTTAACCAGTGTTTCTTTTGATGGTGCCATATAAATAGCAGAAGATTGAAAAAAGGGTGGTTTACATATGTCACTGAAGAGATAAACAGAACATTGTTCAGGTGACTTCTCTTTATGACTCATTTTTAGAGTGACAACTCTTTGAAAGTAATTTAGCATCGTTTCATTAAAGGTTAATGGTATTTCTCTTTTATAAGAGTTGAATACCAGACAGATTTTGCTAGAAATACAATTCTAGCTTTCATTTTCTTTAATTGTTCTTCTACAGCAATTTCCTCTGAAACTATTAAGTCATAAGATAGCTTTTATTGAACAGAAGTCTGCATTAAAGCAAGCCTAATACAATTCAATTTAAAAGGTTATTTATTGCCTAACGTGTCAACATCTTTACTAAAAGTAGATTTTCATTTGTACATTCAACTATTACTATTAAAGTTCAAAACAGGTGTTGTCTTGCAACTTAGATACACAGAAGACTTCCTTGATCTGTATGGTCACTCATCAAATCCTAATTATGGAGGTACTTCCCTCTAGTGGACAAGAAGGTATTTCTATTGCAGTGTTTTTCGGACCCATTCCAAATTTGATCAGGATTTAAGGAAAAACATGTCTTTTAAAAGGCAGGGAGCAGGGGCTGAGCTGAGGAACTGCAGTAGGTTCTCCTGGTGCCATAGGACACTAGGTAGGTTTCAATATTGGTAAAAGTAAATTAGTGCACCCGATTTAAAATCAACAGACACAGTAATCAGCTCTGTATTAGCCCTTATCTGTCAGGGAAAGATCCTGGACTCACTGTGATCTTGGTGTTTGTTTTCCAAAAACATCACTGGTGGTAGAAAAGGTAAACTAAATGACAGAGATAATTAAAAGAATGAAATTATAAAGAAATATTGTGCACATGTGTGCAACACATGAGATTATAGGAGAATGGTTTGGATCAGATCTTCTGTTGGTAGATAGGAACAGCCTTACGTTCTGGTGCCCACAATGTAAGAAAGATATGGAATTTTGAAGTAAGTCCAGAGGATGGCCATGAATAAGGGAATATGAGGATTGGAGCACCTTCCCTATAAAGGCTGAGAAAACTGGCGCTGTTCAGCCTGGAGAGGAGAAGGTTGCCTGGAGACCTCACAGCACCCTTCCAGTATCTGAAGGGGACCTGCAGGGAAGCTGGAGGGGGCTCTTCATCAGGAACTGTCGGGATAGGACAAGGGGTAATGGCACAAACTGAAAGAGGGGAAATTTAGGCTAGCTTTTAAGAAGAAATTCTTTACTGTGAGGATGGCAAGACACTGGAACAGGAGGTTGTGGATGCCCCAATACTGGCAGCGTTCAAGGCCAGTTTGGATAACACCTTGAGCAACCTGGTCTAGGTGTCCCTGCCCATGGCAGCGATGGCTGGGACTAAATGTTCTTTAACTTGAAGATCTTCCAACCCCTAAGATTCTATAGTCCCTCAGTCTTAAAAATGGTACAAGTATGGAACAGCTTCCACACAAGAAAAGACTACATCAGAGTCAAAACCAGACTAGAAATACAAGAGGAAACTCCAGACTGAAAAAGAGCCAGCTAGAAGAACCTATACTGAAAGTATACAATATCATTAAAACTAGGCAGAAGGTGAACAGGGGCTATTATTCCCATTTCTCATATCAGAATGAGTAAGAGATGTTCTAATACCCTCATTATCACAATAGGCTGAAAGTATAAACAGTCTCCAAAGAGAAATACAAGGAATTGATGGAATATAGTTCTGTTGACAACTACTAACTGCGACAGTCTCTTTCAAGCCTCACTCTCAGAAAGTGAGCTTTTGGCTCTCAAATGCTAGTTGGGTTTGCCATGGGCAAAAACACTCTATGCCTGTTTTTGGTTCCATATATTTTTTTGTCTGGGGTGGGAGATGGACTGGCAGTTTTAAATCTGTAGATGAAACATGGACAGTTTTACTCATCCTTACTGTGCTACATATATCCATAGGGATTCTTTTAAAATCCTATTCAAACACTTATTTATCACTTGTATTTTGAATGGATATGTGGTTGAGATACCAATCTTAACAGTTCTTGAGATTTTTTTTCTCATAAGTCTTTCTTGAATTACTTGATTATTTTTCTGACAGATCTAACCACAGGTGAATTTGCAATTCAAAGCATCTTTTAAAAAAACAATGAACCAGAAATTTTAAAATAATCTAACTGCAGTTTGTGTAGAAAAGCTTCATAATGTGTATCCAAATTTTTGAAAAGGAAGTAGTAAACATCAAGGAAAAAACCAATATCAGGTGATTATATTTTTTTCAAAGTAAATAATTTTCTAAACCTTTCCTACTAATGCATGCACTTACCAGCATACCTTTTTTATAAAAAGAGTGATAGCAAAACATTTTAACCATGTGCTATGTAAATCACATTAAAATTTCGAGCCCCTGTATATCTTGCAGTAATATGGCCTAAATTTGGTCTGTAAAGATAATGTAATTGGTTTGTAGACAGTTTCTCTTAAGCATAATGTGCATGTGTAAAACTCAGTGGAGTAATATAGTTTTTCACATTCCAGGAGAATTTATAATAGTGGCAATAAATTAAACATCAGTGTTTACCTTTTCTCTTGCTGGCTTAATCACCAAAGCCCAAGAGCTGCTTAATTGCCCCTTGATGAATTTTTAGAAGAAATGAGGAGCCAGGAACCATAAGAGCAGTGTACATACATACATGCTGCACATCACTTAGACACCTCATACACAAGAAAATGCTACAATTCATTAGAGGAAAAAAAGGAAGCATGGCTGGAGAACAGGGGTGTTTGTGGCTGCCACAGCATGGCAGTAAAAGGATTGAAGGCAGCTGCATGTAAGAACAGGTCCGTGCAAAAATAAATTTGGAAGTAGAAGTTTAAAAAGAAACAAACTACATAACCTTTCACAGCTCATTTATTTCTAATACTTTGAGGGTTTTAACAGATTTTATGTTTGAATACTTTAGACTGAAATTTTCATGTTCCATTGTAAATAATAATAATTAGTCAAACACATTATTTTCCAATATTTTCTCTGCTAAAAATGCAAAGTAGAACATTTAATTAACAAGCTAATTCAAGGTTCAACCAGTACTTCTAAAACTATCATTTTGCTAGCTCACCATCACGTGTGGTGGTGCAGAAGGATATTCATTTTCAGACGTTTTTTTCTCTTGTCCATCCTTTGCTCTACCACACCATTGTCATCCTGGAGGAAAAAGAGGAAATGTCTGTGCTATTCAATCTGCAGATAGAGCAGTAATTAAAACATGGTAAAACTTTCATATGTAGGGAGAAGATACCCCTATGTTACTCAGATTAGGACTGGCTAAGATTCATGGTTCATATGGTTTGGCTGCTTCCCAGATTTTAACTTACAGAAAGAGCCCCTTTATACTTGTTTGCAGAAGTAGCTAAGGACACAGACCATCACACAGCCATGGTATGGATACCCTTGAAGTCTTCCAAAAGTCAAAACAAGTTCTATGAGATTTTTGGACATTTTTTTACAACTTACCATGTCAGCAAGCAGATCCACTTTTTTCAAAAGTGGGAAAAGGTGGAAAAAGATATAAAGTATCTGACAACTCTAAATTATCCCTTAACGTGAACTTTCCACTCTTTCATGCCTTATTTCTTATAGTTGGTACATATTCCCAAATGACGATGTGAAAATATACTATTTTTCTGTGAAAATGTCTAAAACATATAATATTTCATTAAACTAATCCTCTGCTGTCATCAGCTGATGGCCCATAAAAGTCAGCCCCCCAATAAAAATGCTGTTGCAGAACACTTAGGGCTTTTAGATATTCCCCACTTCTTTACTGCATGCCACAGGGCTTTCCTGGCTAATGTTGTTCACTGGAAGACAGTTGGCTGCTTAGAACTGGTTCTCAGATCAGCTGCAAGTGTTTTAATTCATGATGAACTATATGAGATAATCTAGAGCTCTGATTAGAGTTCTTTGTGCCCAAGCATATTGAACACCACAGTTAACCAGCTGAATCACTCCTCATTCAAGCCAAGTTAAGATATAAGTAAAGAAAAATATTTATTTCTAAAAAAGACACCAAAGATATGGAAGATTTTCAAGACACAAGTGACAGCAATTAAAATCTCTATTTTGTCTACTTGTGCAGAGATGGAATCTGAGCTTCCATGCTGTGCTACTGCCAGTCTGTCCCTAATCCAGGTTGTTGGGGGCTCAGCACTCTTGCACATTTACACTCAGTAAATGTGCTGTCAAAACACACAGTCTTTTGTATTAAACCCTGTACTTGGAATATCATTCAGCTTCAGCTCTTCTTTTTCTTTGGCAATTATTGATCTTCAAGATTGACAAACTTCTCTGGAAGTGATTTTGCCCCTCTGCCTTCCACCTTCTGGAAGTGCTCATACGCCTTTGGCAGAACAATCGTGATCTGTTGTACTTCACTAAATTATTGACTACTTGACTAAATAATTAACTGAATTTGGAAATTGTTAATTTATGAGTGAGAAAATGGGAAAATCTCATTGAGAAATTTTTTCCATATGAAGCTCAAGTTTTGTATTTTTATGTAAGCCACCAACTGCTCTGAAAGAAAAATGTAAATACAGTTGATGCATGTGGCTCATTACCAGTTCTGGCTCTCATTCAAAAGCAGAAACCTGTGTGACTCACTATTAGGAGGTGAGGGTGAGCTTGGGGCAAAAGAATGCTAGCAATGAATTATTTGCTTTACTCTTTAACAAAAATTATTACCTCTCTGTCTGATGGTAAAGCCCACTTGAAATCCTCAAACATACTAGAAATTAGGGTGTTGCATAATGCACCACTAGCAGCACAAGGAACAGTATGTTTGTCAGATGTAAAAATCACAAATAAAATGACTTCAAGAAATAACACAATTATGCTTTGAAAATGCCAACAGAACCTTTAGAGCTAGGAATAAAACAGAATAAAATAAAAGCATGGTAGGATGATTTCTGCTCTGTCTAGTTAACTAATGAAGGAATAATTAAGGCTTTTGCTCTTTAGTATCAGTAAAGGGGAGAAGGTCTTGAATATGTCAGCGCAATAGCCTCCATAAGGAAGACATGTCAGGGTATTTTTTCCATTGTTGTGTTAAAATTCAAGTGATGAAATCTGATCAAGCACAAAATGTCCTTTGCTTGGAACATCATTATATTGTATGACAAGTCTAAGACAAGTTGGAAGAGAGAAGTTGAACATGAGGTGTCAGAAAGTTACTAATACTGTTCAAATCTATGAATCTTTAGCAACAGATGCAGAGTAAATGAAAAGTTGTCTGTAAATTACATGAGTAAAATTGAAGAGCCACTGTAGTGGTTTTGCACTGGATTTCTATCCATGTAGCTCATGGAGAAGTAAAGTGCAAAGATCTTAAGCTCCTTAAGAAGCAATGCTTCCAAAGAAAAATGAAGAAATAAATGAAAACCAATAGTGAAGTAAATGTAACTAAAGGTAGCTCAGGCCTGTGCTTAGGGAAAATATCAGTATAGTTTTGACTGGGATTTACAGGTTGATCTTTGTTCCAGACACTCGTAGGTCTCTAAACACGTATCGGTACTGGTGACCTAAACCAGTTCAAAGAAACAAAAGCCAGCACCATTGTGCCAAATGGAGTTTGCCTTGACAGAAGCAATGGAAACTTCATTTCGAGTACAGCACAAAGAGAAAGCATAAGAATTGCCTGCTTATCTTAGTTTATTATGCTGGAAATGCTTCAAATGCATTTAAAACGAGAAATCAAAATGCACAGTTTTTTTGAACATTATAGTTTTCCTCCACATAATTATTACACATCTATTACTCTTTTGCTACCAGATAATGGTGTGTGCTTCCCAGAGCATATGCAAAAAGAAGCTGCATTAAAGGCTGGAGCAAACTTCTCCTGAAGAACTGAATTGTGCATGACTGGTGCCATTGTTGTGTGGCTCGCACAAAACACATCCTCCACCTTCTCAGACAAACACACAGCAGTGCCCTTTTGAGAATATATTGAAAACAAGCTATTTGAAGAAGTTGGTTTAGAAAAAAACAGAAAAGAATGAAAGTACACCTTTTAAAAACTCTGCACTGCTTTTCATCAGTTTAATGTGGAGACTCTCTAAAGTACAGAAGAGGTCATTTCCCCATGGGTGTTGGAACTGATTTTTTTTTTAATTTTTGTCTGCCACTTATTTCTGGATCATCTGAACTTTCTAGTTTCTGTGAAGCTACAGGGCAAATTTCCCCCTCTGCTAGTAAATGGAAACCTTTCATAATTCAATCTTTAACCACTTTATTTGAGTGCTCTGTTCTCCCTCCAAGTTCTGCTGTGTAATACCACCTTTGCCATAAGATCTTTCCCATTGAAATTTCTGGTTGATGTGAAGGGGAAAACAAAGTCAAGTTAAGAGTAGAAAGAAAGTTCCCAGATAAGTCCTCTCACGTGACCTGGCAGGGTAAGGGAAAACACGTTATAAGAACCGAGCTGTGAAAAGTATAACACACATAGATATGTAAGCTGGATAGACACTTCCCTGCTGGGTGTAGGTAGCAGTTCAGCCAGATCTCATGACATGACTTCAGGTAGCTTCAGAGTTCCTTAAGCTGTATCCTGAGCTTTTTAAAGTAATATATTCTCCACGTGTGAGTTTACGCATGTGTCTTTTCTGGAATTACTGTATTTCTAGGTACAAAGGTAGTCAAATTCAGCAAACTAAAAAAAGGTAGGTCTAGATTGTGTATAACAAAAATATTCTAAAGGCAGTGGAACAACCTGTCCAGAGAAGTGGAGAATGTTCCCATCCCTGTAGATGTTTCAGGCCAGGTTGGATGGGGCTTTGAGCAACCTGATCTAGTGGAAGGTGTCCTTGCCCATGGCAGGGAGTTGTAACTGGATGATCTTTGAGGTCCCTTTCCAACTCAAATCATTCTATACAAGGAACAAATTCTGGATGGTCACTAAAGTCACGAGCATTCCCTGCCCTGGAGCTGACAAGTTGAATTATTGTTGCCAACAATGACCTGTCTTGCATCTGGCACTGTGTATAATAGTGGGCAATGTGTCAGCAAATCACTCTCAGTGCTCCAAGGCCTCAGCTGAACAAATGGTTCTGGGTTAGCCCCTTGTATGGATTTTTAATAGAGCTTGCAATGTTGGTGCACTTTCAAGGCCAAAATAATTCTTTCCTTTCTCTTCTAGACGTGTCATCTTGCTTGTTTTGAATTCTTAATAATTTTGTAGATTTTCTTAGAAGATAGTGTTTAATCTAGATGCTGTGCTCATTTTTGCATATGTGTGTCTTTGGAGATTTGGTTTGCCTTCCTTGAATCTTCAAATTTGACAATTTTTGTAGCTACTTTTTAAAATTTGATAGTTAATTAAACTCAGGTGTTAACCTCTGTCGTATTTGAAAATGGCAATTCTACTTGCCATCTTTTTTAATTGTTAGTTTGGATAAAATTAGGAAAAGGGAGGGAAATTCTTTAATGTACTTCCTAAAATGATCAACAATAGTGAAGGGATTTGTAAGTCCTTTGTGTTTGAGTAAATTTTCTGCCACTTTCTCCCTTTTATGTGTGACTTGATGGCTGGGTTTGTAGTTTGGGGTTTTTTACTCTTCTGCTATATATTGGTTTAATACACTAGCTACCTTAATGAGGATTTGAATCATTTAGATATCTGTGATGTCAAAAAGATACTAGATACCTTTCTGGATACCTTCGTTAATTCATTGTGCGTTAAAATTCCAAAATTCATTTTGAGCCTTACTTGGCTGTCTGGAGGCTTTTTTCATTTAAAAGTTGTACTCACTTGAAGTTTTAATAGGTTTTCTGCTTTCAATTTAAAGAGAATAAAGCCAAGGACTAAAGAGAGAGAGCATTCTGTGTGGAATTTCCAAAGCCCTTAACCATCTTTCTACAGGAGTAGTCACTCAAAAACCTGCAGTGTATGATGCAGGTATCTAGGCTACCTATAATCATTGATGCACAAGGTTGCTTTGGTTATGCATAAATAAATAACAATAAATAAAATGGGAAAAGACTTACAGTGGATAGGGACCTATCCCATATATGATGGGATACATTAAAACCTGTCCCAGTTTGTCCTGGCCTGGGAGCACTTTAAGAACAAACTTGCTGTCAAATGCTTTAACTCCACAAAACAGGGGGTTGCAGTCACGCAATCTAGCCAAAAGTTAATATATTTGGACAAATAGCATTGATTTCCTCTGGCTTTGAATTAGATTCATATTATAATTATTTCCCCAGGAAGGAAGGAAGGCATTAAGATTAAATGCTGATCCTTGGAGTAAAATATTCAATCTGCTGCAATTTTACCCCTAATATGCAGGATTCATAATTCCTTTGTACATATGCAGATGCATTCCTTATAGACTTCACAGATTCCTTAAGAATAAGTTTCAGAACCACTACCAGCCCCAAAACTGTCCTATTAACTGTGGAAAGTGCCCAAATAGCATGGTGATAGCTATAGAATAAGAAACCTCATATTTCCCACATACTTTTCTTAAACTATTAGACTACTGTTTTGCACAAAACTAATTTATTCATCTTTGTGCAAATGTTTCATCATTCATCTTACAGCAAAGGAAATCTGTCCTACATATTGCTTTTATACAGTTGAATATTCTGCAGTTCCCTTGTGCTTTTATGAATCAAACATAAAGACCTAGTTCACGCGAAAGAAATGTGCACAAGGTCAGAGAAATGAATTTTATGATGTATTGCCCTGAGCTCAGTGTACAAGTACCAATTGCTACCAATGTGTACTGCATGCAGAAAGCTGAATTAATTTCTCTCTGCATTTTACATTCTGCTTGATTTGCCCCTGCCTTCTCCACTGGAAGCTTCTACCTTTCCCTTTGAATGCTACGTTCCTCAGCATTTTCTTAGATAGAATAGACCCCTGTGATGATTGCTACTTTGTTAACTTCAGCAGGCACCAGAGACACAAAGGGTTGTTTCCCTGGCTACCTCAGAGCTTGGTGCTAGGAACTTATTGTGCCTTCCATGATCCACAGAAGTAGGGACAATGCAGAACAGAGAGGAGCATCAACATGTAGAGGTGCCCTCTGAGCCTCAACCTCATCTTGGTATCCTCTCATGGCACGGTGCAGCAGCAAGCACTGAAAATGGGGCCATGCTGAAAGCAGCAAGGCTAGATAAGCATGGAGTTATATCTCCTGCAGAAGAAACCTTTAGCCACATTATTCCCAGTTTTCTCAGTGATGGAACAACTCCGAGTTGTGTTTCTGCCCCATTCCCCCCTCTGCACAGTGGGCATGCCACTAAAATCATGTGTCCAAGAGTACAGAGGCAGTTGCTCTAGAGATGTCTCTGTCTGTGTCAGCAAGTAGGACACTGCAATAGGAGCAGATCTGCAGAACAAAGCAGTTGGTGCTGCAACACTCACACTGCACATACTCATGGAGGTGATGGGATGGAAGGGGTAACTCTTGGTCCCATCTTTCAACTCAGCATGGATCTGGAAAGAGCCAGGTTTACACACTCTGAGCTTCTCTAGGTGAGACAACATAAAAAATTAGCATGGATTGGAGATTTACTGCAAAAGCTGTCCTGGTAGGATCCAAATATTAATATACACACACCTGCCATCAGCTCCCACTTCAGCATCAATACAGAAGGTACGTTTTCAAAAAACCTCAACACGTGGAAGGCTAAAATAATTTGAAGCTATGCTCAGTTAGTATCAGCAGATGAGTGCAGTTAGAAAACCTGGTCTCACCAAGCGGCTTAGATAGTGAGGAAAACGTAACCCTAATTGCAGCGTTTGCCATCTGAATACAGAGCCCTGAAGTCTTGAGGATCTGGTCTGTAAGAGATCTTGTTCCACTGCTTATTTTTTATATAGGGTGATGTTATTTACTGATGCCAACTCTTAGCCTTTTATTGCAAACCTTGTGGTTTCATCATCCTCTGTAATTCCAGGTCCAAAAGTCATGAGACAAGCAGAACTTCTCCTTCCTCATACATGAGGAAGCATTACAGTGAACACATTTTGAAGGATGGTTGTAAGTCAATCCCG
The DNA here is from genome assembly GCA_013397795.1 of Orthonyx spaldingii. Lineage (NCBI taxonomy): Eukaryota > Metazoa > Chordata > Aves > Passeriformes > Orthonychidae > Orthonyx > Orthonyx spaldingii. The sequence goes on along the minus strand of VZTJ01006415.1, from coordinate 37,913 downwards.
TGAATTGAAAGGTACTAATTGCAGTTTTGAATACTTTGTCAATAGTACTGAGTATTCTTCTACTTACCATTTGTGGTTTTTTGCTCTTTTGTGCAATGACTGACAGTCTATCTGATAATGGGTTTACTAAAGAGGGCTAAAATAAGAATACAGTTAGTAAAGAGTTGAATAATGTTGCAGTTCCCCACCATTAACCAGGAAGAAATAAGCAAACATTGCTTTTGTTCTTTCTGGGAAGCAAGCCTGATGAAAGCAGAGGTTTCTTTGATAAAAGCATATTTCTTTGAAAAGTAAGTTCAAGGTTTGATTTCACTGTATGCAGTTGAATAAACCAGCAGCAGTTTTGTTTTCTTTGACCACAATTTGCAACCTATGTGATTGTGCCCTTGGCCTACAAAGCCTTCTAGAAGCTCACCTTCAGTCTTTCAGACAGCTCCTCTGGTTTGCATCTTGTTTGTCTGGTTGTCTGGCTTCAATCAGAAATTTGAAAAACTGAATAGGGAATGCCAGCATCTACCCACACAATTCCATACTTACAGCAGCAGCACACAACACCATGAGACCTCCTGAGGGGCCTGGCACATGCATTTATGTTTGTTACACGCGACTGAATTTTGATGTAAAAGGTTGAGTTGTCTCATAAAGGAGCTTATGTCTTCCTGTTCTTTTAAATACAAACCCCCAAACACTTGTGCTCACTTGTTTTGACATATTTTTTCCCAGTTCACTGTAAGCCAAGTGAAACTCAAAATGTGAAGGTGTCTCTTCAGGTGTCTGAAAGGTAACCACCTTGTTCTGAAGGAGGTTTGAAATAGGAAACAAATTGAAACAACAAGTACCACGGCTGTGAAAATATTAAAATGAAGTTGTTTTGGCAGAAAGAGGAAGTTGAACAGCTTTCATATAGCACAAGCAGTCCCTAAGCAATACTTTTAAATGGTTTGCTAGATAGCACATCTGCCTCATCCAGCAGAGAAGACAGATTTTTCTTGAGTAATGCAATCCCTTGAATCTATTTTTTGCCTTTACATTCTCAAGGTCTCTCCATACTATGTTTCAACAAAATCTGGATGTCCAAGGGCTTTTATTTTTTTATCTGTAACTTTGAAAAATAACATAGCAGCTCAGACTATTAGGTAAATATTAGATGTTGCTTGAACTCTGTAAACTTCCCCCATCCAAAGCCCAGACTATTATATTGTCATATACACACCTTGCAGTTGGACATCTAGTTTTCTGTCCCAGAAGAATATTTTAACTATTTCGTTTATTTAAATGCTTATCTTGCCTAGCAAATTAGCATCCTAACTCTAGGCTTGACCTACAGCATGATTAATCTTTCTACATTCATGGTAATACCTTTCATAATGCATCAGTTCAGCTGTCTGCACTGAACAGCCGCCTTTCACCTCATCAAGTTTGTGTCAAACCACAAAACTAATTTTAAAAATAAAACCTTTCATTTAAAAAGGGTATGTTAGAAATCTCCTGACAATTATGTGGCAGAGAAGTAGAGAATTTCAAACAAGGAGTTAAAGTGTGGCAGAATGAGGACATGTCCTTTAACACAGTGTTTACAATTTTTAATTAAAATGGTCCAGTATAAATCAAACAGACCTTTTTCTGTGTCACAGATTATATAGGAGTAGGGACTGTCCTTGTTAAGTTAAAAGAGTTGATTTCTGAGCAGGTTGTAAGGGCAGAGAGAAATGGGGAGTGTAGAGAACAATGTCCTTCTTACAGAAAGGTTTGGTAACTTTATATTTCTCAAACCTTTCTGAGGTTTATCTGAAATAGAGGTTAAATCAAATCTATAATGTATGGCAAGTAACACAGAAGAGGAGACAGACTCCATAGCAGGATTAGGATAAATCCAAATGGAGAGATGAGTAGATGAGTTCCTCTGCTCCTGTTGAAACCTGCTAGTCACAAGCATCAATTTGTAACTTATCTGTGCTGTTTTCAGACTGAAAATACCAACTAAAATTATGCCAGCACAAATCAAGATCTCAAGTTCTGGTGTTCGACTACTTTCATCCATGAAGACACACACTTAATTTTGGCAGAAATCAGTAATGAGCATGGTAGCAGCCCTCAGGCACATTATATCCTCTTTAAAAATTCTGTCTACTGCATTATTTAGTGCTAAGACAGCTAATGACCTTCCAACTTCTAGAAGCTTGTAGCTGCTTAGATGGAGCAAAGGGTGCAATTAATTTCTGTCCTGATTTCATAGCTGTTGTTTCAAGGTTTGCCAGTACTACAGGTAATGCTGAATCTTGCCATCCCTGGGAGGAGATGGCTGTGAGTAGGTCAGGGACAACTGAATCCTGGAAAGCCATTTATGCTTGTCCCACGTGCTCCTCTAGTGAGAGCCATCACCTCCCATGACCAACCCTCTCTTTGCACAGCAGCAGCCAGATTGGCTTTCCAAGTGGAAAAGGCAGCATGGTCACGCTGCTCCCTACAGCATGCCATGGCATTTTTTTCTGGATGGCAGCAATAGCAGCACAAATTCTGGTTTTATACATCATCTTTTTCTTTCAGGAGAACAAAAGGACTGCTTTTAAGAATCCATAATAATGAGCTGGGATCCTAACACCAAAATCTTGTTATCTACTGGTAAATAAGTACAAGTGGCCCTCATTCAGTGCCTGGAGGATACCTTCACTGGCATGACTGTGGATGAAAAGTGACTTTTGTCTTTTATCCTAAGAGCTTTTAGAGTACATATCACTGACACCACTGTATGCATGGCTAAGTTTCTCTGTTACTCTTCAGTCCTCTTCTTGGGGTGTGGCCCTAAATATTTCTATTATGACACAGAGAAAAGTAATCTGTTTGGTATTTAAATTAAGTAGCAATAATCCATATAAATCTTGAAAGATAAATGTTTATATAATAGTTCTCATTAAGGTACAAAGATCACGTAAAGCTAGTTCTGACTGCCCCTAGTTCATACACATCATCCTGCCCCTGGTCTTTGCTAGCTAAGATGTTCTACCCTGTGTTCCAATGCACATAACATCTGTGTCTTTTGCAAAATACAGAAAGGAGGGGGAGAACTGCAGGTTTCTCTGCATTTGTTCTGATTTGATTTGGTTCAGCATAACCTCTTTTCCTCAAATAATACCAAGCAATGTCCTTGTCCTGTTAGAAGGACATTAGAAGTGCTACTTCCTGTGCAGACATGAAAGCAATGATGTCTTTGTTGCTATAGATCATGCAGCAGTATGGACTCTGACCCATTCCAGCAGCATCTTATGCTGCCTCTGACTAATTCTTGTCTTGCCCAATGCCTGTATCAGTGCTCTGTAGGGTGATGCATATTGTATATTGTGTGGCATAGGCTTCCTGCATAAATGATATTCATTAAAATGAGGTATATGTACCTGTTCTATGACTTTTGGCACTTATGGAATCATTAAGGTTGGAGAAGACCTCTAAGATCAAGTCCAACCATCAACCTAGCACCACAAATGAGTTCACCACCAAACCATGTCTTCAAGTGGCATATTTACATGTTTTTTGAACACTTCCAGGTGTATTTGCTTGCGTGTACAAACTATGTCACTGCCACCTGCTTGAAATCATCTGAATATATGAGCTGTGTATGTTGTTAACACGGGTCTAAAAATATCATGTAAACACAGTTAAATGTGTCAATGTTTTCACCTTGAAAGGAATTGTCCTTTTCTTTCAAAAGCTTCAGAGACAGGTCCTATGCATGGCATTCACTGAGACAAACATGCAGCATACATTTAGGCTTTGACAGAACCTTTGCTCAAAAGGTGGAGAAACAAAAAAAGCAAAACATCAAAACAACACAACAAATCTTATAAGTTTTAATTAAGCATCAGCAGCTGCATCCTGTCTTCTCAGAAAAAGTCCCATTATTTGTGCTATGTAACATTAATGCTCAGTGAATTGTAAAGCTCAAGGGAACACAAGGCACAATTTGGAAAAGACAAACATTTGTTTTTCAGAAACAGATTCATTATCATTTGAAGTAGTGGTATAATCTAACCAGAGATCTTCTGGGAATATCTTTGAAGAGTTCTGTCTCTGCAAATAAATTTAATTTGTAGGAAAAGGAAATAAAATGACTAAAAAGGACCAGAGTAGTATTGCAAAGAGAACATTGATGATATTTCTTCTAGGGGACATTTTACCCTTCAGAAAATCATCAGGAAAAAAAAAACCCAAAGCTTAATTTCAAAAGAATTTTAAATAATGGATTATTTTCTACCTCATGGAGTGCTGAAAAACATGCAAATTCAGATGGCTTTGGCCACAGTCTCCCAAAGGGGGTTCTGAACTTTTGTCTCTAACAAAGCACTCTAAAAGTGGTTTAGAACAATACCAGTAAGAGCAAGGTATTTCTCTAGAGATTCTGACAACAGAAGCAGCACAGACTCAGTGTAGTTCTAGTAATTCAAACATGGCTTTGGAGTATATGCTCACACCTAGGCTGTGTTTGGACTTGAAAGAGTTTTTCGACTGCAAAGGCATTTTCTTTATGCAAAAATAATCATATAGAACTAAATGAGCCAGACATTTTTCTCAGAATTTCCGATTAGAAGACAGATTTCTTGGGTCTGATAGATTTCTGAAACGTACTTGATACCAGAATTACAACTGATCAAGAAGATGCCTTAATATAAATAATTTGTTCCATTGAGAAGCCTCACCAAGGCAGAAATATTTTAGAAACACAAAGCAGAGACAGCTCACTGTCTTCAGCCAGTGAGCACTAGCAAATAACAGGTAATCAAGGGCAGATTTATTGCCAAATATAGCTGTTCCAGTAGCACTTACATTTCTCATTTTTATTGTATTCATTTAATCATTTTCAGTTTACTGAAAGGAAATTGCAATAGATTCCTGTTTGTTAGCACCTGCCTACACAGCATCAACACTTCAGGAGAGCAATGTGGCCAGGCAGCAGCACAGGATAACAAAGACAAACAGTTCTTGCTGGCTTAGTAAATCAGCCATTGCTTGAACGTGAAGTGTTATGTGATGTTATTAGTCATTGTTAATTCTTGTTAATATCCTTGGCTGAGAAAAGAAGGTGGGGAGTGTAGCACCTCAAACAGGACACAGCCTGAGCTATCTGGAGCTGTTCAGTGTGTCACTCAGAGCTTCATGTTAAAAACATCCTGAGTGGTTAGCACTGGCAAATCCCTGTTGGACTGCTCAGCTGAAAGTGGCTGTTGGAGAGCACCAAACAAATTCAGATCCTACAAGGAGCAATTAAATTCTCTACACTAGTCTCCAAAACTGTTAGTTTGTGCTTGAAGATACTTCTTACAGCACAGTACAATAGCCTTGAAGATGTTTGATTTCTTCCTAAAATTGTCCTATTAATTCCTGTAAATAAGAAGCTTCATCACTCTAATGAAAATATTAGTGTGATTGGTGAAAAAACCTTTGACCTTGTCCTTTTTTCAATGTCAAATTTACTGAAAGAGTTGTGAGCCCACCTCGTGCTATCACTAGGCAGAATTGGCTGAAGGAAAAAATCCACCTACCTATATAGGCATAGAAAAGCAGAAAAAGCAGCCAAAACTAGGCATAAAACCACAACAAGACCTTCTTTGTGAATTGTCTTTGAATGAGAACTTCAAAATGTGGTTCATTCCCACAAGCATGATTCTGAAATGGCAAACAAATAGAAAAGATTTTTTTTTTTAATAAGAAAATCCTTGAAGAACAAAACAAATTAAAAGAAAAAGGTTACTATAAATATGGAAGGGTTAATGCTAGAAAAACACTGTTATTGGTTTTAATGTTTTAAAAAGACAACTGCTTGGAAAAGCAGTTATGGTCTGTTGCCATGTGGTTTTAACCACTAACAATTTTTCTCACTAGGAGAATTATCTAGTATCTAACGAGGTCAAACATTTTCTTCAAAAATCTTTATGTGGATCAATGGCTAGATTTCTAAACAGAAGAAAAGATGGAAAATGTTCAACTGCAATAGTTACAGATCTCTAAGCAGCAAATAATTTCAGACCAAAGGAAGAAAGCTAGGCTTAATTAACTTGTTCATGCAAACACAGGTGTGTTGCATCCCAAGTTATCTGCCAGACTGCTCTCAGCAACATTGGCAATTTTCACACCTTAAACTGAACTGCAAAGTCTAATTTTCACAGCTCGACTGCTAGGGAAGAAAGTCTTTGAAACAGCATAGACCTTAAGATAACTCTTTTTTAATTTGTTTGTTTCCTGATAATCAGTCTTCTATCTAATAGTTATTTGTGTATTATTTCTGAACGTTCAACTTTTATTATTGTAATGATGGAATCAAGGACCAAATAAGCCCATGTATGCTAAAATTTTGCAAATATAGAGCAACTAAAATTCTTATTCTTCCAAAGAATGAAAACTTGGAGTGGGAAGGGTAGAAAATCATGCATAAGGTGTAGATAAAGCAATCAGTGTGACTGCAGGAATGGTAAGCTTGTTCTTCTGATAATTACTTACTTTTCTCTTTCATTAAAAAATGAGGCTTTCACTGGGCTTTTGGAGGGATTTTTTTCACCAGTTCTCAGGGCAAGACTTTGAGGATTTTCTACCAAAGAGGAAGAAGAGTGGAAGGATGGGCAGAGCAGTGCTGGAATGAGGAAATTACACTAGTCTGAGTAAGAGAGCAAGGCAGTAAATGCCCAGTCAGCAGGTGGGGGAGAGTATTACCTGGGTGTTGTCCTCATTACCTGCTTCGGAGTTGGTTCTATTGGTATTATTCTTTCTCTGCTCCTGGAGGCAGTATTTCCTGGTTTGCTTCCCTGCTGAAAGTCCTCCCTCATTCCAGGAACAGCAGTGCTGGAGGAGCTTGTGCATTTTTAGAGGTATGTGAAGACCTTCTGAGTTGGGTTTGGTAGTTTCAATGGGGTGATGGTGGTGAGCAGCTCCACCTCAGTTCCTGAAAGCACAAGAGGAGCCCGTCATGGGAACAGGATTGCAGTATGGGATCCCAGGACCTGGACTTGGCCTCACCCTGACCTGGGCTTACCCAGGAGGGAGAGTTTAAATGTAATCCTGCTAAGGTAGGGCATGACAACCATGTGGGATCAGATCCAAGCAATTCTGAAGGCATCACAGTGCAACACGTGCTCTTTGTTAGTCACCTGCAACTAGACTGGGAGAACTGAAAAGATTAATGTTGTCTGCAGACTGAGCACAGGGCAGGATTTTTGGATGAGACAAAGCAAATTTTCTATCTCTATAAGTAAAGGTACTAAAACTGCATTACCTTTAAGATATTCATGCTGTGTGATATAGTGTAGCTGAAAATTTAAATTGACAGTAAGTTGGGGTGCTATTTGAATTTAGTATTTCTTTTCATTAGAAGCAAAGGGCTGTTGAGGCTATTCTTAAAGAAATTATCATGGTGTGTTTTGATATTGCTTGTATAAGACCAAAAAGCTTGTGGAAACAGAATGCTTAATTTTGAGTACAGAAGTCTGATGATCTTCTGTTCTTGAAGTGTGTGGTATTTTCTTTGATAAAATACTTGGTGACATAGGTCTTCTCTGACTGCAATTGTCAGTCAGTGCAATTGAGATTAGCACAATTTTCTCCAGATAATCTTTATACCTCCAGAGAGAGAGATTGCTATGAACAACAGATTTCCCCCTAACAGAAATAAAAAAAATCACTTTTTTTAGCATCATTTTACAGCTTACGGAAAGGAGATGATGGAGAGAGTGAGGAATAAAAATACTTTTCTTCTAAAATCTCAAGGGAATTGTATTCTTTATAGCTCCTCAAAGTCACACGAGGTTCTTCCCTTCACAGTCTCTGTATTTAAGCTTTTTGTAACAGACTCTGCATAGTTATTTATATATTTTGTTTCACTATTTTAAGGGCAAGAGTAATACTCAGTATTCTACTAAAAATATTTAGGGGTACCTCAAAATTACGCTAAAATATATGAGCTGGATATTCTGGCTTAGAGCAGAAAGACACACACTGATAAATAGTTCTTTGATCCTTCTTCATGAGGTAATGATTCCTGTCATAAGGTTTGGGGGGAGTTTTCTTGCTTTATTGTTTTGTTATTATTACTGTGATGGATTTTCTTATTTGTATTGTTATTAATATTCTGTTGGTTAGTAGAATATAAAGACTTTTCTGTCAGTGCTGCCATCTTATAGAAATATCGCTATCAAGGTTTCTCTTCCCAAGCTGCAATCATTCTGGTCTAGGTGCCTCACTGAATAATTACTCATCTCTTCTGGCATTTCATGAAGCTATTTAATTTCTTATTCCTTCAAACAGCAAACGTTCCATAGCTGACAGGTATCATTTTTAGCTTCTTTCATAGTGCAGAGATAACATTCACTTTGGGGCATGGTAATACCACCCTGCTCACTCATTAGCTTCCCACTTATGTTCTCATGCATTCCTTCGAAGTCTTCATCTGGTTGTTTGTACTGAAGAAATTAATCTAAAAAAAAAAAAAAAAAAAAGGTGTTTAATACTTATTCCAGATATTGAAACTCTATGAAGCTTTTGGGCCATAGCTGTATTTCTCACCACAACTACAGTTGTCAGCTTTGGCAGTGGTGTCCAAAGGCTATGAAGGAGATGATTCTCACCCAGTGTGCAGAACAGCCCTTCTTCTGAAGGATGTGGAATAAGTGTTGGACAGGATCTGCAGAGGTGGAGAGGAGTCACTCTTGCCTTCTTATGAGCTCCTCTTGAACTGCTGAAAGCTGTGAATTTTGTGATCCAGTGGAAGTCACAAGCTTGCAGAATCTCCTTCATTCCCCACTTGTGCTGGTGTCTGTACTTGACCCAAGAAGCAGGACAGAAACACACAATGCTGAGCTTCTGTCTCTGCAGAAGTGACCTTGAGGAAGTATCTAGGTACAAGAATTTGCTATTCTTAAGTGGCATGTTCTGGTAGATGGCAAATGCCTCTCTACATTAGTGACAACTTTTCCTGTTTGCATTGTAGACGTTATTTTTATAGCTAATTTTTATGTGGCACATAAGCCATGTGTTAGTCTTCATGCATTAATGAGGTTTAAAACTAATTATCAGTGTTGTTTCACTGGCTTAGAACCATGCAAGTGAAATGATCAGTCTGTACTCTGCTGGAACTGGGAAAACAAGTTTTGGTTTCCTCTGTAAACCTAGGAGGAAGCCGTGGACGGGAGGGATTTGTTGTTCTTGACTTATTTCTTCCCTTTAAACAGAGAATGTAGCTGGTGTGCACACATCATTCAAATGAAACAGTTAAGGTAACTTATTGTTAAAAACAAAGCAGGGGTAACAGCACTATCTCTTCCCCTGCAATCGATTATATACTGCATTGAAGTAGTTGAGATTCACCTGGAGGAGGATAAAGAACAAACCAGAGGGTGAGGACATGATGCATAATGTGTTGGTGAGGGCACTCACCGGGGAGAAGGTAGCCTTCTGTCTCAGCTCCTGATGTGTGCTCTGTGCAAAGTGAAAGTGCATCAAGAAATGGAAAGCAAGCTGCTGAGTAATCTCTGGCAGATATTTCAAGCATTTCTGTGGAACAGGAGAGAATGCGGTGAGGTTGTAGGTAGGGAAAATTTGAATGTGAATTGCTGTGTTGTGAATGTAGCCATTCAACAATATGTGGGCACATACTCCTATTAAGATTTTGTGCATGTAGCAAAAGAAATGCTTAGAGTTAAGGCATGAGAATGATCCAAACAAAAAAAAAAAAAATTAGGTTTGGAATTAGAGTCACAGAAAACTGTACATGGGAAGGGACCTCTGGATGTCACGTAGTGTAGCTTCTTTTGCCTGAACAGGGCTCACTTCAGTGTTAGATAGGGTTGGTTCATGTAAGTGTCCCATCTGGTATAATGGCACTCCCTCTAACCTGCTCTCATTTCCAGAAACAAAAAAAGAATCCTAAGAAGTGCTAGAAAATGAATCATTTACATTCACATTACATTGGTCTATTTCAACAAAGCATCATATGCCAGTCACAAATGGGGCACTGAAGTAGGGTGTTGCAAACTATGCCAAGGAGTCATAAAGAACTATGGATCTAATCTAGGAAGTGAAGAAGCTTGTGATGCATAAAAAAGCAACAGAGGAAAATTAACAGAGGGAGCACAACTAAAAGAAAATGTCAAATAAAACAGAAAAGCTTGGCTACTTAATAATTTTGCCAACTGACTTAGCAACTGCTAACATGGAACAGGAAGCACAGAACAGATTTGCAAGTCTTTCTTTCTTTTTTCTCTTTTGATTAATGATCAGGAGATTATGGTGTTAGAAAGGGAAGGATTAGGATATCCGCAGATTGCTCCTGACATGGTTAGTGTGAAGATAAAGGCTATAATAGGTTATGTAGTTCAGAGTAAAAGAGCTGAAAATTTTAGTATGACAACTGGAAGAAGCATTTTAATGCAGATTAAATAATGGTATTTCACTGGAAGTGTAAACAAGTGTTCAATTTGAAGTTCATGAATATTGAAGGAAACAGTATTTAAAATTGTCAGCCGGAGGAAACCTCAGCGTTACAGTATCTAACCTCAGTGTTAATTAGCTGTCGGAAAGAAAAATTGTACTTTCATAAAGGGTTTTTGGTGCCTTTAAGAATGGTACATAGACAAAGAGTGCTTTCCTGCTTGCTAAAATCATCTTCTGGGAAGGGGAGATTAAATTATTGCAGCCTGAAAGGGTTCAGTTTGATTTCCTTTCCTGATCCGCAGGTGGTCAAACACTGTAGTCCAGGAGGCAGCTGGGCAAGGAACACAGCAGGGACCCACCTTCTGTTTCATGAGGTGACTTTGTGCAGGTGATAGGGCTCTGCTGAATACTAGACTTAGATTCAAAGCTTGAGTCTTAAACAGAGTATGAGGGAGAGAAAAACACTTGGTAAGGTGCGGTGAAGCCACAGACTGGTGTTAACTGAGAGAATCACAGCGGTAGCTGTGCAGCTCGTGCTGCCTTTCAGCACTGCGTTTGGATTTTTTGTACCCTTGCTGTTCACATAGGAAGGGTAATATGGAGATGTGTCCAAACCAGTGGAGTTGCTGGACATGGAAGTTCTGGCTATATCCATGTGCCTCTGCTCACACAGGGCTCTGGTGCAGAAATATGAGAAGTGAGGGGAGTCACAAACAGTTCACAAAAGGAGTGTGCAAGGTGTCTTTAAAAAAAAAAAAGTGGACTAGGTAAGAGAAAGCCAGGTTGTCTGCAGGTCTAGATTCTGTCAATCTTGGATATGAATGTTTCTTACATTCCAGGGTAGAGTTTCTTTAAATTTCAGAAATTACATGTTTCCATCACATAGTCAAGAGATTTACTACACTGGCTGCCTGTCTCTTTTCATATTTCAAACCATATTTCATGCTGGAATATTTTTGGACTTTGTAGGGTTTTTTGTCATTTCGACATTCTCCTATGAGAAGAAGGTATGTTTTCTGTTCTTGTCTTAAATATCTGGTGCTCATATTTCTTAAACACAGCCTCAGATAGAAATTTGTCATGTTCCAGCTAGAAAAATACAAACGCAAAGGTAATTAAGAACTTAAATTCAACTGTACATGTTTGTACAATCCTCTCCGCAGATGTTCTTACGTAGTGGTACATAATACTTTTGTGAACATGACTAAGCATTACAAAAAGCTGTGAACATAAATGTGTCTATTTTACTGATACTGTAGACTAGATGTAGAGGGGTTGAGTTGTACAGCTGAAGTTGTTTGTGTCAATAGTCAACATGAATCCAGTACTGTGAAGCTGGAATAATAACAACAATAAAGAAGAAAATTAATGAGCAGTAATGGAATCAGATGAGGGAGGATTTAGAACATGTTGGTACCTGGCCTGATTACAGATAGAAAGAGGGCTGTTCAATTTGTAGATGAATTTAGAATAGCGATTTGTAGAGTATAGACTACAGTGGAAGAATAGCTGCTAATTAGAAAGTTGCTGCTGCATGCTGAATAGGAGGTTGACTGGTGAGCTAATTTAGAAACATCCCCAGAAGATTTGTGCTGAAGGCTCAATGACAGAGAGCAAGGCACGTGAGGATGAGGCTGGTATTGAGTGTGAGCCAGAACCTTCTTTGTCAAGTGATTTTCAAACACAATTAAGTCTGAATTGCACTGAGACCACCGTGTTGCCCTGGCTCTAGGAACTCCCTTGATCCGAGGAGGCAACCTTCTTTATTTGCAGGGAAATTGATAAAATTGATAACCCTGTAGTTTGTGTTGAGGGATTGACAGTGAACCACATACTGTGGGCTCTGTGAATTTGAGCCTCTGAAAGAAAAACTACAAAACCAAAGAAATCTCATCCTGAATACTTTTGCTATCTCGAGAAAATGAATGTGTTATATACCAGGAGTGCAGAGGAAGACTTGGTAGTGAGAAATGATGTGGTTTTTGCTGATAGGATTCAAATGTCTCTAAATGTAAAAAAATACCATCCATACTGTTTGGTGAGATTGTATTGGCAGGGATCTGGCAAAACTGTGATGTAGTATTCCAGCTATTTGATCTATGCCAGCAAGGGGGATTTTGTGTGAATTCCTGAGCCTGGCCATATATCAGTCTGCCAGCTTTGCTTGTCACTGGAGCAGGACCATGCGCAGGTGGTGGAATGACAGGGCTGAGGCTCATCGTGCACTCACTGATCTCTCAAAGCAAAAAGTTCTGAGATGGGATGAGTCAAGGCTACCTCCTCTGCCTGCCTGACCTGAGGCTTGTCAGCACCCCTACTTTTCTCATCGTTCTGTTCAGAGTTTTGTGAGGAAGCCATGGTGCTTCCTTTTGAAGGCTGATGGACAGAGTATCAATTCCAAATCCATGCACATTGTACCTGACCCAGCAACACGTAGGGCATAAGGTGAAGGTGTCCCCTTGTCCCCTGTGCTTGTGGAGCAGACCGGTGCTGTTCCCAACTGTCTTTCCAGCAACTGGAGGATTTTATTCTGCAGAAATGCTCTAACTTTTTAAAATATAATTAATGAACTTCTAAAAACTTCCTAGTGGGTGTGTGGGTCCAACATGGTAAATACCAGCCAAGCACGAAGCATTTCTGAGAATAAGGCTGAGACACTGTTGTGTTGGGGGAAATGGGGCAACAATGCTTCACTGAGCTGGGAGCTCAGAGTTTGGTGGCTAAAGCTAAAACTTTGTCTGCCTTCCACCTGCAACTGCACAAAGCCAGTTTCAGCACACAGCCCACTTTAATAGCTTAGACCTTTGTTTTCTCAGACTTTGTTTCTACCTTAGGGGAAAACCCTCCTTGGTACCGCTATTCCTTTTTGCCCTTTCCTCAAAAAAGGCTGTAAGATAAATCCAAAAGCACTCTGAGAGACTACAGGAAGCCGACATTTTCTTGTTTTAAAGGCAATGTGCAACAGGCTTTGTGGATTCTAATCATACACAGAATTAATGTAATGATTTTTAATGAGACAACATATTATGATTAAAACACCAGCTGGTCAATGAGAGCAATAAAAGTATTAGAGGTTTTTATCTTCTGAATATTGTGAGTTCACAGCTCACTAATAACCTTGGGTCTTATGATGCTAATAATAACACTTGATGTTGCTAGGGAATGGTGCTGCCTGACACATGGTGAATTCTGTGTGGTAGGATATGCCTAAGGCATGATGGCAACTTGCTAAATCTTTTTATTATTTTATTGATCACAAAAACTCTTTGATGACCCACAAGTTTGGATGCAGCTTGCAGTGTTCGTTCACATCACTTGTACTGATTAAATGGCTTATTAAACAGCATTTTACTGCAGCATGACTCTTTCCAGTATTGGGTGCTGATGACAGTGCTTCAGGTGTAGTAGCATGCAATGAGAACATTTCCAATGTTCTGACAGTTATGTGCCATTAACTTGCTACATGTCTTAATGAACTGTGCACCTTCTTGTACCTTTGCTGACAAAAATGAGGCTCACCAGAAAGGAATTTGTGGAATAGTTAATTTCTTCCTCCCTTCTTATACTGCTTGCTATTCAGGATTTTCATATTTACTTGGGGCAAATACTAATTTTCAGGTTTGTAGGTTTTTTCTTCCAGATATGTAATTGATATAGTTATCAGAAATGCACATTCTCAGTGCAGTATAGAATCTCAGGTTGACTACAATGCCTCATCTTAAAAAAAAGAATGTAGATCTTGTAATACTGCTGTGCCTGGTAGCAGATAGAGCTAAATCACAGTGCTCTGACAGATGAGGGCAGTGACGCAGTCAGAGTACCTCAGAGAGGACAGTCATGATCTCAAACCCACTTGGCAATGGTGTTTGACCCCTATGGGCCATCCCAAGTTATTCTTTCACTCCTGCAGGGTATTAGTGTCTTGCTGCACTGCCACCACTCCCCTTTGCTTTGGCCAAAGGACTCATCTTCATCTCTGTTTTACTTATTAAGGAATAAGGTTTACTGAAACATACAGATCAGTTATGCAATATGTGATTTAATCTACTCTCCGTCTATAGATCCCTCTCTGATAATGATTTAAATGTGTTTGTTGATCTCCTTCACAATATAGAAAATTAAATTTCTGGAAACTTCTTTAAACTGATGCTTTGACAGAGTAGGAAGCTGAGAGATTTGTGCTCTTAGTGTCAGAAAAAGCAGCAGAATGTGTCTGCTGTCTTTGATTTGTTGGGGCTAAATTGCCACCTGTAATCTTGTCTGTCAGACTGTTGGTAGCTCCAGATTATTTCTATGTTGTCTATTACCTGATTAAAATATTACAGAGGATCCAGGACAAGTGTTACGTTGAAGGGAAGGCAGGAAGTTTGACAGACCAAGTGTGACTACCACAGGAGAGCAGACATGAGCAGTTCTGCTGCACACATAGAAGCTTATCTTTTGTCTTACCTGCATCCTTTCACACTGCCCGTGAATGTGGAGTTGTCCTCCCAGTTATAGCTGGAAATATCCACTCCTAATTGGTTACTTAATGGAGATTTATTCAAATATGCAACATGGATTTGATTTTGACAAAGATAATCCTGGACAAACTCACTACAGTGCACAGTGAGATCCTAAGACAACAAGATCCTAAGACAATGAGATCCTGGACCAATATTTATACAACTGTGTGTCGAAACAAATCCATCCTTACAGTTTGAAGATGAAAGCATTGTTGTTCAAGGGTCTGTCTTTCACAGATGGTCCCTAACTTTTGCATTCTGCCTGTTCAAAACAGGCACTGAGCTTATTTCCTCTCCTCTCCCCATGTTTCACTAGCAAGATGAATTCCTGAGGTCAGCCTTGGGCAAAGTAATTGTGATGGCCACCATGCTGTAACCCTGCCAAGTGCTGAATGTTCACTGTTCCCTTTGCAAAGCTGAACTCCAAGTGTCAGTATTCTAATAGGGGCCAAAATTCTTCACTGGGGCAGAAAACTAAGAGTTGGTTAGGGATGCTCTAGGGCTCATAGTAAAATAAAATATTGCAGATTCTCAGTAAAGCTCCTATTACAGCAATGAAAACGTTTGAATGGCAGAAAACCTAGGAGAATATCCCATCTCACCAGCCATTCTTGTTTCCCTCTCATACATCCCTGTATAAAACAGACTGTGATTCCTGCTTGTTCTTAAAGCCTCATGTCACCTTTGGGTGCACAGAAATGTGTTTTTTTTCTGAAGCCATGTGTTCCTTTCAAAGTGGTGGTCAGTCTTAGGCTGCACCAATACTAGGTATTTATCAAATTCAAATTAAGATATTTTGAAGATGATCATATCCTAAGTTTTCCATATTTTTTGGAAAGGAGAAGGACAGGTCATCACCAAGGAAAAGAGAAATATATTTACATGAAACATTGCACCATCCAAATTCAATATCTGGGGTTAAACACAAAGGTCAGTGAATCAGAAATTGTTTTCAAATAATTCCATCTAGAAGAAGCAGTATAGCCACTTTAATTAATAATTGAGATTTAAGCACCAGGCAGAAAACACTGCCTTATGTTTTGTTATTAAACTCTGGAGTGTTCTGCATCATCGAAGTTCCACTAAATGGTAGAAATTAAATCATTTTCAAGTGTTCATCCCCAGACCTCTTCCTCTTAATGTCTATGTTCGTAGCATATGTTTGTCTGAGAAACACTTGTAAACAAACAACCCTCGTTACTGAAATGTCTGACTACCCTCGTTGCCTTCTGAGAGAAATAAGCTTTGCTTAGGCAGAACTTAATGGTCTGTAATGGAAGGTCTGCCTTCTGCTGTCCACTCCTAGACCAGTATTTCCCTTGGAAATGTAATTAGCCCTTATACAATGGTAAGAATTAAAACTATTTGGATATTGACTTTGCAACGTAGTTTAGACATTCTAGGGAAACATTGCAGGGAAATTCAGTGTCATAATTTATATCATTCCTGTTCTTTGGATGCCATTTCCAGTTTTGATTTTATGAAACAGAGCCAGGGTTTCATTTCGTGTACTGGTCTAATTTTATTAAAATCTGTAATAGTTCACTGTAAAACCTCACTCAAATATTTTCCTCCATACTTTTTATTTTATCTTCACCATGCTTAATTGGCCTTAAAATTAGTCTCTATCCTGATTTCCCCATTTTTTTTTGTACACTCTGTTCTAGTGTGTTCACTCTAGTAATTTAGCCGTATGAAAGGTAAATGTGCTTGTTAGAACACCATCAAGACATTTACACTAAGAGCCAGATGAATTTAGTTTTATTTTGTTTTCTTAAAAACTTTCTGTTAAGGCAATCAGTTCCTGTGGAACACAAATGATACAAGGTTGGCTCAAATTCAGTGAATAATTTCATCTGCACAAGGAGGAAGAGACCTATAAGAAATTGTGCATGTCTTTTTGTGCAATGATTTCATCTCAGAAATTCTAGACTGGGTTTGGGTTTCCTCCTGTGTTTTGGGGAAAACTGGGGTTTTTTTGTTGTTGTTTTCGTTGGTTGGTTTTTTGAGGGGGTGAGGAGAGATGGGGTATCGTTTAAAGGTTCAGAAGCATTATGTACTTTGTTTTTATTTTAAAGTTGACAACTCCTCAAGGTTAGATTACCTGAGATTAATATATTTTGTTTCTAACCAAATGGACTCCTTTAAGATCAACTTGAAATAAAAATGCCCCTGAATTTTCCTTACCCCTAGCTGGCCATTGAATTAAAACATCAATACCCTAAATTCACTTTGAGTGGATATAACAATTGCAGCAGATAAAATGAGAACCACACCTATTTTTTTCTTCCCCCAATTCCTCTTCTGCAAGTCATGAAATAGATTTCAAGCTTTTTATTACAGAATTGAAATGAAAACCCTATCGTCAATTTCTAAGAAAATGTTATTAATTAAGGATTAGTATAGTAAATCACATTTGATTTGTAACTAAAATGATACAAATAGCTACAAACAAAGGACCATTCTGCTAGTCTAAAAAGGGAGCTGTTGCAAGTAATAATAGAGCTTGTTCTAAATTCTACAAAAGTAAAATTTATAGTGATAAGATGACGCTCCATAGCTTTTCAAGCTGCCCCATCCAATGGACTTTTCTGGCTCACACAACCCAGCTGCTCTCCACAAACACAACTCTGAAGTTGCTTGCAGTTGTTAGTGCCACAGCTATTTAAAAATGCTGTTTTGTCTTATAACAGATAACCGACCTTGTATGAGATAAAGGTGGTTTCAGAGCGGATCTAAAAAATGTAATATGCAAGATTTATTCCACTGTGTCTGACCATAAATTATTCCTTGTTGTGAAAAAATTATAGCAAATACACAGTTACTTCTACACTGGTTTCTGCACTTTCATGTATCATTCAGGTGAAATGCCAGCCAAGATTCACATGGACTATAATATTTGGCTTCAGTCACAGAGTTGGGTGTACTGTAATTAGTGCTGTGAGTAAATCAAAAGGACTTAGATAAAATCAGAAACTGTAAATAGCATTTTATATAAAATATAATGTTAAATCTGCAAGGATGTTTGTATCTACAGAAATACATTGTAAAATGACAGTGAGGAACTTTCAATCTTAATTATACAAGACTAGTTCTTGCTCACTCTGCATTCTTAAGCAAAAGTAGATTTTTTGTACCACTTTTGTACTCTTTATTTTTATTCCAACAGGGAAAATCAAGTCTGAAAAATAAGCGCAAGGTGGTAGAACCAGATTCAGGCAAAGCATGATTGTCCTTGTAGAGAGAGTCAAATTAAGATCTTGGGTCTATAAAATATGTGGTACTCAGTACCACAGTTACAGAAAAAATCTGTAACTCTTTTTAAACTAAAAACCAAAAAACCCCAAAACTTTTTGGTCATTGCAACAGTGGTAGATGGTAGACTGTGAGTCTACCATATATAAACAGTTCTTTTACTTAATGCTCTGGTCTCATCACAGGAAACAAGGCGGAGATCTAAACCCCAGCAATGTCACTCATCTTGCAGCCTCTAGGTTATATTATCTCTGCAGATGATCTCACCAGGCTGATATACAATGCAGATTTACATGGATACCTCAGATGGTGAAAGGACAAGTTTATTATAATTGCTCTATAGTTTGGTCTATAGTCTGCATCCCATCAACTTTCCTGTCCTAAAAGAGCATCACAATGGGTCACATATACTGGCACAAATTCACAGTTAGCACTTTCATTGGCATCTTGCACAAGTTCTGTGTCTGGAAATGCAGAGATGTGGCGTATTACAAACAGCTTCATAGGAAAGAAATTGCTCTCTGCTACTTGATCTTTCTGACAAGGAGAGATGCAATATGGAAGCAATCTTGAGAGGGGAAAAAACTGTAGGTATTTCCTGTCAAAATCTGTAAAAATGGATAGAAACTCTGCCAGGTGTCTTGGTTTTGTGGTTTGGTGTTTGTTTCTTTTCTCCCCTGATGTTCTTCACCCTAACTTGTGAATGTTTGTGTAACAGATCATTGTAACCCAAACATAAAGAACTTTGTTCTTTGGCTTCTGTCACTTCCAGTTTGGTCTGGATTTTGCCAGTAAGAACTTGGGCAGGTTGCTATGCAACCTACAAGTTATGCTGATAAAATGGTGAAGCGTACAGAAGGACAATCTAAAAATGAGTTTATACCTTGCCAGAAACAAGACTTGTTCTGATTCAGCCCCAGGAGACAGGATCCATCCGATTTATGGCAACTTGGCAGGGCTCTTCTAGTTCTGGCCTAACACTGTGTGTACTAGCAAAGCTGACTCTAAAAACAGTAGCATATAGGATCTTTGCAATTTTTTTCACACAAAAATGCATGGATAGAAAACCACTTGTTTGAGACCTTTCACAAGCTCATTTGGAGACCGTCGTGTCTCCAGCGTTTCTAGCTCTAGAAAAGCAGTCATGCACCTCTTCACAGTGTAAAACTGAAATAACTATTTAATGAGAAAAGGAGCAGAAAGGTATTTTTAGTGCATTTTTGCCTAATGTATGTTAAAATATGAAGTTTGAGAGTGCAGTAATAGTTAAACTCCAATTGTTTGCAGTGGATCTCAATATGCTGGATAAAAACACAGGGTTTTTTAACTTTTCCTTTGTCTTATGAAGACAGATTTTCTTGGGTTTCATGTAACTTTAATTTCTTTAAGCCAGTGGTGTAAACCTGTTTGTTTACAGGTACTAGATTCCGTTTACTTACTTATCGCTCTTCCCAGAAATATATTTTTCCAGAAGTACAACCGAAAACCAGAATTATCCTTGCAGGTCCTGTGTAAGCATATCTGTGTGTTACTCTGAGAAACAGAGTACATCATTGCTCTTTCATGCACTGAGTTCAGAAACTTTAAGGCTCAATTATCAGGATCAGAAATGCTAATACAAGATACTATAGCTATCCAGAAAAAGCTTAACAGAAATATCTAATATAAACAAGGGATGTTAAAAGAGCAGTTCAGGCTTAGTTGAGCATCTGAAGACTCTTATGCAGCCAGTTAAAATTTAAAGAGATTAAAAGATAAACACTGCTCAGTCATCCTCATAAAATGTATGTATCAGGCGGTCATTTGAGTTTACAGTAGGCAAAAATTAAAGGATACATACAAGTGTTCATACAAGAGATTGTGATCTAGCCGGTGAAAATTGCTGCATTTTGGAAACAGGGAATCCAAAACCAAGAGTTGAAATAGTCAACACAGAAACACATATGTGTATATATGGAATAACCACCTGACACATGGTCACAAGGGGTGTTCCTGGCAGACCTGCTGGCCTTCCATGGTGCTCTTTACAGGTGACACCTTCATGTAGTCCTGGTGGTTTTGTTTCCAGAGACAGCAAGTATCACTTCTCCTTTTCTTTTGGTGCTCTTACCTAAGTTCCAGCCATGGGCCTGCTGTTGATGAGCAGAGTATCCATGAAGGCCTTGCCTTCCTTAGGCCTGTCAGGCATGCAAGGCACTACAGTTTTGGAGAAAATCGCAGAGTCGAGCTGTTTGGTTGCATCCATAAAGAAAGGAATGGGTGTCATGGAAACAAGTTGGTTATTCTATGGTCACCCAGGCTCCCTTGTTCTAGAAGCAAGAAAAATCATGCTCTGTATAGGTGTATGATTACTTATTGCTTCCCGCTTCCAGGAAAGGTGGCAGGAAAAGCACAGGTGCTGACATGTCCTGGGATGAAGAGCAGAAAACCAAGGGGAAGGGATGACTTTAGTTAATACTGCAACTGACAGATTTTTTCTGTTTTCCCTTAGTTTGGTTTACCCAATACAATTTAAATAAACATGGGATTTAAGTTTGTAATTCAGGAAATGAATACCACAGTATTTTATTGCAAGCTGTTGGTCAGTGAAAGTAAAAATATGCCACACACTTGATAAATTTCCTGAAGGGCATGTGTCTTTTGGAATTATTCTAGCATTTTAGTTCTGTCACATTTGGATATTGTACTATGTTTACATTTTATACATGTTGCAGTACAGACAGATCAACCTCGCAGCTTCTCTGCAGGCAGGCTTGACAGGCATTATCTGTGAGGTTTTGCACAGCTGGGAATGCGTCTAAGCAACAACTCACCCCTTTGTCTAGTGAGCCATTCCTCAGTGGCTATGGAAAGCTGTTACAGAGCTTCAGAAAGGGCTCTAGGTGAAACCTGCAAGTCTCTGAGATTGTCAGAAATTATTCTTTCAGTCTGTTTTGAAAGTACGCATTTCTGAAAAGACAGTGTAAGGATACAGTGCTATAACCTGCTTGGTTTCTCCACATCTGGGTGAACCTTATGTGGACTCCAACCTACCTGAGTGCAGAACAGGGTTTTCCTGTAGCTGCTGTTATTTTGTAAGAGCCTGAAGTCTTGCCTCCTGTTAATTCTGCAGGGTTATGCTGCTGACAATGAGTATGATGAAGTGTGGGTTTTGTTTTGCATATGAGCAGAATTGCTTAATCAGTTCCAATTAGAAGACTAATAAATTTTCCTTAAGTTTATGCAAGAACAAGCTTTAATATGTAGCACTTGTTCTTCATGCTAGAAAAGCTGCATTTCATTAGTCTTGCTCTCTTTGCTATAAGTCAGGATCAAGTTCGTGGAATTGACATTTACAAGCTCTCCACTCCACCAAACACGTTCTCCTTGTTTCCTTCCAGAGTGCTGTTCTGCTTTTAGTTTAAAGGAAAACACAGTTTGCAGTATTGTGGCTTAGACAATGTGCAGTCTTCTCTTGTGAGTAGGTAAGGAGCTACAGATTGCACAGGTGATCTTCCTCACGTGTAACAACAGCCGTTCAAAAGGATAAGGATGGCTTCCTGTGGCTGGGAGAACATCTGGCTAACCCTGGCAGGTCGTACTGAACTCTGCTATGGATGTTGTCAGCTGTCTCTGTGCCTCAAGTGAAAGCTTTGTAACCGACACACATTGATGTCTAAATTTCCAATTTTGGGTGCTCAGCATTAGGGCTCAGTGGTGAAAGGTATCCAAGATGTTTGAGGTAGCAGCATACCATAAATAGATAAAGCACTTATAGCAAAATGAATATGTGTGACTGAATTGCAGGGAAGATATGAAAGAGGGTACAAAAATACATTCGATGTAACATGGCATGAACATGCTAAGAATATTGCAGGGAAGAAGTTCTTCCTCTCTTTCTTTGAAATACAGTCTGTGCTTGTAAGCAGTGGGTCATTTGATGCCCCTATGCTTGCACACCTGTAGAATAGCTTCTTCAAAGACTTCTCACAGAAGTAAAGGTTTCTGGGGGTTGATAGGATCATGTACTTGACAAAGGAGACTTCCAGGGTTTGTTCCAGCTTGCAGAGAAAAAAATACATGTGACAAATGATATGAATATGATATGACTATTTCAGAAGTTCTCTTGCAGCCCTTAGAAGCAATTTCATTTCTTTTGTGGGACAGAATATTTAAAAAATACTGTAAAAAAGGAAGTAACTAGGAAAATTTTCATGGTCTTCAGACTAAAAACGTGGGAGTGAGGAAGGGGGGAAAGCGAGAAGAGTATGTAGCTGATGTGAAGTGAGGAAAAATACTTTCCCCTCTCTCCCACCTCCCCAGTTTTGCAGCCCTGGATCCATTGGGCAAAATCATTCAGAAAAAAACATTTTATCAGGGAGTATCATGTCTCTTTGGAGCCAGAGGATGATGACTGCCTTTGTGTATCCGAGATCTGGGCTGCCTGCAATAGACTGGGTGAGGAAACAGACACTTAAATTCAACTTTCTTGTATTTTGAGATAATTAATGTACAAAAAAAATTAGTTCCTTCTGTCTAGTGCGATATCCAAAAGCAGTGTGGGATCACGTGAGAAGCACCAGGAGATAAGAGCTGGTGTTAGTGAGATGCCACACCAATGTCTGACAGCGTATACCCTATTTCCTGATCCACAGGAATGCTTGCACTCTCTCACACTGCAAATATGCTTCTATCTCCTAGCAATCTGTGCATCACTTGCACTGCAGCTAACTGGAATTGTTTCAACTTAATGATCTTTTACAAATGAAGATGCAAGTAGTACTGAATATGCAAAATGCTTAGAAGGTTGTTTATTGTGCCTGTTGCTTAACATTAATGCTTCGAATACAGGCAAATTCTCCCCACTGTCTATTTTAAAACAGAGATCAAGCTTTGGCTTCCCTGTGAAACTCTTCACTGTTTCCACTGAAGGGCTAGAAAGGGGAAAAAAATTAGTATACTATGTCATAAAAAGCAGATATCTTGCACCTTTTTTAGAGCAGTTGAGATGATTTTACATGCAACTTAGCCAATACATGCCTACTTTTCCCTTTGTACAAAAGGATCTGGATTTTTCAAATTTTAGGATTTGCAGGGGTAATGGTTTGTGAGAGGAGTCACTAAAAAAAAGCAAACACCTGATCTGTGACTCTTAAAGCCTTTTAGAAGGCAGAAAGGAGGATAAAGACAGAATAAGTACCATGTACATACATGCAAAGAAACTGTTCTTGAACACTCATTTTGGCTTTTTTTAGGTCTGTAGGATTAGATTCCCAGTTTTCCAGTTTCTCATGTTTTTATTCCTTACAGTGCCTTTTAATTTGGAAGCTTTGCTTTAAGGCAAGATCAAACAGTTAATGTCTCAGTATGGAAATAATCAGTCTGTTGACAATTTAAAATGTTAAGGCAAAAGCCTGTTGAGACTGTATGGTCACACTGAAATAGCGTCGTGGAATCCTCTCCTTAGCATACTTCAATTTTGAAAGCAGCTGAGACGTATGTGCATACTACCAACATCCTCTCAAATGCATTTGTTCTACTACTCCCACACAAAAGGTAGGGGAGATCTTATTTAGAAACCATTACAAAGATATAACTATTGAATTCAGGTTGCCAGAGAAATCATTTAAGAAGGAAAACCACTGTCTCTCAACAATAAGATAATGCCACGGGGGATGGATGATTATCCATGAGGTGATTTTGTTCCAGTGTATTGTAAATCTCAGCTGCTTTCCCTTCCAAACTCGGCACCTTGGGGTATGACAGCTTATTATAATTTATTCTAATATACATTCAACCCAAAACACTAGAGTATAAGCCATCATTTAAAAAATGCTTTCCTTTTTTTTTCCCCCAGTCTTCCGTGTTGGTAGGTTGTGCATTTTCTAAGACAAAACCGAGAGGGTCTTTAATAAACAAGAACATGACACCATAATGAGGTTGTAGTTCTCATCAGATTCTTACTTCTGGGGATGACAACTCAAAATATTGAAGTAGCCTTGATGTTGCAAGTCACCCCTGGTTCTCCTTACTTAGGACTATTTAACCATCAGGCCAGGGTCAGACAAGTCCTTTTAGAGGTAAGGGTGTTCTTGAAGGTTTGAGATGATGATCAGGTCTCTGTATCACAAATAATAATTCAAAACACGTGGACCCTCTCGAATCCTCACAGAAGTCTGGTATCAGTATCTTAAAACAGATATATTTAAAAAAGGGGTTTTTTCTCTAGGAAGAGAAAGGATTTACCATATTGCAATTTCTTCATGATGATCTCAAAACTAATTGAGAAAAGGGGCAAGATTTTGCTGCCACAGAGTAATGTGGTTACAGCTTGGAAGCTTTCCTGTTTTTCAGAGCACTTTGTTGGGGCAACACAGAAATGCAGTCTGTCCTTTCTCTCAGACCTGGAGCTGTACTCAATGGCTGCAGACAAACCTCTTTGCTCTTTAACCCCCAACTGAACCAGGGGTGTGAATCTCACAAGCTGAAGCAGAACTCTCATCCTGCTTCAACTGGGTCAGTTTTTGGGAGAAGGGCAAAGTGAAAATAGTTTTTCAAAATCCAGACACTGGGAAGGGGGGGGAGGGCAGTGGGGGGAAGGTGCAATGGATTATGTAGTCTCTGTTTATTTGCAAAATCTGATGGGCGGTTTTTTTCCCCTTTGGCACGTGTGTTCTTAGCTGCTGACAAAGAGCTGGAAAAAAGGAGGCCCAGGGAAATTCTGATATCCATGGCTTCAGCCATGACCTCTATCTGCAAGACATGAGCCCAATGTCCTAGATGAGTTCCTTCAAGCAAGCTGGCCCTGAGTGCTATGTCTGTCATTCCTTCCATGAGGGTATTCCCACTGGCTTATGAGCTGTGGGATAACAGCTTGGTTATTTTATCCACATCTGCTTCAGCAACAAGCAGAAAGTTGTCACCCTCTAGATGAGCGCTGAAAATAGTTGATTTAAAACAAAAAACCCACCACCACAAAATAAAAAAAAAAAAAAAGGAAAACACCAAACCCACCCCTCCAAAAAAACTAAAACCAAATCAGAAAACTAAGAGCATGGAAATACTCTGAGCATAGCTCAGCTTCATGAAAATCTACCTGTCAATTTTATGTGCAAAATATCCTTTATTAGAAAATTCTTGTAGGCAGTGCTTGATAGATGGTATGTAGGGAAGACAGACAACAACCTACTGTGCTGTTTTCTCTTCCCCTCTTCTTTTTTTTTTTCTTTTTTGTAGTATTTAACAGACTACAGCACAAGACTGAGTGCCATGGAAGCATGGGCTACTGAGGAGAAAATATTTTATCAGTAGAGGCAACACAGCTATCAATTCCTGCAGAATTTATTCTCTGCTGTTCTTTGACTCTTGCTGTCCTTACAAAACTATTTTTCATTTACTTAAATCTCTCCCATCCTGAAATACCAACATTGACTCAAACCTGAGATCACAGTACAAGCAGCTGTTTTCTTTCCTATGAAACAGTAATACAGCTTTGATGTAACTTAATGGGAAAAAATCAGAATTTTTTAGTAAAAGATTTTTAGCAAAAAAAAAAGGGCGTTTTAGTTTTCTTTATCAACTATTTTTCTTGTTTACTTTGAAGGGTGTTTTTGCACAGTTCTGGGAGAGATGGGTCTTTACAGAGGCCAGCAAATCAATGTTCAGGGGCAGAGGAGAAGCTATGAAATCAGAGGATGCTTTTTGTGAAGACTTGCATGAAACTTGCAGTTCAAGGCTATGCTATTACAAGGGAAAGGGAATACACAAAGGGTTTTATTGGCTTGTCCTTCCATCCACAGAGCAAAGGAAATGTGTGTGAATGTGTGTACAGAAATAGCTATCTGCAGGCAATGAAAATAAGCAACTGAGTTATGACAGTGACCTGTTTCACCACAAATTATATTTAAACACACAATGCAGTCTGGGAGAGGGTTTTAAGATTCACCATCTCAAAAAGATGACAATAAGGTAGCAGAATCAGTTTTCTGATTTGGGATCTACAAGTTGAACTTAGAAGTGTTACCAATATGTTTATTTCCGTACCAGGTGTGTTGAAATGGTCTGAAACTTTTGAGACTTGCCTGTCTTAATATTCATGTAGTTATCTTTATTGCCCAGTAATATAGTTTGACAAAGGAAAGTCCAAAAACTGATGTACCTGATGCTACAATAATGGTGCAGTCTGCTGCATACAGTGATGCTAAAGTTATGGAATAAATCCAATTTAAATGCTCCAGGGAGACAAGCCCTTTGTCCTACCACCAGAGTTGGTATATTATTTAATAATACACCAGCACTTGGAAAAGTTTCATTGTCAGCTGCTTATGAAAAAATGACCTGTATAGGACAGAAATGGGTTCCCAGTATGTTATAATAATTAAATTATTTGCTTTTAGTGTTTTGAAAACTAGCAGCATCCTTCCACTAAGGAATGTGGTGCATAGCCCACAGATTATTTGTCCTGTCCTCTCTCTCTAACATTGTTTATGTTCGGGGAGGGAAGGAAGGAAAAGCTTAACTTTCTCCAACTCTTCATAAACTCCTGCAATACAAGAAAAGCTACAACCATATGTTAAAATTATGTATTTCTCTGTTTACATTGTTTTTTTAGAATACATAAGGCAACCGATTTAAAAACGTTTTCTCCAAGAAATGTGATCTGAACAACGAACCCTATGTGATCACAGGGAATAGATTTAAGTGCAAAGTGGTACATGCAGGAGATCCTTCAAAGGAGTGCTGCGAGTCCCATGAGGTGTGGTTCATTCACTTTTGGTTTTTTGGCTGTGAGGCAATGTACAGTGCTACCAGACAGTAGATAGTCCCTCCTATTGTCAGAGCCATCGTGGTCCGATAGAGCATCTTGTCTGGAACTCCTCGCTTTAGGTGTACTGGCAGCCCATCTGATCTCTGTGGGAAGAGTTCAAGGAGAAAACAAACAAAAAAGAAATTAACACCCATACTGAGGTCATTAAGGAATAAGCTACCTTGGGTAAATTAAGAGACTTCCAAGAGGGAAATCTCCTGGCAAATAGGCTCACTACAACCAAGTGTATGATGTGGGTTTTATCTAGCAAGACAAATGCGAAGGCAAGTTAATTTTGTTAGCCAAAGCTGTTAAGTGCAAGCAGAAAGAATATATCTTGAAATATTTCTCAAGAGGACCTGGATGGGAAAAGTGTCACTAACAACAGAATGTGAAAAGATATGTTTAAAAAATTATTCACCAAGTCAGACTGACACATTCCAAATGGCAGTGGCATGTAAGAGAGAAAAGGGAACATTATATAAAGCACATTCTTGATGCTTAAAAAAACCCCTTAACTAATTTGTTTTAAGAAAAGTCCTACTACATTTAGAAATTGCATAGCTAACAAACTGGCTTTGAAAACTTTACTGTGCTGCTCTTATACTGCACTATAAACAGCTTCAGCAACATTCAAATTATTATACACAAAACAGTTATGATTTGCTTTGCTCCTCCACACCTGCTTTAAGGCATATACTTGGGTTCCCAGAGAGAAAGTGCTTCCAGTAGTCAAATAATACAACAAACAATTTCTGAAGTCAGGAAAAAGACAAAGTTACTGTATTTATCAACTTTTTGTATTTATCCCCTATACAAGGCATATATATACTTTGCAGTATAGTACAAGTACACAGGTTATAATGTACTTGACAGTTTCTTGACTAAACTTTACAGAGTTTAGGTATTGTAGAATGGCAAAAGTAGTTAGCTATGTTAAAATAAGGACAGATATGTCCCACTCTCCAGTTTTCTTTAAGTTACTCTCAAAGTTGTCATTACCTGAAAAATTTTCTGTAGGTCTGGCACCTGGTTTTTACCCAAGAAAGTATCAGTTGCTGGTAAATCTGAAGCAAGTTTACTTGTCCCAAAAATCGGAGCTGGGGATTCAGTGGGAACTAATGGTTTGAGTCCCTGCATAAATAAAGATTAAAATATCAAGGTATAACACACTTGCAAATGTACCAATTGTCACATTAGGCAGGCACACTGCCAGTCATTACAAGGATACATTACAAAGAGTATTTATCTGGTGTGAAGACCTGTGACAGTGAGCTACAAACACACTGCTGACCCACTGATACCTCAGTGACAACTTTGGGTCAGAGCTTAGCAAGGAAAATAGAAGCCTCCTTTCCAATTTCCTCATGGCATGAATTTATAGCTGTTATTTTTCTGTGCTACTACTTGGTCCAAACTACTGCTTCTGTTTTGCACACAGACTGTCTAGGACTCTCTCCAAGCAGTAGGATTAGGATCAAGGATCCTTGATGCTAGGGTCAGAGTGAGGAATGAACTCTACCTCCTGAATGCTGCAAGCAGGAGCCATAAATAACTGGGTCTTAAACAATTTGGACATATAGTTTGGGGATTCAAAAACAAAAAAAAAAAGGATTAGGATGATTTGGGTCATACAGAAGTTGAAACTGGTGCTCAAAGCTCTTCAGAGACCCTGATATTGTGGATATTTTATGCAGGTGTAACTATGTCCTGTAACTCAGATGTTGCCGCAACTTCCCCCACCTCAATGTACTCCCCATGAGCAGCACAGCTCAATTTCCTTTCGGTTCACATGGTTGTACTCTACATTTGTCACAACTAGAAACTACATCATTCAGTTCTGTGATTAAGGGCACAAAGTCACAGCCAACATGAGATGGCCTCCTTGTCTTTATTCCTCTAGTTAGATTTAGCACTTATGTCTGGACACTTGGCAGTGATGTTTTACATTATGGCTCTCAAAACAGCTGCAATTTTTTTTCTCTAACTTGCCACAGAAATTAAAAGCATTGTACAGTTAGTTTAATGCAACAGGTTTTTATTACCAACAGAGGCAGGCATGGGCCAAGTTAATACTGCACTGAAATTCTGGTTTCTGTTCAAAGGAGTAGTTGATGCATTTTGTATTGAAGAGAACTGTCTGACAGTATTTGGAGCTGGAAGCAGATTGACACTCTTTGTTTTGTGCCAGCCATAGACTAGGAGTGTTTTCCATATGTAAATTCTCTGCTACAACAGATATCTTCAGCAGAAAAACCAGGTTTCTCAGCCTCCCAAAATAGCCTATAGAATGGTCATCAGTGCTCTATGCTGAAGATGTGGGTTCAGCTTCCCACTCTTCTAGTGCCTGAATAAATATTAGAATCCATTTGTGACCTTTCTGGTTATGTTTTGAAAAGTAGCAGCAAAACTCAATTTTTTGGCACATTCAGTAACTACTCCTTTCCTACTGAGCAAGTTTGCACAGAAGATAAGCACTGAATTATTTAAGATCAGTGACCAGTTCTGGCCACACTGCTATGAAGGGAAGCATCTAGTGCACTATTATTAGCCAGAGGAAGTTACTAATTATATATTCAAGGCTAAGTACCAGACACATCAAAGGCCTTGAAGAAAGCAATTTTGGACAAGTATTTTTGTCTATAGGAACTTCGAGTACTTTATTAGATTTGTCTTTAGAAGTTGGTGATTTGACAGAAATAACTACAGAGCAGATGTTTGTATCACATGTGCAGGTGACTCTTCGCCAAAGCTTTTCTTGCCTTCCTTATTGTTAGTATTGCAGCAAATGTGAAAATGCACACCTCTCCTCTGCCTTAAAGCTTCCAGTTCTGAATCTCCCTTTTGCCTTCATGAGAGCCCAACATTGTCAGGAGCAGTGCCATCTAATAACTTCAATAGTTAGTAAATCATTGCAATTCCTGCTTGTTGTGCTCATATCTACTACTTCATGACCTATCTGTACTGCGTAAATACTGCGTATTGGAATAAGCTGCAAACTACTTCCAACAGTTTCATGATAAAGATTCTTCTTTCCTAATTTCTCAACTCATGGATAGGAAGCAATCCCTACCATTTGTGATTAGCACTAGAACTCCTGCCTCTACAGGAGACTGTCTGCATGCAATATCCAGGGATTACTATAGGAGTAGTTAAATCAGTTGTGTCAACAACTGTGGTTATTGCATACTTTTCAGCCTTTAGAAATACATTCCTGTTCAGATAGTTGTAAGAGCCCCTTCTGTAGGAGCCATGGCAGAGTCAGACCTGACTCAAGAGATGAACTTCATCATGAAATCAAATGGAACCAGTTCAGAAAACTCACCTAACTACCAGTGTACTGGTGTAAATTACTTCCAAACCAGCATGGCACCACTTCAGAACATCACATAGCAATTTAAATAAAAAACATTGATGTGGTTCACTGGCTTCAGGAAGACTACAACAAAACACATGCTGCAGAAGGGAGATAACTCAGTTTGCTTAACCCAGACACTGCATTAATTTAGGGTTCCTCACCAACGTAAAATTTCACTTGAATTCCATCCATGAATTGTGAGTCTTGTGGCCAACTCCAACCAAGCTCAGTCAAATTAGTGCAAATGCCTGGCTCTTCCAAATTGGTACTTGCCTGTGGTTATTGAGAGAAAGTGGCAAGTGCTTTATCTCACACCCACCTTATTAAGCTTCGCATGGCTGAGGAGAAATCCACAGTGTAATGTAAAGGCTGAATTTCACTGCAGATCATTCTTAAGAGAACTGACACACCTTAAATGACCCTTGGTCACTGTATTAAACATTACTAAAACCATGGGTTTATTTAATGATATCAGAGTCTTACTACACTCAGGACAGTACTGAGGAATTAATTAATGTGTGCCCCTACATGTTTGACCTGTGCTTCATTAAACAGAAATTATATATTGCTAATTCCTCTTCTGATGTTAAAGTGTTAATCTTTTATTTCTAATCATTATAACATGATTTTTTTCCAATTCTTGGACAAAGTACCGCAGACGTGGTTATGCAGAAGAGTCAACATCAGCTGATTTCATCAGCACGCTACAGCAATGACTTTTTCAAATGCTGAAGTCCTCAATGAAAGGTCAAGACATGTAGCTAATCCAAAAGAGCAAACAGAATTCTCTGCCTACCCTTCTGTAGAGTGTGTTTGTTTTTCCTGTCAGAGATCTAAACATCTTAGGACCCAATGTGTCTGCTGGTTGGCATCAGGCTCAAAGTTAAAACAAACTTACGCCTTGCTAGTATGAATTTGCAAATTAGATTTACATTTTCCTGACAGCAAAAAAAGGTAAGGATTTGGAGCATAATTTAATGGAGATAGCACCACTCTTAAGTTTTTAAATGTAAGGGGAATTGCTCAAACAGATCAGAGAATGAGAAAGGAGAGAAAACTGTGGAAAGGGCCAAAGGGAAAAGGGGAATGGGGAAGTTACTCTGAGAATCACTATTTCAGAACGTGCACTGAAATAACTTTTATGAATCTACTGAATCTAGACACTACTAAACTAAGTAGCAGGTCCTTCATAGTACAACACACCTCACTGCATATATTTGTTATCACTAACACAAGGCTCTTAGGTAAGATCACTTGAGTCTTTGTACTGGGATGGTGATTCAGTGACAGTGATTTTTTGTATGTATTAAGTATCTTCCAGGGCATATATTATAGGTTACATATTACAGATTCTCAACAAACTCTAAGCAATTGATATTGGCTAAAATCAAAATATCTGTGGCTCAAGGGGGTTTGAAATAGCTACAAGCAAAATAAGTTGTATCAAGTGAAGATAAGGTAGCACAAGTAAATTTCTACTAGGATCATGTTCAGTACAAGAACCAGGGAAAAGTTCATGTACTTGTCCTCATCTGACACCATTTGAAACTGATCCAAGTGCTTGTACTTTAAACATAAGCCAACTCTTTGAATTCATATGTTTATTGAATTTGTAATGGTTATGGTAGTCACTATTGTCCTAAATATGAGTAGTTTTTAAATTATTTCATTCAACTAGTTAAGGAAGTTCCCATCTACTCAAACAAGATAAATTGTTCAGATTACTTTATACAACTTTGTTAAATGCAAAATTAAGTCTTCTAAGAATGCTGAGAAGATTCAATACAGATTTCTTTGGAAAGAACAACACAGATTTCAAACTCAAGGGATTTTTTTTTGTTAGTATAAGCTGTTAGTTATGTTACTGTCAGCAAAAGAATTTCTGAAATACAATTGGACTGATCTTTTGCAAGCCCACAGTAAACTTAAACCTGCAGCAAAACGGTACTCCATTGGGAAGCACCAAAATGTAACAGCACAGAATAGAGAGAATTATTATACTGCATATTTTACCAAGGAGAATTTGAATGGCAGGATGTCTTCACTTTTCCAGACACATCAAAATAAACAGAAGCATAAAAAGCAAACCACTTTACATGCTGAGCTATAGTTTTATTAAATGAAGCAATGAAATGAATAGGAAAAAATTTACTTTGTTTTGGACTTATCACCTACATACTTGTCGGGGTTGCTCAGCCCACCCCGGAACGTTGGTGGGATAACTCAGCTGTGTGAGACCACCCCTGGAAAACGAAGTGGTTTCTCCCTGTGTAACCTTACCAGGATATGTTAATTGCAACCTGTCCCCCTACCTTATCATTTGCTCTCTCTGTATCCCCCCACCTCCCTCTCCTTCCCTGTGCCATTGTCCCCTGGCCAGACCCTATAAAAAGGGTCTCCCAAGGCCATTCACCCTCTTTCGCCACTGGACCCCTTCAGGAATAAAGTGCTCTGGAACTCCATGCGACTGAGCCTTCTGATTCACCCTGGTAACGCTTTAGCCATCTACCTGGGGGAGGTGGATACTCGCCAGAACACCGGCTGGGGTAGAGGACAGAATTATCTGCACCAGTACCCAGCAGTACTGGCCAGTGGGGTCTTTCGGAATCTCCAAGACCCTCCTGGTGAACGCAGAAGTTCCACCCCCCCCACACCCCCCCAGGGACAGCGTTACATACTCATGAGATTACTCTTATATTTCAATTGTTGTTTATTGAAAACATTTTTAGTAGACTGATGCATCTAAATGTGTGACCTGGGAATTCAGTCAAACTTAGGGGAAAACCAAGGAAATTCTACCAAAAAGCTGGCCTAATAACATTGTAAAAAGGAATTGGAAGTTAACTTTTTAAAATGTAACTTCAAGAAAGGAGGTTCTTTATCCTTTAGGCTTGAAGCCCTTCCCCATTCCTCCCCCAAGCCTTTGCTCTCCACTACTACAAATGAAGTATCAATGTTTATTCTTTGAATGTAACTTTGCCTAGAAGAGGTAAGAAGTGCCCCAATCACTGCAATAGTGCTGGACATATTGTTAGTGAACAGACATATTAGAACATATTATTTATTCTGTCTTCCCTGTTTCTTGCACCCCTGTGCCCCAACAGCTATCCAGGAAGCCTTCCACAGTGATGGGGAAAGATGAGGACAAAAAACCATCTTGGGACAGGAACTGTCACATCAGAAACTCTCTGTTATCTCAGTGTTTACTTAAGATCCTAGGATAGTTCAGGATGGAAGGGCCCTCTGGTGCTCTTCAGTCCAGCGCAAGGTGACCCCAGCTTGCTGTGGGTTT
The DNA here is from genome assembly GCA_013397795.1 of Orthonyx spaldingii. Lineage (NCBI taxonomy): Eukaryota > Metazoa > Chordata > Aves > Passeriformes > Orthonychidae > Orthonyx > Orthonyx spaldingii. Next base: position 4,308 of record VZTJ01006415.1, on the reverse strand, counting down.
TGTATGGCCTGGCCTTGAAAGCCTCTGAGGGCAGAGACCACAACCTCCCTCTCTGGGCAGCCACTCCCCTGCCTGACTCTTCCCACCACAAACACATCTTTCCTTCTAGCCAATCTGAACCTCTCTCGTTGCAGTTTATGCCTGGTGGTTTTTGCCTTCCCACCACTGTGCACAGCCTGGCTCCCTCTTGCCAACCTCAGCTGGCTGCTGACCTCTGCTGAACTTGCTCCAGTTGCCATTCCCATAGCAAGGGGCCCACAGCTGGACACAGCACCTGGATGTGATCCAGTAAATGTTGAGCAGGAGAGAGAGAGTGTTGCTTTCCTCAATCAACAGCTCACAGGGTGATACAGCCAGGAGGCTGCTGGTTCCTGCCTGGCAGTGTCTCCAGGAGCTCCACCACAGAGCTGCTGCCATCAGCCCCTGAGCTGCCACTCCATAACCATGCAGGTGCTCTTCCTTCCTGCACAAGCAACTGTGCCTTTTGTCCATCATGGAAGTTCACAGCATTCCTGTTGAATCATTCCCACACTCTTGATAGGTCCCTCTGAATGGCAACTCTACTTCAAACATTTTGGGGCCACTCCCTTGGAGCCTTCTGTAAACTTTACAAGAGTGCACTCTGTAGCCTGCTCCAGGGAACTGATGCTCCTCTTGTTAGGAGCATCCTGGCAGAGTGTGAACCATTAACCACCGTACTCAGTCTGATCAGCAAGTTCTCTTAACTTCAAAAAAAACCCCAAAAAATAACAACTCTGTAATTGTTCCAGGCCCCTTGAAATACTCTGAGATTTTACAGCTGCTTAATACAATATTCTTGCTTGCAGAAGATGACTGGATTTTCCAAGTAAAACTCTCACAGTCAAGGATACCCAGGAAAGCAGAGCTGTAAAGTCAGTTGCTAACAGAATTAACAGACTAAGAATGAAATAGAGTTGTGTATCACAACAATGAACATTAATCTATAAGAATGTAGTGACTTTAACTAATTTCAGTTACGTTTTAATAATGAATTTATTGGCAAAAATACCAACCATAACTTTGATTTCATTTGTATGTGTGCACATGTATCTACATTTTTTTTTAAGACTTGTGTTATTTAATCAGATGTTTGCTCTCTGGAGACAGTTCTTTGAAAGGCTGACTTTGTAAAAAATCATTCTTACAACTCTTAACCTCCAGGTTGTTTTTTTGTTGTTGTTTGGGGGTTTTTTTAAGCTGTAAGAGTTTAGTTTTTTCAAACTTTACTCAGAAAATTGAACATGGTGTAACAGCCATGCTGCACTTGACCCATGCTAAAATCACATTACAGATCTTCCTAATATTACTTAGGAATCTATGCTGATGTGCAGAAAAGCAAACAGTTTCTGTGATTTACTTTCACCAATATGCAACTCTCCATGTCTTGAAATGACTGAGGCACTTGGGATTCTTTCTGCCCTCACTCAGATCTGCTTTGCTCCTGAAGAATTAACCATGTACTTTCACTATGCAGTGTGAAAAGTGTAAGCTTATTTAATGCCATCTTTTACCTCTAGACATTTATTTACTAAGTTGGCATCATACAGAGGAAAATTTGAGTTTTCATTTTGCATTAAACAAATTTCATGGATTTGTGTCCTCACTGGTAAGGGTTTTAATGCTTTCAGTATTTTTTTTTTTCCTCCTGCATGCATGGACACAAGAGAGGGGGCTACCTACAGTGCTGTTCCTGCTTGCCAGCTGCAATTTACTGTACAGTGTCCAGTTTTGGGCCCCTCACCTCAAGAAATACATTGAGGTGCAGGAGTACATACAGAGAATAGAGCTGGGGGAGGGTCTGGAGCAAAAGTCTGTTGAGGAGCAGCTGAGGGAGCTGGGGGTGTTTAGCCCAGAGAAAAGGAGGCTCAGGGATGTCATCACTCTCCACAACTCCCTGAAAGGAGGTTGTAGCCAGGTGGGAGTCGGTCTCCTCTCCCAAGCTACTAAAGACAGGACGAGAGGAAACGGCCTCAAGCTGCGCCAGGGGAGGTTTAGGTTGGAAATCAAGAGGAATTTCTTCACAGAAAGGGAGATTAGACATTGAAATGGACTGCTAAGGGAGGTGGTGGAGTGGTCGTCCCTGAAGGTGTTTAAGGGAAGCCTGGATGTGGTACTCGGTGCCCTGGTCTATTTGACAAGGCGGTGTTTGACGATCTCGGAGGTCTTTTCCAGCCTAACTGGTTCTGTGATTCGGTGGTTTTAAAATCCCGCCAGGCACTGCTCAACTCCGAGGCCGTCCTCTACGCTGAAAGCGCGTGAATTCCTTGCTATAACCCCAGAACACCCCAAAGCTGACTCAAGGGCTGCACGGCAGAGCGCCACGCGGCGTCTCGCCCAAGGTCGCGCGAGGGGCCGGGTACGTTCGGTACCCGCGGGGGTCGCCGACCCCGCCCCGGCTCAAAAAACGCCCGCGGTGCCGCAGCCCCTACCCGGGTGCGGGGTGTTACCTGTGGGGCGTAGGCGGCGGCCGCCGTGGCCCCGACGAGGCGCTGCGCGAAGCCGCTGAACTTGTAGTACATGGTGCGCCGGGGCGGGCACCGGCTGCGACGCCCGGGCCGAAAGGACCCGC